>CM021697.1:47444788-47495367 GCA_011074415.1 Stictonetta naevosa
CTGTCACACTAGCAGGAAGGAAAAAAAAAAAAAAAAAAAAAGAAAATGTATTGGAAAACAAACAAAAACAACAACAAAAAATAGCAATCCCATTTCAAATCAAAACCTATTTTCTACAGTTTAAGCATGGGATTCAGCAATTTTAATTATCGTTTACAGTGTGAGCACCTACTTTGAACTGGTTGCTTTAGATCTCTTTTCTTGTCAATGGAGTGAACTAAACACTTTTAAGTTGTAAAAACCCAACCCATTTTAGATATTTATTTTAGGAAGAAATTAATTTTCCCCTATATGCTATTTTTTTTCTCTACTGACTATAAAATAGTCTTGCACAAGTAGGCATCTAACCTTCGTTTGATGAATTCTATTTGAATTGACTAACAAAAAAAATGACTTCATTTGAATATAAGCAACAATTGGGGCTTAGAAGTGTTTTATCTGATTTTTGTTTGTTTGTTTTGCTTTCATGTGAAGCATTATACTTGTGACACAGCTAGATTTGGATGAGTTATGGGTGATGTATCAAAATTTCTTAAGTTGTTGGTTTCGTATTCTGATAATATACTGGGTCTAAAACACGAGAAATTGACATAGGAAACATTTATTTTATTTATTTATTTATTTATTTTCCTGGGTTATGCTTTCAGGACTTTGAAATTGTTTTGTTCTATGTGCAGTGTGGAATTATCTCCTCCTACTAGGCCCATCTGAACACTCTGCTTTGAGCTCTCCTACTCTTACACATAACCAGATTTTCTCCTTGTCCATCCTTCCTGATTCATTCCCATACTGTGTTCTGGTTGTGTTTTCTCTGACTGAGATTTACTCTGGACTCTTGGAAGTGATGTGTAGTGGTCAGGTGTTGTGACAATGGGAGCACTGCTAAATATGACTTTTTGTCTAATCTGGCACGTCATGCTATGTTTACTAAGATTGCAGAGAACTGGATTTGAGGATTTAGATGGTTCTCTCAAGTCATTTCCCATATTCATACAAAAGCAAGCAATACAATTACAGATCTTGATCAAACAATTCACTTAGCTGCAAAACCTTAAGTAGGCATATTGCCATCAATTACATGAATTAATGTGTGGCACATGTTTAGCAAGGGCACACACAGGTAAAGGAAGTATAAAATGAGGCTTTTCCTAAGGTAGACATACTCATGTAATTGTTTATATTCTATGTCTTCAGAATTATTCACCAGAATGTGTATTTCCTAGATCTCAGCAAATTAAGAGCACACACAAGCCTGGGGAATTCAGATCATTTCATACTAAATCTAAGGGACCACAGTAAGATTTTATTTGTAACACAATTTGGATAAAGTGAATTTCCCTCCCTGTGTAAATTCCCAGTGACTCAAAAGGGTAATGGCATCTGTTTCACTTGCCCATTAAGTGATGAGTATGAATACAGGGCACAAAAAAGGAAGAAAGGCCACCAACAACAGGATAAAAAACAATTCAGAATATTGCTTGCATTTATTTTGAAGATTTCTTGCAAGAGCTTCACATCACTCCAGCCTCTTCACATCTTGTAAAAGGGATGAGGCAGCAGGAGGTGTTATGTAGGCTTCACTTAAGCTCTGTTTTCATAGGAGGATAATTCCCCTGGCTTAAGTGATGCAGAAAGAAAACTCCCTGGAACAGTACACTTAGGCTCTGGAAATGGTAGGGGTATGTTCAGAAAATGGTGCAGGATAGTGATGAAGAACTTCTGGGCAGCACTTTGGTCCACTGAGCAGTATATGATAAAGAAGGGTGTCTTTTAGGTCTGGAAAACCTTCCAAATGATACTCAAAGTTTCTTATAATTTAATGATTGCTCATAGCCATTGAGTATGGCTTATTTCACCTTCTGAGATCTAGCTGGGAATCTTCATGTAACGTAAGAGTTTATGTAACTTAGCAACCAATAGCTAATGTGGGAGCCTTTAAAGTATGATCCTTTATAAGTGGATTTCCGGGCCATAGCAGAGCCCAAGGCTGCTGACATGTATGGATGATCATAGGCACAATGAATCTCATCATTAAGAAGCTAGTTATTTTTTACTATAGTGAAGTATTAATTTAATGAGGACCAGGAAGAAACTTAAGCTTTCCACCAAAAATAAATAAATAGATAAATAGATAAATAAATAAATAAATAAATATATTTAAGAGTTCTGGTATAATAATATCTTATTGAGAAAAGCACTCAAAACACTGTCTTTGGCAGTGGGTTTGTGGCACACATCTCCCCACAGAGCCCTAGTTAAAGCTCACATAGGTCCTTTGCGTATATCTGCAGCTGAATTTCTGTCTGTGACAGTGGTAGTCAGCTTTCCTGATCTAAGAGCTGTGTACAAATGTCTTCGTATACTAAAAGCCACAAGACAGTCACCTAAATCCTTGAAGATCTAGGAATGAATGCTTGGGAAAGGGTACACAAGTGAGAGGTGACAATTACTGTAAGTGACCTGACACTCCATGGCAGATTAGAAGTGGTTTAGGCAGGAAGCTAGGACAATATTGGTAAGGATATAAACTCAAAAGTCATAGACACAGATTTTATTTGTCTGTGAGGCCCAGGTCAGAAACAAAGCATATCACCTAGTACAATAACTGTGTCTGAACTGCCTATGAGATACATGTACTCACACACAGTACCTGACCTGGCCATGTTTTTATTGAATGCACATATTAATTAGGTAACATGGCATAGAAATGGTATTTCATAGTGACCTTAAGCACCGATATCTGTACTCTTCTCTATAAAATAGCTGTAAACATGTTTCAGCTTTTTCTTATATGTCTCAAAGTTGTGTAGCATTACATGGAACCAAGTGCTGTTAAAGTTGGAGACTTGAGACCAATCCCCATCCACTCAATGTCTTCCTCTTCTCCTGAACAGTAATTGGAGAAGTGAGAGGTGATGCATTAAATCTTGTAAATACTTTTGGTTACTTTATCCTTTCCTTTTGACATTATATCTTACATTTGCCATTTTTATTCATGTAAATAAAATTGGTTTAAGGAACAAATTCAACTTAGCATCCAATTTTTAACCAGTTTTGCTCATAAATCATGCATATTATGTATCAGTTTGAAGAGGAAAAGGCAAGATGTCCAAGGTTTATGAATTCCCTGCTGCTCATAAATTTTCCTGGAAACCTGGCTTTTAATAATGTTACAGTTACCACTTATCTTTTTTTTTTTTTTTTTTTTTTTTTTCTGTAACTTTGACAAAAACTCAGACCAAACATTAAAATCTGATTTACCATAAAGAGTTAGTGAATTGCATCTGTTTATTCATTTTGTTGGAATGCTAGGCATTACTAAGTGTGACAGATTTTTCAGTGTCTTTGATGATACTGGTAAAAAGGACAATATCGCTCTACATAGATGTTAAAAAGAAGAAGATTTACTTTCCTAATTCAACCACAGGAATTTGAATTTGAAAGCTGCTGAAACATTCTGTATGTCATCGATTTCTGTTGGAGTTGTAGATTGCATTTTTTGTGCATCAGAGTGTCATTGTTGTCCTTTTGTTTTATTTGTTTATTTGTTTGTTTGTTTCCTTTGTTTTACATCAGTTTTCTTATGTCTTAGACAAGTATTGGAGAAAAAAAAAAAAAATCTTATGCCAAGAATGTAACTTTGATATTATAATTCTAACATATCAGGAAGATCTTTACCTACAGATTGAGGCTGGCCATGATTTCTGAGACTGAACTGATATTTCTGTTGTTTCTGGAGGAATGGGACATAAACCAGTGTTGATCTCAGTCAATGATAACAACAAATTTCACCAGGCTATTGAAATGTAGGTTTAATGTTTAGTGCATATCTGAAGGAAAAATGGTCAATAGTGAAATTTTTGAGAACTCAATATTTTCTCATCAAAACACAGAAAAAATCAGTGTTTTCACAAAGTCAGATTGCATTTTTATTTTATTATTATTTTATTTTATTTTTATTTTATTTTATTTTTATTTTTATTTTGTTTTATTTTTATTTTTTATGTTATTTTTGTTGTGAATCAAAAAAATCATTAAAATTAATAGTGCTTTAATTTAAAAACTATTTTTTGTTAATACATTCTCATATTTTGGCTCATGCAATTTAAAATTTGGACTGCTGGTTATATTACATTTATACATTGTTTTAAGACATTTAAGACTTCACTTTTTCTTTTTACATTAAGTGATTAAGCTTTTTTTTTTTTTTGCTTAGATATGAACTTAAAAAAAAAAAATCATCCTTCCTCTTTGAATGGAAATTAACTATCACCATTTATCCATGTTCACTGAACACTTAATATATACATAATACAGTGGTCTTGTAATTGGAAGTCACCAGGAAATAAAAGGTTTTGCAGGGAGAAATAACCTCAGCTTGTCTGAAGCCTTGTATAACAGTAATAGTTTAAATCCAGAGATTTCCATTCACACATGAGAAACTTTGCACTAATGATTTCAGGAAGTGCTTCCACATTCATTTCACACAGAAATGAGAAAAAAAAAAAAAAAAAAAAAAAAAAGTCCTATTTTTTTGACCTCTTGAATTCTGTACTCGTGCATTTTTAGCTCTAACATTTGGGTGGAGCTTGTGCCTCCTGCTTCAAGAATTAGCTTTTTTTTCAGCCACAGTCTAGGACAATGATAGTGTTTCAGTCAGTTGCCATGCTTGTTCTTCCTAAACAGGTATTTCCAGAATTATGGTCCTGACCTCAAGTCATCACATTTTCTCACTTTTGTGACTTACAAGGAATGCGATCTCAAGGGGATTCAACTTAAGAAATCAGTCACGCAGGTGGAAGTGAAATCAAAGTTTTCAAGGGGGGAGGTATGATGAACAGGGGGTTGGGATTCCTTGAACACAAATAGTATGCATTTTTTTTGCCCCTTTTCCTACTTTGCAGACTCAGTAGCAGCTTTTAATTCAGCTTATTTCAGAAGGATTTTCAAAGAAACTAAAGCTAGACTATGATCAAAGATGCACAGAAGAAGAAGAGAATTGAAAGCTTTCCTCTCAGCTCAGAGAGGTGAAATGGAGAGATCAGATTCCCCACAGCATGGACTGGTCAGATTTCCTGTATAGTCTTCCAGAATTGATTTGCTCAAATTCACTCTCATCAGGAAATCAAACCTTTTTAAAAGTAGTTCCTTTGTGAACTGGCTTCAGTATTACTTGGCTGTGTCACTCTGCCAACGGAATTCATTACAGCCAAATGTTATCAACACTTTACATTGCTAGAATACATTCTCCTGCTTTAAAAACTTTGCAGTGACTATTGGCTGGGATGCAATGGTGCATGGAGGATGTTTATGTTGATAGGAAGTGAATGTGTGTTTACTTTCCTGAATTTCATCTAATGGTACTTATTTTGGGGATCATTCACTTAATGCTATTCCTTTGAAATTCAAAGTGTCTCTGACAACTCTGAAGTTCAAGGATATATTCTCAGTTGATGTGATGTACTTGTCTTTATTTTACCATCTTCTGCCAACATTAAGATTTGTATCATGGCTTATATCCAAAGCAATAAACATAGTATCTTAAGAATAAATCCAGAGTGTTCTTGCTTCATAGGCTTAGAACCTGTAATGGGGTAAATTCCATGAAAACAAAATTAATTAAATACAATTACAAATTTTCATTTTCATGAAAAAAAAAAAAAATGTACATAATGTTTCAGTTTCCTGATTTGCATTCAAGTTAAGTTACATTTCCATCACAAAATCTTTGATTTGATTTACCACAAAATCTGGGAGACCATTTAGAAGATGGGTGAGGATTTCTGTTGCAGTATGATTCCTAATGCTTCCAACATGACCGTGTCATTTGCAGAGAAAGACATTGAAAAAGAAAGATTGAAAGAAGGCAGAAAGTAGAGGATTTTTGTTATAGAAAGAACATTTAAATAAGCTAGTATAGTGATGACTTTAGGCTAAATTGTACCTTGCATTCCTTTTGCTAAGGCAGCAAGGATATTAGTGAAGGAATGATTCCTAAAACCCTGTAACTGTAAACATAATGTTGAGTTGAAGAGGTGCTGTTTTCAGAGAAAAGTAAATATTTAAGAGGCTTAATAAACATAATAATATCCTACAGATAGAGCTAGTAAGCTCAACAATGCTTGCAAAACCCTTGTGTGCAGTAAATTGATGATGTCTGTACATAGATTGGCCAGTGGAGGAAGTCAACTTGCATTTATCCTGTAGTTTTAAGTTTACTGCATTGTAGACATGGTTGAAAACAGTCTTGTCAAACCTGCAGAGAGTGAGTGAGTCTGCTTTGGCTTCTGATAATACAGTTCTGTTGTACTACTGGCTGTTTTGCAGAAACACAAGTGATTAGGTTAATTAAAGGATATAGGCTTCATCCTATCTAATCCTTTTTAAATAATATTTCATATACGATTATTGTCAGTGCTACAGAGCCGGGTTTTTTGACTCAACATATTTCATGGGGTGCTGACAGAGAACTGCAAGAGAAAGTGGTACAGGCCAAAGAAATGGGTGTTAGAAGTGGCATTAGAGAGGAATTTGTCTTTCATCACTGGCAGAAAATTACATGGAAAAGAGTGGCTCCACCATGGAGCCTCTAGATATTATTGTTTTGCAACCAACCCCTGAATTCTTCTTCTTATTATTTTTTATTGCAAATAATATAAAAAATAGCATTTATTTATTTTTTAAATCCTAGATTAAGTGCCAAATCACTGCTATTAATTTCATCTTTCTCATCTTCTTTTAATTAAACTTTTAATCCTACATGTGTTTTGTGGAGTAAAACATGGCATCTTATTATAATCATAAGGATGGAAAAACAGGAGACAAAGTACAAGAACACCAAAAATACTGGGTTATAAATGTCATTATTTTTAAACTATTCAGTGATTTTGAAAGCAGAATTTGACAGTATCTCCTGTGACTTTATTTAGAAATGTAAAAAACTCCAACAGTTTTGAAAAATTTTCACTGCAGTTTTTCCGTTTTAAAAGCCTATGTTTTTAACTTGGGTAATGCCAAATCATTGTACATATTTTGGGCTTTTTTTTTTTCTTCTTTTTTTTTTTTTTCTTTTTTTTTTTTTTTTTCTGGGTATGCACTTAGTCTGCATTCAGTTTGATTAAACTTATTTCTGTATACAATCTTCATCCTCTATTTTTCAGGAAGATTGCATACACACTCCTTGTTCATATACGTACCTGATATATATTCAGTCAAAACAAATATAGAAACAAAAAAAAAGTGTTAACAATTCTACTGTGTAATACTGTTCTTCCTTGTCTTTGTTATTAACATAACAGCAAAAGCTGTCTGGTCAGGGTACTTTATGTCTGTGAGTGTAGTCTGTATCTGATCTTTGCTCTTTCCTGAAAGGGTTTGGTTTAAATAATCCCTGTGGTGCAAAGTCTCACATGCACAATCTTCTATTTTAGTTCTCATCTGAAGGGAATTACTGCAATTTTAACCTGCTTCTTGTTCTCTTTCCTGGTGCAAAGCTGTGTGATTTCAGGGGAAGGGTGATGAAGCACATCAGCTTGGTCTCTTAATCATTTTATAAACCCTGACAGATTTTGAAGATGAAATTTGGCAAATGTTAATTGTATGTGCAGAATTCATGCTGGGAAGATCTCCTTCAGAGAAAAAATATTTATATTAAAAAAAAATTTTTTTTTTTTTTTTAAAAAGAAGCAAGCTGAGTGCACAGCCGGACTGTTATATAAGATGTTTATTTCCATCAAATGAATCCCAGTGGAGGCTATGCAGAAAATAGGCCAAAACTGCAGAGTAGTAGTGACATCACAGACATCCTATCATCTGAAAGGTCAAAGAAAACATTGGTACACTGAGAAATACTACTTTATAGTACTGGTCATTTTGATCTATACTTATTATCTTTTCCCTAAATATTAGAATCAAACCTGATACTAATAGATACTAATACTACTTGTAAAAAAGCCAGGCCTTCCAAAGAAACATGCTTGTGATAGTGGCAGCATAGGCACAGCTCTGAGAACTATGCATTGTTTTGGTGATGAAATTAAAAACAAGAAAAAAAAATCAAGAAAAAAAAAATATTAGAATGCAATGTCATATCTTGATAAAATTTGGTTCTGGAGATTTTCTTCAAGAAAATTAAATATTTTACATACAGAACATCTGAATGAAATTACTGATTTCGTCAGTTCAGGACCAAAGTCAAGAATTATTTTAAATGCCATAAAACTCTTTGTTTGTTTGTTTGTTTGTTTCCTGTGGAATAAGTTCATGATTGGAAACATTTCTCTACTTTTTACTGCATTACTTGCAGGCTCAGAACAACACCGTTTTACAGTTGCTGTTCTCTTTTCTCCTCAAGAATTTTACAATTTAGCCATGTGTGCCATTACATTCACATGAATAACCTCTTCTCATTATATGCCTAAAGTGAGGCAAATAGATGATTAAGTGCATAACAAATTCTACACAAAATAAACATTTTTTAATCTAGACATTTTTTTGGTTTCATGACTTTATATACTTGTGGCTAGACTGAAATATAGCCACCCAAAATTTAATCAGACATCTGCATTCACAAAAAAAGATGCTAGTATACAGACACAATTACCTGAGTACAGTAATCATTCTGAATAGTTTCTTACATATTTACTATTGTCCATGTTTTAAATTAATTTGATTTTCTATATGCTGCACATAATCAAAGCAAATACAAGAGGTGTTTCAAATGCTTAGGTAAATATAGGTATTTCTGTTTAAGTACAGAAGGCACTGTTGGAACACTTGTTTATAATTCACGGACAGACCCTTTTTCTTTGAAAGATTTAATGTATCACTATCAGTCTCAATCTCCAGTACTACTTAAGTAGTACTACCACAGTACTGAGATCGGACAAATAATAATGGATTAGAGTCTTATGTGCTTGCAAAACAAGGACATGAGGAAGGATTTATTTGCCATCGCTATTGGATTTCACTGTTTCAATCAATCCATTTTTTATTCCCTGGCCTGTGTACAGCCATTTATTTATTTATTTATTTATTTATTTATTTTCTCTCATTTAAGCTAGTGTATAGCAATCACCAGTGACTTGATAGCACAGTGTGGTCAGGATAGGTTTTGAGGTTCCACACAAGCATTGCTATGGAAGCAAAGCCTCTTGCTGTTGATCTGGTTAAATTCAGGCAGTGAGCTGCAGGACCACAAGAAGGGGTGAAGGCACCTATGTAATACCCACTAGATGACTTGTCACTCACGGAATAATTAAAGACATTTAATCTCTCTCTTTTTTATTTTTTTTTAATTATTTTTTATTAATTTTTTTAGCTGAAATGATTGGGTGATGATCTTCTGTAGGCTCTCCAAACATAAATGTGGAAACCAGCCTTAACATCTGATTGTATTTGCCCCCATCTTGTCTATGTGAGGTGAGGAGAAAGCCACAAGGCTGAAGAATTCATCTGACCTAGAGTAGATAGCTACAGCACAGTTGCCATGTAGGCTGTTTGCCAAGATTCACCGAGAGAAATAGGCATTGCTAGTGTGCAATGTTTCCTATCCTAAATTAGACTTCCAAAAGCAGTTAGATGAATCATGCCATAAAATATCTACTGTACTGCTGCATGGGGGGAACCTTGGGTCACTAAAACACAGTGGTCTTCACTGTAGATGTCTGAAGTCAGATGAAATGACTCTCATCCCAAATCTTTTTCATCTCCATCCCTTCTGGCACAAGGAGTCAACACAGCTTCTGACATGGAAATACCTGTTGGGCTATTTCTGTATAGGCTTGACTGTCTACATTGTGACAGACACACAGGTGACTGCCACAATGGACACTGCTTCAAGTTACCTTTGAAAAAAAAGCTTTGTTCATTTGGTGAAACATCCACTTCCTAGCTATTTCTGTGATAAGCATATTTTCCAGTGGAAAAACAGATCTTAATCATCCAGCTCTAGTGATAAGTAATATTTTATTATTCTTACATTCACTTCTGTGATCAACACAAATTTTTGATCCCTCCAAAACCAAAAGATTTTATTATTCTGAAATTTATGGTGGTAATGAAATTTATGATGGCAAATAAGCTGAGTACTTACTTGAGAAGTTGAGTACTTTGAGTCTTCTTCCAGGAAACGCAATTTACTATTGCTTGCTTGTTGATGGTCACTTACACATGTTAAATGATCCCACAGGCATCTGTAGAGTTGTGGCTACAGGTCTGTTACCTTTGACAACTATAAGATTAGTTTGTGTTCCTGTCAGAACCTGAGTGTAACTTTATACCTTCAGCAGGACAGTTGGAGCAACTGAGGCATAGAACTATTTCGTCACATGTAGGTAATGGCACACAAATATATATTTTTTTTTCACTCCCATGAAAATATCTGGACTGTAAGTCCTAACTAGTCATACCCTTTCTTATTTGTAATGTGTAAGCCAATGTCCAGTGTTGATGTTGGACTCTGAAGGAAGTAAAGGAGATGTTTCCAGCCTCAAAGCTGTTCACATAGCTCAAACTTCTTTTTTGCTACATTCATCCTTCATTATAGACTAAATACTTGACCCACAAAGGTTAAATTGTTGTATGCCAGGAAAATCAGTTCCTGATTTGCTTTCCTTTGCTTTAGCTCTGTCCCTTGGCTAACTTCCAGTGGGATTTATTTGATTAGGGTATAAATGAGAAATGGAATTATAATAGGCATTCAAACAAAACCAAACTCTGTCATGATTATTCTATAGCTGATATCCAAAGGATGGAGGAACACTAATCAAAGTGGAAAAAAAAATAAAAATAAAAAAATCACATAAAAACACAATCCTGATGCAATCAAAATTGAATCAAACAAATGACAATTCAAATTAGTCTTCCGATGAGTGAATGACTTTCACCCTAAAAAAGATTTGAGATGATTACAAATTCAGTTCTGCTGCCCTTTTATACTTTAAATTAGTCTGATATTTTGAGTATATTAATCTTGTCTTTGTATTAAACCACTATGGCTCTCACCACATTTTGTGTAAGTAGCTGCCATACTAAGGCTTATTCTGTGCTGAATTCTGATAAGAAGAAGAGAGTACCACTTTATTGGTCACAGAAAAATGCTCTAAAAACAAACTGCTTTGTGTGTCTCCCCATTGGTGGTGGAATGACCAGTGACTCCATATAAGACTTTTCAGAAGCATGTTTGTGATAATTGTTTCTTCCTTTTGGGTTCCTTCAGCTTTTATTTTGCTGACCAAGGAAATTAACTTTCTTGAACAATGTACTTTGAAGGCCTTACATAATGAAAGTCTATAAAGTATCTTTATACTTGTCCTTTTAATTTTTGTGTGAATGATAATGAAAGCCTGATAAAATTGTTAAGAGGTTTCATTCTGTTATCTAGTGTTCTCTTTTCATCTTCCCAACCTCTGCACATCATCAAGATTAATGTTTCAAGTTACAGAAAGCTCAGTCTTTGGAGCTTACAGATGGCAGCTATAGAGGAGATTTCCCAATACTGATTCCCTCTCCCCCCATTTATTTTCTTTCAGTGTGTGAATCATGTCTGAATTATGAGACAACACAGATTTCTTGTTCTGGCAAATTGCATTAGAATCACGTAGTACAGGGCTTCAGGTTATCGATTAGTGGCAGACTGACTCCTGTGCTCGTAACCAGCTGTTTCTTCTTCTGCCTCAGACATTTCCATTCACAAATATCTATGTGGAGACACAGAACCTGCTGCACTTTGGGGGAAGTTTTTTGCTGCCATTGTCTGAATGGATATGAGCAAAAAGACCAAAATTATTCTCTGTATTTGATGCCAATCAGAATTGACACAGATATATCTGAGACTCTTTTTTACAGGAGGTATGTGTGTTGGGAAAGATGGAATGACCCCAAGATTTGTTTTAATTTTTGCTTCTATGATAAATAAGGAAGAAAGCAAATAACTTTAAGGAAGAAAACAAATAACAAATAACAAGATTATTGTTGCAAATACAGAAGTGCTGAACTAAATGAGGTCAAATTTGGGGAAATTTGACTATGACTGTTGGTCTTGGTTCACAAATAAGACTTAAACATAGCAGCATTCAACTTCTCTTCAAGATACCTTTTTGCCAGTTGAATCTGAAGGTGACTCACCACTTCATGTGTGGGAAGCAAATGCTTTTGATTCTCATGGTAGGAGTGTGTATGTAGCACACTGTATTATGCTGTATTGATTTGCCAGCAGCATGCTGTTATTTAACAAAGCACACTTTTGCCTTATATTATTATTTTAAAGGGGTCATCAAAGAGTGTCAACATTTTAAGACACAAATGAATGCAGAACTCTAATTATAAAGCCTGGAAGATATGCATTGGAAAGGAGAGTCAATAGGATGGTGTTTTGATAAAGTAGTTATGAAGCATGGCTGAGACAAAATAAAGAACTAAGATATAAAACGATACAAAGCAGTACAGTTTTAAAAAGTACTGCTGAATGACTAAGGCTCTCAAATGCAGAGTTTAAGAAATCTGTTATATAAGATACAGCAAACATCAGAATTCCTAGAGGTAGTACACCTATTTCTCTTTTTAAGAAGTAGTAGGGGTGCTGTGAAGAACCAGCCTTGGAAGAACAGTCACCTGATCCTTCTTGCATGTCAGTGGGGAAAGATAGGAACTTAAACTAATGTGTGCTGAATTGCCTTCTAGAGTTGCTTGCATTCCCCACTGATAATCTAGGAAACACACATGAGAGGCTGCAGTTGAAAGTCCTAAGAAAGAAAATTCCATTTGGATTATGTAACAAAACCTCTTCAAAATGAGGATGGTTAAACATTGGATAAGATTGTTCAGAGAAGCTGTGGATGATGTTTTGAGCAAATTCATCTAAATTTGAACTGCTTTGAGTATGTATTTGGACCAAAATGTGGAGACTGCACTACAGGACTCAATCTTTCTATGATTCTGCATACTCTCATTTTAGGTGCTTTGTCTTCACACATCATCCTGAATCTTCCTTCTTTTACAGTAATACTTATCCTGGACATGTTTACAGGTGTGTTTGGTCACTGACATCACTAAGACTATTTGTATGAATAAGACTAAGCATATTCATAGAACTCATATATATATATATAAAAATACATATTGGTACATATTTTCTCTATTCTACATTTCCCCTGTCCACAAAGGTTTAAAAAAATTAAATCCTATGACACTAAAAGTTTTTTTTGTTGTTGTTGCTTTTTGTTTGTTTTTTTTTTTTCTCTTGCTTCCACAGAGATTATACCTACCACTGGCACAGAAATAATAAATAAATAAATAAATAAATAAATAAATAAATAAAATCTGTGATGTTTTTCCATGCCTATCAAGAAAACATTTGAAATAAAACATGACTGAAAAAAGACATCCTTTTTGGTGCCCCAGAAGTGGTTGGCAAATTTTGAATAGGAAAGGTAACTGAACAATATCTGTGGATGCTCAGAGAACTCATCAAAGATGAGTCACTAGAACTGGCAAATGCAACAGTGAAAACATCAATAGGCTGTTTTTCTTCTTTCTGTTTGTCATTACAGACTGAAATGTTACCTTGATATAATTTTCATATACTAGCATGTATATGAAAATTGTAACATCTCCTACAATTGAATGTAGGAGAGCACTTCATGCAAATTGTATTTACTACTGTGCTTGAGATGGTAAAAGGCATATTATTTATGTTAAGTGTTATGGAAAATTTTAACATAGGTGGTAAAATTCCATACAGCCTTTGACAAAATCTCCAGAGCATTGCAGGACTGAGTTAAATTTACTTACGTAAATTCAGTGGGAAAGATCAGCTGTATTGATGTCAATGCATACAATTTTAAGAATACTAATTGTAAAGTACTGCATATGCTCTCCCCATAAATATATATATATCCACATATGTCTATTTTTACCCTTATAACACATATATCTTTTCTTCAAGAGAGTGAGAAAATAGAGCAATTGATACAATTTATCAACTTTAGCCACCGGTTTGTCACTCTTGACAAACTGTTGTAGTTCGATAGGGTAGACTGCCTGAGCTACAAAGGTCAACAGGTTGTGATCAACAACACAAAGTAATCTGGAATCCAGTGATGCACCCCAGTCAATACTGGGGACAATACTGTTTAAGATCTTCACTAATAGTCAGGACAATGGGACAAAGTATACTTTTAGTGTGTTTGCAGTTGACATAAAACTAGGAGGAGTGGGTTTGACAGACCAGAAGAGCATGCTGTCATTCAGAGGGTCCTTGAGAGGAAGGAGAAATAGGCTGACAGGAACATCATGAAGTTCAGCAAAGGTAAATACCAAGTCCCGCCTCTGGGCAGGAACAACTCCATGCTGGAGGCAAACTGGCTGGAAAGCAGCTCTACAGAGAAGGATGTTGAGAACCTAGTGGACCACGAGCTGTCCTTGAGCCAGAAGTGTATCCTTGTGGTGAAGAAGTCCAACAGACTCCTGGGCTGCATTAAGAACAGCATTGCCACAGGCTGAGTAAAGCAATCCTTCCTCTGTTCCCAGACCTTGTGAGACACAGCTGGACTGCTAGGCTACCTATTAAGAGAGACATGGACATACTGGGCTGAGTCTAGTGAACAGACAGGAAGACGATTAAGGGAATGAAGCATCATTCATATGGGGAAAGACTGAGAGAGCTGGGATTGTTGAGCTCAAAGGCTCAAAGGCTCAAGGGAGTATTATCACTGTGTGTAAACACCTGAAGTGCTGGTGGGGGTGTTAAGAAGATGGGGCCAGACTCTCTTCAGTGGTGCATAGTTAGAAGACAGGAGGAAATGTTCACAAGTTGAAATACTGGAAATTCAACTATAAGAAATAAAAAATAAACAAGAAAAAAATCCCACACTTTTTCATTATGATGAAGGTCAAACATTTGATCAGGTTGCCCAGAAAGGTTGTGGGATCTTCATTCTTGGAGACGTTTAAAACCCAGCTGGACACAATCCTGAGTAATCTGCTCTAGCCAGTCCAGCTTTGAGCAGTGGGTCAACTAGATGATTTCTAGAGGTCCCTGCCAACCTCAACCAGTCTCTGGTACTTTATTTCACATATATCCAAGAGCAGTGGTTGGTCTAGTCATGAGCTCAAGCACTATGATAAAGAAATTATAATATCTAAAGTCCTGTAAAGTAGGTACTTACTAATAAGTAATAATTGAAGACCATTGTCTAGATAATTTCAGTGATTTCAGCATGCTCACTAAACAATTTGATTCACCTGACCAGTGCAGCAGACTAACACTTCTTAAAAATAGGACGTTACCTTAAAAAGAAAGGTAAAACAAAGACACAAAACTTCATAACTATTCATTCAAGTGATTAAATGTGGAAATTTATTACATACAGACAACTATTTTAAAATAATGTAAAGGATAAAAAGACATGCAACAAGAAGGGAACCCATCAGTTGAAAGAACCATTCTTTAGAGAAATTTCCTGAAAACATTGTAATGTGATAGAAAGTGTTATTTTTTTTTTTTTTTGGTACTAGGCCATACAATTTTATGGAGAATTATATTCATAGAATACTATGATATACTTCAGAAAATCTAGAGAAATATTATCATCTTTTATTAAATCTGAAAGACTTTTAGTATAATTTTCATTGAATCATATTACTTCTCTATAGAAGAGTCTTGGCTTCCTCACATCATTCAGATCCTCAACAGTAGTGTGAATGTTTCTTTTATTCTATTGTTATTATTCCTTGCTTGCTCTTAATTTCACTAGGAAAAAAATGTGATTTTCCAATAAAGATAAACTTAATTCAGAGTCGTTGTGTATAGTTATTAGAGCACACATTGTACCTGTCATGGTTTTTTAGTCCTCAGAGAACTAACAAATGCTTTTAGCCTTTGTGACACCTTATAGAAAGTGCATATATTACTGTCTGTTTTCATACCTACTTCATGAGGGTGAAGTTCTTTTTTGCTTTCCACTATTCTCTTTGAGGCATAACAGCTAAAACCATTTTTTAATTTCAGTAATGATTTAACATACAGCAGAATGGTTAGGAAAGATCAGAGATAGAAGACCTTTAAAAAAATATATGATTGTCTTAAGCTTAAGAAATTTCTTTCAAAAGTAAAGTACATTAAAGTGAAATAATAAAATACTACTCTCTCTACCAGATCACCTAAAAATGTCCTTAATATTTCCGACAGTCAGATATTTGGCAATCAGGCAGGTATGTGATTACCTCATTGATGGAATTACACAAAAAACACATCATTCTCAGGCTCTGACATATCCTACATGTCAATCAGGTGATGGAAGTGATTGTATTTCAAGTCCATCTACCTATTTTATATGTCTATATGAGGATGAGATAAATCACCTCCAACAGTGTCTGGTTGTAGAAGGTGAGTAGACTGATTAGTCTGGATCTTTCTTATAAAAAGCTACAGGTAGACTATCATACACTCACAGTGATTGTCTCTCTGCTGTCTCTTTTACATCTGTCCTTCACATAGACTTCATCAGTGGAAAACGGTGTTGTGTTTTAACATGGCAGGCAGCTAAGAACTATACAGTTGTTCACTCACTCCCCCCCAGGTGGGATGTGGGAGAGAATTGGGAAAAAAAAATAAAAAATAATAAAAAAAAAGGTAAGGTAAAACCAATCTCATGGGTTGAGGTAAAATCAGTCTAATAGGACAGAAAAGGAAGGGAAAATAAGAAAATAAGGATGATGATGATGATGATAAAAGAATATGCAAAGCAAGTGATGCACAATCACAATGAAATTGTTCACCACCAGCCTACTGATGCTCAACCCATGACCAAGCACTCACCACCCCTCCCCCTCCTCCCCCCCATGTTATTGTTCAGCATGACATGACATGGTATGGGACATCCCTTTGACCACTTTGGATCAGCTGTCCTTGTTCTGTCCCCTCTCAGCTCCTTTATGCATACCCAGCCTCCTCACTGGCACAGCAGCACAAGAAGCTGAAAAGTCCTTGGCTCTGTGTAAACACTACTCTGCAACAACTAAAACATCAGTGTGTTATCAGCATGATTCTTATTCTAAATCCAAAACACAGCACCATAACAGCTACTAGAAAGAAAATTAACTCTATCCCAGACAAAGCCAGCACACATACAAACCTAATCATACACTTTGAAACCTAATCCCAGGATTGTAATCATGAAAGCAACAGTGTCACACTGTCTTCATGTATTTTTTTTTTTGGTATGATTTTTACCTATTTGTATTAAAATAAAATTTCTCTAAAAAGGACCTTACATTACTGAAATACACCTCTTGTGTAGGAGAACTTGTCTGGCATGTTTTCCCAGACAATATACAGATCTCTTATATGTGTTAGCAAAGTAATCACTGTAAGTGAGCTTCTCGCTTTAATAAGCACCTGTGCTTGGTAGTGGAGAGCATTTCAGTAGTGTGCGTTCTGTGGTTTAGGTGGTCATTGCCTTCTTTTGTTGAGGAATGCTTGAATAAATGATGATTCCTCCCCTAAAGGTAAAATAGTTCTTACTCTCCATGAGAGAATCAGTGAACAAAAAAACAAAACAACAAACAAACAAACAAACAACAACAACAAAAAAACTACTGTGTGCTTTTTTTATGGTTGGTTGGTTTGTAATTATTATTTTTTTCTACAATTTCAAAACACATGAATCTGGTGATTTTGTCCATTACGTATTTTTGCAGACAGTGTAAGTCATCATAAAACACACAACAACAGATACTCAGAAAAAATCCAGATTATATAATGGCTGCTTCTTTTTCACTTTGATGTTTCTCTAACGTTCCTCAGATAAGTATAAGAATTTTTGTACCCACCTCCTTTTCCTTTACATTATTCAAAGCTATGCTACCTGCTAAAAATTGTAGTGCTACAGTAAAGTGAGAGACGACATGAGGCTTTAGCAAGTGGTAGGAGATTTTCTATATAAATAAACTTGTTCAGTACGGCTTTGGTTACATTTTAGCAGGATGTTATTTACGTGCACTTATGTCTCCTCTAAAAGTTAGCAAAGGGCAAGCTAGGTAATGTGATTAAGTGGCTGAACATGGTAAAGGTTCCCCAAACTAGGTCATTATTGAGATTAACAACTGGATTAAAAGGATTTAGGAGAGTGGTAGGATTTTGATTTGCATATTACTCCAAAGACCTTTGACTTATGTAAAGCCTCCTCTTAAAGACTATCAAGTCAAAGTATTACATCAAGCAATTTAGCTGTTGCAAATTACTCTTGCTTGTTTTTTGACCTTGTGTATATTGCCCATATTTCTATGCTAAAATTACTTTTCATAATTCAACACTTGAATTTTTTCTTTGGATGTGCTACATGCAGGAAAAGCACTAATGCAAAAGAGATAAGTTATAAAATAATTAAATCTTATCAAATATAAGCTATGGGATTCTTGAAGGATTTCACCTGAGAGTATTTTAGCCAGCTGCAAAAACAGGAGACTTTGTTTAAGAGCAGATTCCAGTGATTCAATCAAAATCAAGTCTCCATCAGAAGAAATGTATTTAGATTAAACTTCTTGCCACTAACAAGAGTATACACAGATGTTGGTGTACATGAAAAATCTATCTAAGAGCTCAAGACTATAATGACTTTGGGAAATGAAACTGGAAATTTTGCATGGTGGAGGTCATTCATTTAGCAACAGCTAAATGAAAATAAATTTTAGGGGTTGCTTAGTATAAAAATCCCTTCATTGACAGGATGTGTTTGTGTCTCAGCCTGTGTGAGGAGACTGTGTATGATATTTATGTTTCATTGTAGGAAAGGAGGGGAGATGCTTGTGTGTGGGCAATATAGTACAAATGTGATAATGGGAAAGGGGGCAGATGACATTCTACACATGAGTGATTCGATAAGTCTGTACATTCATGACAACAGACAAAGTAGCCAAAATGCTTTCAATACACCACAGGGTTAGAAAAGGTAAAAAATAATTTTAGAATTTTCAGCAAATACTTGCAAATCATATTTTCACAAATCATGTTCTTTATTATCCAGTCACTCAAATCTCAGTTTCACTCTATTTTTATAAACCTTTAACCTGGCTATGCTCTTATTATTTTATTGTTCTGCTTTTAAACAGTATTATTTAAAAATCACAGTCTCCCCATGCCAGTAGTAGGCATGATGTCATTTCAGAAATTGTCTCAATCAACCTCAGCTGTAAAAGTAAAACTTTTACCCAAAGGTACAGTAATTATGATGTTTTTGGGGGGTGGGGGTGGTGGTGGGGGGAGGGAGTGGGTATATGGGATCACAAGATGCATAGTTTTTTTCCGGATTGTTGGGGAATGCATGATTATATCCCATGTAAATCAACCTTAATTCTGTAGTAAGTGAACCAATACAGAACAAAGGCCAAAAAATTGTCCGATATAATGAGTTTAGACTTGTCACTCATGAGTTGTTTTACTGTCAGGATTTCTCTTGTGCTACACTATAAGAGACTCTCAGTAACTCTGAGATATGTTAAAAAAAAAAAAATCAAAACAAAACATACATATAGAAAATAACAGTGCTGTTCTCTGAAGGTAGTTTCGGCTTTAACTAACTGTAGCTTCCACTCTTTTCTTCTGTCAGGACCTTTTGGCAAAATCGGGTTGAGAAAGAAAGTTTTTCCACCTCCTGGCTTCATCTATTTCATTTCTCTTGCAGTTAATGTGGATTTCTATTTCTAAAGAATTCACATTTTGTCAGATGCTTTCCCCACTCTAAAATTGTTATTTTTCCTTTCCTTAAGCATTTTTCCACTGTAATTAAGGGAAGAAACATTTTCAAAGTGTACTGTGAAAAGTTGTCATTCTTGTGGAAAACTCCAAGAAACAAAGGTACTGCCATCTCTAAGGTTCCATGGCTGGAATGAACCATGTGGCCAGAATCTCATCTTGGTCCATGGTGTTACATTTTTACATTGCCTTGTGTGGATCAGATTTTGGAATCAGAGTTCAGGAACTACATGCAGCAAAGGATTTCATTCTTCACAGATTTTAGACTGTAGCTTCTAACTTTTAGATGCCTGGCCACTGTTTGAGTCAGGGCTTTAGAGAGATGCTGCCATTCTTTGGGATCCAGGGAACAGAAGCCTCTCCTAATGGTAAGGAACTCCAGTTCATTCCATTTACCTCTATTACATTTGAAAGAACCATTCTTTAGAGAAATTTCCTGAAAGCATTGTAATGTGATAGAAAGTGTTAATTTTTTTCTTTTTCTTTTTCTTTTTTATTTTTTTTATTTTTTTATTTTTTTTATATTTTATTTTTTATTTATTTATTTCTTATTTTTTGCCTGTATTACATACAGGCAAATGGAATGAACTGGAATGGCCAGAAGCACTCAGGAGCACTTTTCCTCTCAGAACAACACCTCAGCCACCTAACCAAAAATGAACTGTGGTAAGGGAAATGTTATTCTGCCCTTATGCTGAAGCTAGGTAGCTCTGCATAAATCAAAAAAAAAATAAAAAAAAAAAAAAAAGTATGGAATAAAAGCTTGTGTGGTAATCTGACTAATCTGACCTGATTAATGTATAAGGTTATGACCAGATGTTAGGATTTATTTTTTTCACCTTTATTTTACCTAATCAATAGTTGTTGACTTTAAAACATGAGATCAGAATGCAGGCTGCCTCACTTAATGACAAGATGCAGACGCAGACTTAGTTTCTCTGTATTGCTTGCTTATTTTTTCCTGAAGTCTTGGATGTAAAGTCTTCAGAAGAGGTGGAAAGCTTGCCCTATCCCAACATGCTTGTAACCTGATGGTCAAGGCCACCATTTCAAAAGAAAGAACTGTACCCTAGAACTTTGTTAGACTGTGGAGATGACCAGCCCAGGATCCCTATACATTCTGGGAAACTGCCCTTGCCACTAATCTGTAGCATTAGAAGTAATTTGTAGTGATAAGTTGTTGCAACTACCTTTTATGAAGAGTCATATCTTGTTCATTTACTTGGGACTTGTCGTCAGGATACATAGCAGATTATTCCCTTGAGGGAATTCTCATTGAGAAGTGCCATGTTGTTGAATTCCCTTCAAGTCTGAATGGAAGATAGATGTTGAAACATCCAAGCATAACATTCATGATCCTGTAGAAAGCACAATTTTAACTGCTAGGGAAACTTAAAAGTTACCCTGAGATGCAACAAACATGGCGTTGTTACCCTTTTGAGGGAAGTGATTGTCCTGTTCCGATACATAGTAGTGCGGCCTCACCTTGTGTACTGTATACAGTTTTGGTTACGGCAGTATAAGACAAAAAGCTATTAAAGAGTGTCCAAAAGGGGGAAACAAAGATGGCAAAGTGTCAAGAGGGGAAAATATATGAGGAGTGGTTGAAGTCTCTTGGTTTGTTCAGCTGAGAGAAGAAGATGCCAAGGAGAGACCTAATGGTGGCCTACAGCTTCCTCACGAGGGGACTGGAGGGGCAGGAGCTGAGCTCTGCTCTCTGGGAACAGCAACAGGACCTGAGGGAACAGAGTGAAGTTGCATCAGGAGATGTTCAGGCAGGATGTTGGGAAAAGCTTTTTCTCTAAGAGAGTGGTTGTGTATTGGAACAGGCTCCCCAGAGAAGTGGTAACAGCACTGAGTCTGTTGGAGTTCAAGAATGGCTTGGACAATGCTCATACATATGGTCTGATTTTTGGGTGGTCCTGTGTGGAGTCAGGAGTTGGACTCAATGATGTTTGTGGGTCCCTTCCAACTTGGTATAGTCTATGATTCTGTTATTCTTTACTGAGAGAGGCACTTAGAGGAGCAGCAAATATCTGAGCAAGAGAGCTGGGATTGTAAAATTCAAATGTACTGCAGATCTGGTTTTGGTGTTCAATTGCCTTAATGAAGTATTTTAAAGAGATCTTTAGCTCACAGGCTCGGAAGGTGCAGTAACTTGGAGAAAAAATTTAACCCAAGTGTAAATGCCTGTCTCATACATTCTCCTT
Organism: Stictonetta naevosa; assembly: GCA_011074415.1. Classification (NCBI taxonomy): domain Eukaryota; kingdom Metazoa; phylum Chordata; class Aves; order Anseriformes; family Anatidae; genus Stictonetta; species Stictonetta naevosa. Next base: position 47,466,752 of record CM021697.1, read on the forward strand.
AGTCCTCTCCAGAGGGGTGATGGGAGACCTTCAGATAGCCCTGCTTCCATTCCCCAGTCTTGCTGGATAAGAGTCTCACCACTCAGAGTCTGTGGCTGAGTAAAAGCAGTTAGTATCAAACAAGCACACATTGGTGGGTTATACTAGCTCATAATGACTGACATAAACATGGTTATTATTATCTTCTCTTGGCTTTGGTAGATGTTTTAGGCTCCAGAAGAAGTTTCTGTTTAAGGATGGATTAAATAATGTTCTCTACAAAATAAGGAAGATGTAACAAGTTTTTTTTTTTACTTTTGAGGATCAAAATATTTCTTTCATTGCAAAATGTTTCAATGCACAAAATCAGGGAAGATTGATTGTTAATTACTAATTCTTATTTATAGAATCTGGAAGGAAGCAGTCCTAAAAGAATGATTAGTAAACATCATTTACAAGAATACTGCAGAACAACATCTTCATAACTCTGGAATGATTCTTCTAAAATAATAACAGATAAACCACTATTTTTCATCACAATTCTTGCAGACGTTGTTTATGTTTTGGAAGCAGATTCCTGGTTTGTCTCTGACTGTTTCTGATCTCAGAGGCTGTGAAAATGTACTGTGTTCTGCTTAAAAACAGCCAGTGGAGAAAATTATTTCCAGAAAGAAGCTCTATGTTGCTACATAATTAGCAAAGTCAAAGTGTTTTACCAATGATGTCTTAAGCAGCTTGGGCAATAAGGTTGAGGATGAACATAGACTCAGAAAGTTTACTGTGAGAAAAATAAATAAATAAATAAAATAAAATAAAATAAAATAAAATAAAATAAAAAAATCAATGTTCTACTTGAAATTTTTGACTTTGCAGCAAAAATGAATTTTAAGTCTTTGAGTTGTAGGACAAGGAAAAGAACAGATTTTTGAATTAAAACTATTTTGTTTAATGAAAACATTTTTTTCTGTTAAGAAGCCACTTGAAGGGACAAAAATGTTGATGCAGTATCTCGTTTCACTTTCACACTAAAATAATAAATTTATAAAATCAGGTATGCAAACCATAAGCTTCAGCAGGTCAATGTAGGAAGAGCTCTAGTTAACATGGATTGTTCAATACCATTGGAAGTTTAAGATTTGGAATTCTGAGTTGTTCCATCATGTCTCAAACAGCCCCAAGATCTCTGTGCCCTATTCAGGCATCTAGACATAAAGGCCCAAGGTTCTCAAAACAAGTCAGGAAGAAGCCTACTGAAAATTATTGGTAGAATATTGGTAGAAGCCAAACATGCCTGTGTGGGTTAGGGGTTTTATTGTTGCTCTGTTGTTGCTTTGGTATGGCTTTATTTTATTTATTTTTATGTTTATGTTTTTACTTCAACTCTAAAGATAGGATTTATCTAGTCCAAGCTATTTGCCCTCTACAGGTAACGGTGGTCCACTTCCAGAGGGCAATTCATTCCAATCTGGCTACATTACTTATTTTAAGATAGAGTGAGTCACCCTCGGGAATTTTCTGTCACTCTCCATTTCCTCTAGTTTAGACTAGATGATTGACTTCCAAATGGCTAAAGTTAGGTGAGTTCTGTATGAAAAGACAATGCTTTAATGATGAATAAGATAAACAGAAAGTCAGAAAGTTAACAAGAAGGGAGGACAAGGTTTTTTTTTGTTTGTTTGTTTGTTTGTTTTAAATACATTTTAGAAGGAACCAACACAGTGTATAATCCTTATCAATCGGCACCAGAAACTGTTTTTTTTGTTGTTGTTGTTGTTGTTGCTGTTGTTGTTTTGTTTGTTTGTTTTTGTTTGTTTGTTTGTTTATTTTACTTTTCTAGGTTTTCATTACCTCAATAATTGCAATGATAAATAGTATCTATTAGCAGAAAGAGTCCGGGATCTGTCCACCACTGAAATTCAGACTGTTGTTCAGAGAACTCTTTGCATTAAAGAAATCAGTTAAGTTGCCTGTTCTTTCTTTTAACAAGAAGTAATTCAGACTACTAACAATTCCATCAGGATAGGTTGTCATATCACCTTAACATAAAGCAAGTGGTCTGGTCATGTTATAGTTTGAATATATACATGAACACTCCTATTTCTCCAAATTCTAACTAGAGAATGGAGTGACTTCCAAAAATATGTGCATAATTTTAATTTTCTCATCTCATTACTGAGTGCACACACTCAGTTTGAAATTGTAAATTGTTGAGAGAATGAGCAAAAGCATCATGAAAATTGTTTGTTTTACATGATAGAGTAGCTGTGCATAAACTATTGTGAGGCAATATGTAAATCTATTATTCTCTATGTAAATCTTGCTGGCAGAATAACCCCACTCACTCCAGTGTCCTTTAGCAGGAAATTTGGATGCTCACAGTGCTTTGACATTTTCCAAGAGGTTTCAAAATCAGCAACCAGAAATGCATGGCACATCTCAAAGTGCACCTATTTTGCAGTACAGATACTACCAGTAAAATCTGATTAACTATGTTGTAACTAACAATAGGATGAATTCACTAGTGCTGATTAACTGAAAACAGAAGAGTTGTGGCTTTAAGTTAAGGGTACCTTGTTAAACATTTAGTACAGTAAGTTAGTGAGAAAATTCTACAAGTTCCTATATTATACTTAGGTCACTAGTATCTTGTTCCTTCATTGAAACAGCAGCCATTATATCTAAAGAGAAAAAAAAAAATCAATATGGGTCACACACTTTTTCTTTTTTTTTTTTTTTTTTTTTTATTTATGAACTAATTCAATTACCTCAGATGAATTACTGTCTTTTCTAACTGCATCTTTTAACACTTCCCACAAGTGATTTATATTATGGGATTTATAGTCTACTAATTTTACCAGCTGGTGTCTGAAATATTATTTTTCAACCAAAGAACCTCTGAGACATACAGAATTCATCATGGCCTGATATCTGTTCACACTGCATGTTTGAAATACAGCCTTGGGCAACCACTATCCCATATTACAGGTAGAATAGAATCTTCTGTAGCTCTGCATCCTCTATACAGAGATCCACAGGGTGATCCCAAACATCACCCCTATGTATAAAGATACATCAGGATTAGGCAATGCCTAGGTTACAGGTGAGATGTACTTCACACCACAACCCTTACTTATTTCTGATTCCACCAGAGGCCAAACACGCAGATGGAGAGCAATGCCATGAAGGTAGCTGTCACCCTTGGTGGCTTGCTACCTGTGTAAGGCGTGGTTCACGAGCAGTGTATACATGAGACAAGGGACAAGGTATAGCTCAGGTCATCCCAGAGCTGGGTGTTGCTATGAAATCTTGAGGTCTCAGAACAAAATATGAACTGTACTCTGAACTATTATGGGAGTTGTGTATATGCAGATCTACGAAATCAAAAATTCAATATTTTTCAAGCAGAGAGATCACAGCAAAACAGTATTGTCAATGGTTTAGGTGAAAAATCTGTGGACAAGGTACTTTTTGAATATCTGTTGATGTAATAAATTAAACAAACCACAGATAACGGATGCTGGACAAGACTTTAAGTGATAACATGATTCTTTTTCTCTCTCTCTTTTTTTTTTTTTTTTTTTAGCAGCAGAAAGGAAATAAAACTTTGAAAATCTCAAGGAAACATGAAGGATGTGAATCAAACCAAGCTGAGATAGCAAAGTCACTCTTGTGGCTATAATTCATGGATGTTTTTTGGAAGGGTTCACTTTTGTATTAGTTTAGTGAAAAGACTAGTTTGGACAAGACTTTCTGACAATTTACAGCTTAGATTTTTCTTTTTCTATCAATAAGGTAGTTCAGAATCAGAATCTGATTAGAAGAATCAGAGAATCAGAATCTTAATCAGAAGATTAGACTTGAGTATCAAAATTAAGAAGGCTGGAAAACTACCTGTCAAAGTTACAACCTAAATTCATACACTCTTTGTGGAGGGAACTTCAAAGAACAGAGACATCTTCAGATGAATTTTACCTATAAAAATAGACCTTACAGATATAAATTAAAAAAATAAATCTTATTTTTGTGGTCAAAGACAGATTTTCTCCTTTTGTTCCCCAATCCCCCCTTTTCCCCTTCCCCCTTCTTAGCACATTTAACTATTTTTTACAACAGCACAAGACAGGGGAAAAAGAAAGTGTGAAAGCTGAGTTGCAATTTTCTGTACTTCTCCATTTGTCCATTTTTCAGTTTCCAATTTCATCAATGCTAGAAAATGCTGTTAATTTTTCTAATACCCTTGTATTCTTGTTTGAGAAAATAACTGAAAATAACAATCTCGACCTTTCAATTAATGTTTTAGGTTATGTCATGAGATATATTCAAGCTATTAATTTCAAGATAATCATTCAATAATTCAATAATATTCATAAGGCTATTAATATCTTTATTAATTTAGTACATCACCACATCACTATCTTCAGTGCTGCTATCATAAACTTCCCCTCAGATGTATTTACAAACATTCCCACTGAAGCTATGTGACTTGCCAAAACAGTCAAGGTGAGACTGATCTCATGAAAGCTTCTACCTTCTATCAGTATCTATGATTCAGAAGTCTCCTTTTGAGCTCCTAGGGAATGATTAATCTGACGTATCACAGGTATCCACTTTAGGATGAGAGAAATCATGCCTCAAAAATGTCTTTTTCTTTCCTTTGACTGTTAAGGGAGTCTAGACTTTTGACAGATATCCTTCAAGGGCTGTGGTGATTAATTCTAACTTTCCTGGCCACAGACATATCGTTCAAGGTATAGTGAAAAGAAAATCTTTGCTCTGAATGTTTTGAGCACAGGCTTTTCAGTTCTGGGATGTGATTCTATGCATGCTTTAGGCATTTGTGTGAATTTTAATTCCACCACTAAAACTGTATCCTTTTTTTAAAAAACAAAGGTTTAGTCTTAGTATACAGCAATGTTCTTTTTCAGAGTTGCTATTATTCTGCAGAGTTAATTAAAATGTGGATTCAGCACAGAGATCTTTTCACTGCTTTTTATATTTCTTCCTCTAACAGGTTGTTGGCAAAATTATTCTTCACTGGGCATTTTGCAGAACCTTACATTTGTGGCCTCCGTACATAATTTCTCTTTGAGATGCCCATTCTGAGGGCTCAAACTGACTTGCAGTTTATCCTAGGTATCAACAAAATAGAGTTCTAGGGACTGCATGCACAGAACTTATAGTAGCTTCTGATATGTCAGACTGAATTTTCAATTAGGCTGTGGCTTCACTTGCCCCTCCCCCCACTTTTTTTTTTTTTTTTTTTTTTAAATTTCCCTCCAACATGTGAATTCTTATGCAGTTTCTGCTTTTTTACTCTCAAGGGCATCTGGAAGGTATTCTGGAATGAGTTCAAAACAGTTAAACAGCTTCAGGGTTCTTTCAAATTTTGTTACTCTAAAAGAGCATGTTGTGCTGATCCTTACAGAGTGAAATTTCTTTCTGAAAAATCATCAACTGTATTGATGACAAGAATGGCATTTTCTGACCCATTTGGATCTCCTACATGTGTTTTTTAAGGGTTTTAGGGTGACAGACATTTATATTATCCAGCAACAGATTATCCTAAAACATTTTTGACTTGCTAGCAATTCGGTTGGTCCTATACACATGCATAACAACAGCAATGATATGTTGTTGTTGAAAGAAACTTTGTTTTACTGATTTAAAAAACAGAAAATACAGAAAGCAGTTTACAATATGTGGTGCCTTCTTGTAATGTCAGCATGTGTGGTAGAAAGTTTAAATATCCATTTGTATTCCTAATATGAACAAATGAGTGTATAAAAGTATGTGTATTCTACAGTACATACGTATGTGCAAAAGATTGGCTACTAAGCAGTGAAGAATTGGTTGAATACTACACAAATGCCTGACAAAAAAAAGTAGGCTGAATACCTGACCAGTTACCACCAAAATGATTAAACAAATAAATAAATAAATAAATGTATCTTGGGAAATTTCAGTTTATATAAAATCAGACGTCTGACTTTTGAAAACAGTTATAGACTTCTCAAAAGATTATTTTCTGCACTCAGTTCCGCCTTCATGGTTTCCATACACTTAAATATATGAAAACTATTAGTAATTCCTCTTTATCACACACCTGACTGTATCCTAGGAGAATACTGGGAAACAAAAACAGCACTCTAGAGGGTATCAATTATTTGCCTTAATCATTGTCATCCACAACATTTAAACAATGCTCTGTATAATGCTGAGAAATCACTTTTGAATTCAAACTGCATAATTATCTACGCTATTGCTATTTTAACTGATTTTCCTTTTAGAATCATTAAGACAAACAGTAAAAATGATTTTTCACCAGGAAATGAGCAAACTTCTTATCTGCACTTAACTTTGAAGGGTGACCTAGATTTTAGGTCTAATATTTGTTTAAAGCCACAAAGTTCTGAAAATAAAATTAAAAAAAAAAAAAAAAAAAAAAGTTCTATACATTGGATAGTAAGCAAAAGCCCAAGGCTATCAACATGGTAAGTAAGCTGCATTTCTGGATGGGTTTTGACTCATTCAGATACCACCACCCTTTCTGCTGAGCTGCTCTCCAGCCATTCATCTCCTAGTCCCTTGTGCCCAGCACTACTCCATTCTAGGTGCAGCACCAGCATCTTCTTTTGTTGAAATTCATGCTGATGATGATTGTCCAGTGCTCCAATAGATCCCTCTGCAAGGCCTCACATCCCTCCAGGGAATCAACAGTGCCTTCCTGTTTAGTGTCACCAGCAAATTTGCTGAGGATGCATTCCACTCCTGCATTCAGATCACTAATAAAGTTGTTGAACTGGACTGGCCCTAGAATTGAGCCCCAAGGAACATCTCTGGTGACTGTCCATCAGCCCAATGTAGTCTCACAGACTCTGCCATCTGCAGTCTTGGCCACCGTGCATTTATCTGTGTGTTTGCAAACATTATTTTAAAGCCATGCTTGGTAAAGTAGTGAGTTGGGAAAAAAACAACAACAAAAAACAAGTTATAATAAACATCTAATGTGCTGATGGAGAAAAAACAAACAAACAAAAAAAAAACAGTTTTTTTTTACCTTAGATCCTTCATATTTCCATTTTTAGGAAAACCAGCTGCACTGACATACAAAGACATCTTTCTCTTTGAATTCAAAATGACACAACTCATATCAAACTGGGAAGAACTTATTGAAAATATAGGACCACAGTACAAGGTATTTTTAGAAAGCTGAGTGATCTTGTAGGACTTTGTTTTATTTATTCAGCCTGACTGCACGTTCTTCATCTGATTTACAGCAAAGAGCCAACACAAACTCTGTTAATCCACACACATTATTCATCCATCTAAAACATGTTGGACTAAAATGGGCTTTCAAGTCATGACCAGCAAGGGACTAAATAACTTTGTACTAAATATTTTAGAGACGTCTTTCCCTACTCAAGTTCAGGTTTATTTAGGATTGGGATTCCAAAATAATTTTAAAGCTTCAAAAGCAAACAAACAAAGAAACAAACAAATAAATCCCCAAACAACAGAAGACCTCAAGAACAAGTGGGAAGAGAAGATGAGCACAAGGTACAGAGAGTTACAAAATGGCATAGCTTGTGAAAATAAATAAATAAATAAATAAATAAATAAATAAACCAAAAAACAGGTTTTGACAGAACATTATACACCTGATGGACTACTGCAGAGAGATGACATAAATCAGAGGATTTGCTGCTGGTTTCAATAGTATCACGTAAGGTCACACAGCTACAATTTTTTTAAGTAGGGATGGTCATTAACTATCCTTAACAAGTATTTATATTCCTATATCAGGGAACAATAAGCAAATAATATATATTTTATTTTTATTTTAAAATCCTTTCATTACTGAATTCTTCACATTAAAACTCTTTCCACTTGGCAGTGCAAGTACTGTAATTTGCAAAATACAGCTTGCTCTGAAGATTACCAGTATACATTTCAGACTGATAAAGATTACTTCCCAGCTATTTCTCCTTCACAGACAATATGTGTGGCCTTCCCTAAAGAGGACAGAAAATGTGATATTATATTCCAGTACCACATGTCTTATAGCCACTTCATGTGTTTATGTTGGGTTTTTGCTTCTAGTTGTAAAAAAAAAAAAAAAAAAAAAAAAAAAAAAAAAAGTTTTATTGGGACACTGCTTCTTGCTATATTTTGTATATAGTTATTGGTTTTGTTATTCTTCTTGTTTCTGTCTTTTATCCTGCTGTCTAAGAAAACATTTGTGGGGCTTCAAATGACACACAAATCTGGATAACCCCTTTGCAAGCTTATGTTATAAGTTGTTTGATACTATCACCACTCTAAAGAAAACCATGCTCTGGCAGACTCAGCTAATGTGCAAAACCTATTGTATCTTCAAATCGGTCATCCTACACTGCCCTTTACACTGCTGACTCCCCTGTCAGCAGTAATGAAACTTGGGAACAGACCTTGGGAGGTAAGCCAACCATTGATTTGCTCCTCATACCTGACAGTGTGTTGGCTGATGTGTGATCTCTTGGTTTCACAGAGATAAAGTGCAAATTGCTTTTGAAAATCATTGCCAGGAGCAGAGCAGATGTTTTTTTCATAATGTCATATCCAGTGAGCTGCGACACACAGCAATGCTTTGGTCCCCCTACCAGGTAGAGGAATTAGGTTTATGTTGTATGGAAAAATTTAAGATCAGCCCAGCATTGTGCTGATTTAGTCTTTCTTAACCTCTTCATGTCCTCAGTGTTCTTCCTGAAATTGACAGATTAACATTTTATCTGCCAGAAAGTCAATGAGAAATCTTTTCAAAAGATAGCATGTATTAAATGCGTGCCCTCCCAACTTGTGTTTATTTTCACACCCTGGTACATAAGGTCCTGCTTCAGCAGTCTGCGATGCTCATAAGAGAGTCCAGCTCAAGAAGAGACTGCACAGTTATCCGCCACACCCATAAGAGAGCAAACACATTCCTGTCATGCTTAATCTCAGAGGAATAAGATATATTGTCCTCAGCATACCCCACTTGCTGGACTACCTACAATCAGCTCCCAAGAACAGAGTACTACCAAGGATATGCTGAGGAGTAGAGGGAGTCTTCGGGCATTCCACAGAGACCTACTTTCAGTGCTTCTCTGGTTGGAAGTGACTGGAAGTAAGGTGACTTTCCAAAAGCCTTTGTGTCACAAAGAAAAGAAGAAATAATGCTGCATGCTGATTATGTTCAGAAGAATATTCACTGAAAAGTTTGCCTAAGCTGACCATCTTTGCACTGAAGCTAGTGTTCCCACGAGCCATTTTCCCAATGGAAAGGGCAATTCAATAAGGCAATTGCCCTTACTGCAAGGGCAATTAAATTCATCTCCAAGTTCTCTATCTAAATCCACAGCAGAAACACACTGCCACTTAGTTGGCAGTGGCAAGTCATAAGACTAAAAAGACATGGAAAGCTCTCAGGCTTCAAAGTACTCCAAGACTGCTTCAAGACAGGAGGCAAGCACACTCTTGTGTACCTCTTTTGTTTTGTACGCCTTCTTATGCTGTATGCTCCTGGGACAGGCACTGTCATTCATTTGCTATGTTTATGTGCACAACACCAAACTCAACATCATTAAAAAACAGGCATTAAACTCTAAGATCAGTGGGGAAGGTCCCACTCCAAATGCTTATTTGTAGATCCCCACCAGTGCACAGGGACCTCGGCGTTCTTTAGAACTTCTAGTGAGAACACAAATTCTCACTAGGAAAAAAAAAAAAAAAGGAAAAAGGAGAAAGGAAGGATAAAAGGAAAAACAAACAAAGGAAAAACAAACAAAACAAAAACAAAAACAACAGAGAAATGGCATGGAGACTCGGCTAACAAACAGTAAAGCCACAACCATATTTTCTAATCAAAAAATAGTGTAGGTAAATTAATGCACTAGTTAACGTGGCTCAGATTCAATCAAAGCCCATAAATAAATAAATAAATAAATAAATAAATAAATAAGATCTGGAGCTGAGCAGGAATGAAGAAGGTAATTAACTGGCTTTCAGAGCGAATCGGTAGAGAACATATTGAAGGATGTAAACTATGCACGAGTAGCAATTGTAGCATGTGCAGTTGGTTAGGATGGTCACTGTCCTATGAAAACACTCTGGCATGCGGTTACCCATTACCTGTTTGATTTTGTTTTGCTTGAAAGTTGCAAAAGTTTTACAAGATGATCTTTGTTAAATTTAACACTGAATAGAAGGCACTATGAGGGAAAACTTGTACCAGAGGTACAGAATTGAAGCAAGAAACTAAAAGACTGGCCAAGAGGCAAAGATTTGCTCCTAAAATACAATGATAGGCAAACATGTTCCTAAAACTTAATCATGAAGATTCTCACTGCAGAATACAGCTATCCATCTGAGAATGAGAACAGACTTTTGCCTGCCTTTCAAATTTTCTCAGAGGGAAGGAGAAGAATTCTCTTTTTGTAGCTTAATTAAAATAAGAAGAAGAAAACAAATCCTCTAACAGTTAGCAAAATAAAAATGTAGTTATGAAAATGATGAAACTATATATCATCTGCAAATGCAAGCCATGATCAAGGTTGGCAAAAATACATAACCTGATATTTATTTAATATACACATCTAGTGTAATGCAAATGAAAAACAGCTCCACACAAAGATCGAAATTACAGGGAGCCTAAAAAGAGCTCTTACTAAATAGGAGTCCTTGGTATGTTTGCCCAAAACTTGGTCTGAACCCAAACTAAACATCATCTGAGGTTCAGCAAGTTCAGATCACTCTCCTAATTTTTTTAATTGCCATATGCCTCTTTACAGTTCCTGGAATGAGAGGCAGGAGTGCCAAAACTGTCCTAGAACAAGTTTCAGTGCACTTATATGAATGACACAAAATGTTTTCAGCAAAAACCTTTTGAAATTCCAACTAACTTTTAACTTGATTGAAGGAATGATCAGAACACACAGCACAGAGACAGTCCCATGCATGGAAATGATGGAGTCTAAAAAGGTGCAAAAGTGCACTTTTTCTCAGTTGGTCTTCTAATACTGGTCCTTAAATTTTAACCTGAAAATAAGAAAGGGGAGCAAAGGAAGGACCTTATTTGGCTAAGTACTGGTTTACCATCCCACCCCCACCCCCAGATGTGAGAATACTCTTCTATGCACAAATCCTTTGCCAAAATTATTCCACACAAATCACTGCACCTACAACAACTTCCGAGGTTCTCCTGTCCTTCAAGGTGTGTTGTTACAAGGACAGTTTCTGCATTTCACAAAATGTGGCTATTTCATTGTCACACTGTCATTGTCAACATCTTGGGGCACAACATTTGCTTTTCTCTCTTAATACAGAGCAACAGAAACAAGTTACTCAAAGTCTTATTAACTGCAGGCCAAAGTCATAAAATGATTGTGCATTTGTTTCAGAGAATGGATTTGGTTTGCGGCTGGCAAGAGGTGCAAATTTGTATTATAGAAAATGTGTGCAGAAACAATGCCTTTGAGGTGAATGGCAGCCTGAGTGCATTATAGGGTAATGTGGGTTTAAGCAAAGGAGTATTTGGCTGGGACATGAAATTAGAGCTTATTGTGTGCCCTTGACTAAATAAAGCTATAATGAGTTATTGAGACTGCTGACTTCTAACAAACAATGCTCTCTGTGTAAGTATGACATTTTAAAACCATGATGCCTGAGGCATGTATGGTTATTATCATGTCTTTTTATCAACTTTTCTTTTTTTCTTCTTTTTTCCCCTTTTTTTTTTCTTTTTCTTTTTAATGTAATGCTTTTGAAAGAAGAATACAGAAAACTGCAGTCTATGAAGGGAACAGAGCTGAAGCATGAGAATAGGGCTCTATCACCGAGTATGGACGTATGTTATGATGATGGTCAAGGAAAAACTGATCTAAGACTACACTTTAGCAGAAGCTGTAACTATAAATTGGCACCACAAATCTGCTCCAAAGGTGTGGCCACTCAGGAAAATTCTCTAACTGGAACTTAATGATTTAGAGATGATGCAGACACACAACAATCCTTACAATTGTTCACACAATGGACCACAAATGGGTTTATTTCAATCCAATTTTGACTATTCTTAGCATGAAAAAGACTAACAGGATTTTATTTTATTTTATTTTATTTTCAAAAAAAAAGAAGATGGGGAAGTTTTACTCATTGTTTCGAAATGGCTCCCATGTCTTGGGTGTCCTCTCTGTACATCGTCTGTCACCTACACTATTTTATTTAGCTAGTTTTGTGTAGGACTGAGCCCTAACAAAAAGTGTATTTAGAGAGAGTGTTTTGGTTAAAAAGAGGAGTAAGCTGAGAAAGCATTATGAACCATCTGTTGGAGATTTTCAGGACTCAAAACATTTCAAAGCAAAACACTAGAAGAAAATGGAGCTACCCTTCTCCCATTCTCATTTCAGTCACAGGCTGAACAAATAAACTTGGTGCCATCTTTCATTCCCACTACAATTGGAGGTGCTGGGATGGCAACGAACTCATCTTGTGCCACTGTCAGTTCTTATTTCTGTCTTTGGATACTGAGTTATAGAAGCAATGCAATGGCAGCTGGCTCTCATTATAGACTCATTTAGGGGACAGAGATAGTAATAAGAACAGAAAAGCACGTTAAAAAAATATAGCCCATTTCATGACATCCTTAAAGTTGTTAGGAAAAGAAGGATCCATTTTTAGGGTTAAAATTATCCTAACACCAGACAAAAATTCCTACCATTCATTGTTATATCAATGAGAGCAGCTTAATGACAACTACTTAAATGACAGTCTATATTCTGCAAACAAACAAGCTCAGGAAGTATTGTTTCTACAGAGCACCGCAAAATGTCTTCCTTAATCCCGGTTTATGTGGTAAATCCTTTGCTCACAAAGTCCAATACTGAAACAGATTATGCAGACACAGACTGAGTTTGAAGCAAAAGATTTTTTGTGTGTGTTCAATTTGATCTGGCAAAATGAAATCCCAAGAAAAATACTCTATCTTGGGTTTTCACATGGAAAGGAGAAGGAGGACTGTAAAGGTCAGAAATTTCCATACAAACCACATGTCAAAAGCTTTAGTCATGATATCTCCCTTCCTGCTGACAGCTCAACTCCATCAGAGAAACTCAGTTTGAATAAGTGATGACAAATAGGATTTAAGTTTGTTGCTCATCTGTGTACCAAATTATCTTTCTCATTTATGAAGCAGGAGCTCAGGCCATGTATTTGACATGTTTGGCCCTGTAAAACAGCAGAGTTGGACTCCACTCTTTGAGGTTTATCCCTGTGGGCCTTCTCTCAAGCCAAGCTCTCTTTTCCCAGTTGGAAAGAATTCAGCATTGCAAAAGGAATGCAGAAGTAGCATTTTTGCTATGCCCTTGCTACTTTATTACCTCCCACTTCTAGACAACATACATAGAAACACTGTGTGTTTACTCATTTTCCAATATATCCAGGTAGTCAGGAACTGAGTTTTCATCCATGCCCTGAACACAAAAAGTATTTATAATACCTGGCAGTAGCATACCAAAAGAAGCAGCTACACACAGTAGTACCTTATGTTAAAAGTCACCCACTATTGAACATATTGTCTATTTCACATAAACAAAGAAAATCATTCATATTTTATTAAATGTAAAAAAGAGACAAATGTTACATTAAAATGATTTGATTCATTTGGCTCTGTGATTTTACTAGAATAAAGCTCAGAAAAGGGTAGAATGCCTATACTTTTGATTTTGACTGTCTTCCATCTAAGTGTAACTGACAATAGCTAACATTATGAGTTAGAAGATGTATCTGACATAAGAGGAAACAACCGGTACCTAGTACTAGTACCTAGTTCTTTCTATTTGACATTTCTTTATATATATATATATATATATATATATATATATATTTTACATGGACCTCTCCTGCGGGGCAGAGATTAAATTCTCTGAAAAGACTGTTAACATACTGGAATAAATGTGGGAGGTAACATAATGTGAAAATATAATTAATATCACCAAGTAGTTTCAAAGAAGGGAGGTGGAAGAGGATTTCATTCAGCTAATTTATCAGCACATTATACATAATATGTTAACCTCTGGATAAGGAAATAACTTAGTTTCCCAGGTGACCTGGATTCTATTTCTGGCTCTGCTAAAGATCTGAATTCTGCTGTTGGGTGAGCCATTTTATATATAAATAGACATTTTAAACTATAATTGCTGGCCTGCAGTCAGACCACAATCAAAACCAGATTGGTACCACAATCAAAAACAGAATCTAAGGTATGCTAAGACACCTGCTTTTCTTTTTAAACCTCTTTGTCTTAGATGCTCAGAACATTTTAGATAAACATTCACTTTTCTAAATATGTGCTTTTATATCAGCCAACTGCAGGATTGCAGATGAAACTTACCAGCATGAAGCAAATAGTAATGCTGTACCTTACAGAATCACAGAATCAGAGAACGACCAAGGTTGGAAGGGACCTCTGAAGATCACCCAGTCAAACCCCCCTGTCAGGCAGGATCACCTAAAGCATGTTGCACAGGATGGCATCCAGGTGGGTTTTGAGTATCTCCAGAGAAGGAGACTCTACAACCTCGGTGGGCAACCTGTCCCAGGGCTTTGTCACCCTCACAGTAAAGAAGTGCCCCCTCATATTCAGCCGGAACCTCCTGTGCTTCAGTTTGTGCCTGTTGTCTCTCGTTCTCTCACTGGGCACAAGTGAAAAGAGACCTGACTCCATCCTCTCATCACCCTCCCCTCAGATATTTATACACATTGATGGGGTCTCCCTTTAGTCTTCTCTTTTCCAGGCTACATTGGTCAAATGCATAATATAAACATTTGGAGAAATATATGTTGCTCTTTCAACCATTGTTTTCTCTTTTCTTCTCTTCCTCCCATTTCCTTTCCTTGTTTGGGTCACTGCCAGTGCTTCATCCATCACTCTTTGCATCAAAAGAACTCTGCACTCTTGGTTTTGGCAACCCCAGGAGAAACATGGAGGAAGGAAAAGGAGGTCATCCAAATTACTGATATGTTTACTTCTTTACCATCTCACTTGCTTGTGAATTGGCCTTATCTATCATAATTTAACATGTGTAGCAACTTCACAGCACTGTGAGGTATTTTTTAAAGAAGTATACTAAAAGAAGCAAAAAAAATCTAGAAATAAATATCCTTAGAAACATACTTTTTAGAAAAATAAAAAATAAAAAAAATGCTCTGAATGCTTTCCCCCAAAGCTCAGTATATTCCATTTTATATTTCTGCTATTATCATAAAGCAGCAAATAAACCTTAATTTCAATTTTCTGTTAACTTCATCTGAATTCATTCCCTGTGATATATTACTTGTTTTATCTTATACTTCAGCAAGATTAATCTTATAATAAGAAACAGAGAAAATCATTAGTTAAAAATGATTATGGCTGTTTGAGTTAGCTTTGATGCTTATGCATGTCATCTAGAACTGAAAAGAAGGTACTAGGAGATATATTTATATCTTTAATTCCTTGATTATACTAGTCCTATCATCTCTGCCATCAATCCTTGTTCTCTTGGTTCTGTTCATTGATACCATTCAATAGCAGTAATGTAAAAAAATCATGTTGTATATTTACACTGTATTTATAGACACACAAAATCCTGCAGTTTCCACTGTGGATATCACATTTATCAGTTCTAAATAAATTGATTTTCAATATGCAGAAGTTTCTATTCAATGTGCTTTTCAACAAAACTGCCAGAGAATTTTGCAAAGGGAAAACAGTGGAAGAACACAAGGAAAGGGAAATAAATCTACTTAGATATTTAAACCAATATTAGATCAGTGTAGTGCATATATATACACTTACTGCAATACTAAGTAAAATAATATAGACTAGATTCTAATTTAATTCCTGATATGGCTCTATTGAAAAACAGCTATGTTGAGGCCATACACAAATGTTATAATTTGTATCAGTTTAATGTGTAGGGAAGCACAGTATGTGTCTTAAATTACGAGCTGCCTTTTCATCAGTGAGCTGTCCCAAGATGTGACATTGCAAAGGGGTTGTTGGTCATTACTGGGCTCTGTGATGCACCTCAGGAAAAAAAAAAAATAAAAAAAAAAAATTGGAAGAATGGGTGAAAAGTCAGCAGAGCACAGATGCATTTGACACTGAGTGGCTTCAGAATGGTCCATTTCAAGCAGTTAATTTGTCAGTGGTTTTTTTTCTGAGTGAAAGGACAACACAGTATGAACACACAAAGAGTATCTTAATCACTCCAGATCTTTGTCACACTCCTTTCATAATAGCATTATGTAAGCATCTGATTTGCATCAGCGTGCAGCTCTGATTGCTGAGAAAGCAGTTTGCAATTCAATAAGCTTCATACACAACGTTGCCTTTCTCTTATTTTCTTGAAGTAGTGTTGATAGCTGGAATTATACAGATTTTTTCCCTCACACTAACAAGGACCAATGCCACTGTGAATAATATGATTTTTGTCTCTGGATGTTTTAAAAGACCTTTCAAGACTGAAAAAAGATACTGTTCATATTTCATATACCCTAGGCTCAACTTGAAAGAGACAAAAAAATGTCAGTGGGTCACGAAGGCAAAGGATGGGATTGCTAAAAAATACATTTTTAGCTCAAATGACTGACCATTTGCTATCTGGAAGTATTGTTTTGCTGCTGATGATATCCTGCATCTCTGAGCTAAGCACTTTACGTGTTTATTCAGAAATTCTAAATATGATGTTTCTAGCTCTAAATCACTAAATCAAACAAACAAACAAAAAACAAAAAACAACAACAACAACAACAAAAACACAGACCTGCATTAAAATCGGGGACATTTATGAGATCTGATCTCAGACATCTATTATGAGTGCTTTCGGCCAGAAAGAGCCCTCGGTATAACCAGAGAAGACAAAGGACTCAAGAAGCAAAGGGACAGATAGGCTGCCCTTTCCTTTGCAGACATACAACAGTGAGCATTGAAATAGGACAAAGGGCTCAGTGGGAAGGCATCAGGAAGCCCAAAGCGGAGCTGGACATGGCACCTGTACATGTCTCCTGCCTGACACTTCAACCACAAAGCTGTGCAGGAGAGCAAGGTGGAGAACATGGATTACTTTTACAAGGGTTTTGTATGCACTTTATAACAGTGGAAATCCTTGCATCAGCAATGTCATCAGGCAAAATGAACACTAATGAGGCAGTTATCATAAAACAGGTAGAATTTCCCAGCCCTGTGCTTGCACCCCTGGGTCATCAGTGGTTTTGGGAGAAACCCTCTGAGGTTTGGGTAGAGAAGGTGGTGGAAGAATTGCAGCGCCTTGTGCACCTGGAGACAAAGGAGGAAACTTGGTGTTGTGAGTGTCCAGAAGGACACAAGGGCTGCACTCCACAGCTCCAGGATCATTTGTGGCCTAGGAATTACCACTTGCAAGAAATGCTTCATTTCCCTGTTCCACCAGCATCCACAAGCAGCAAGGCCCACTCAAGCAGCAGTAGCTAACAGGGAGCTGGTGGCCATGCCTCACACTGCCGCAGCCCCACTAGCAGTCATCGTGCGGTTATGGGCCCACCGCCAGGCCTGCTTCTGGAGGTGCTTTGCGAAGAGGCCAGGGCATAGGAAGTCTTTTAGATAGTCCTTAGTGGCATAAATGTTTCTAGTATTCAATGTTGTGCTCTTTAAAAAAGACATTTTATTGGTGAATCCTGATGAGAGCAGCAATGTCTGAATTAAATTATGAAATAAACAGTAGAGAACAGTAGCAAAAGACTAGAATGATTGAATGTTGTGGGCAAAGCTACAGGAAATTTAAGTATGTATGTTTTGTACAAAGTGGGTTACTTATTCTTCAGCTCTTCAGTTCAAGGATAATGAACTAAAGAAACAGATTTATGCTATTTTTGAGATGATAGCATCCAAATGTAGGTCAGTAAACCAGAGTTTCTCACATTGGTGTTTTATCAACTCTGTGATTTCAGGTCTCCTGTCATCATATAGCACATGACTGAATTCAGATGAAAGAAGTAGAATGAAGTCTTGGGTTTTCGCTTTCCAGTTCCAGTGCACCTAGATTCTTCAAATAGTGTCAGGGAAAGAATTCAGAATTTATTTCTACATTTTTTCCCCCTTCTGGAAGAATGAAACATTTGAAATGCCCTTTGGCAATCAAAGCATGTGGAAAAAAAAAAATTAAAAAAAGAACAAATGGTATATTTGAGCCCATGACAAAAAAAATCCCAGTAGTAAAACAAATGAGGTCTTTATTAACATGAAGGGACTAAACACATTACATCAACCACTTCTGAGCTGCTTATAGATTTCTGTAGCCAGAAGAGTTCATGACATTTGTATCTCTATTAGTCATTGTATTTTATCTGGGCTTATTAAAATACAGCAGTGAAATTTCTTTTCCCCTTCTTTTTAAATCATTTATGTTTCATTTCAAATTGTAATGCTAATGATTTTATATAAAAGTATATCTTTTTTATTTTTTATTTTTTAATTTATATTCAACTTCTGGAGGTATTACCAGCTTCCTACAGAAACCTACAATGGAAACAAAAAGGGTGCATTTGTTAAAGCACTATTCAACAGTGCCCTTATGACTGCCAACGCTTGTTTAAGAGTAATTTCTTTGCTCTCATCTGTGTGATATACCAGAGGAAGACTGCTTCATGTTTCAGCTTTTCAGTACTCAAAGGGGGCTTACAGAAACAATGGAGAGCAAGTTTTTCTTCAGACAGATAGTGACATAACAAGGGGGAATGGTTTTAAACTAAAAGAAGGGAGGTTTGGATTAGAAGTTAGGAGAAAATTCTTCCCTCAGAGAGTCGTGAGGCATTGGCATAGGCTGCCCAGAGAAGTTGTGGATGCCCCAACCCTGGAAGTGTTAAGGCCAGGTTCACAGGTCTTTGGGAAACCTGATCTAGTGGGTAGCATCCCTGTCCATATCAGGGGGGTTGGAAATAGATGATCTTTTAGGTTTCTTCCAACCCAAGCCGTTCTATGATTCTATGATTTACAGCTTTATTGGTGGAAGTGGACAGCTAACATACAATGCACATTTATATAGGTGAAAAACACAAAACATGACTCTTTTAGTGTGTGTATAGGGGTTATGCTCACTTAACCACCTTAAAAGGACATTAACAGTGCAATTTCAAGCTCGTGGGGGTTAATGAAATATGAGACACCTTATTTCACACATTACCAATTTTAAGCTTATGTTTACTTTCATTTTCCACCATATGCTCATCTCTGTAATATTTCTTTCCTCTCACTGTTGATTTCCAGTGCTATTTACTTTCCTTCTCAATTTCCAATTTGTTTTTTTCCATCCTCAGGAAGTGCCAGCCTTTATGACCAGCCTCTCTTTCCAGCATCACCAACACCTAGTCTCAAATTCTTTATCGCCAGTTTGCCCCAATCAATTTAGATCAGATATCACTGGCATCGAGCATCCAACTTAAATGGCTTTCTTCTCATTTGCAGGGGTTACAGTGGAAAGAAGGAAGGACAGGAAATATGTTTAAGACTAACCCTCTAGCTAACTTAATTTAAAGTCTGGCAGGGCTGAGAAAAGTAGACAGTTTTACCAGGTTTACAGTACGGTCAAGTATGTATGGATTTTTAAAGGCCAAGCAAAATAAACTCTCACAAAGTCAGCTAAACCATTTAAAGAAAAGAAGAGAAACCTCATCTTGCAGCAGACACTCAGCATCAGTTTGCTTGGCTAATTCCAAGTGCTGAATACTGCATTTTGTAACACGAAACTCTTGATTATCTGGATAATGTGTTGTTTACATTATGGAAACCTCCCATATGTAACATACACAGACACTGCACACTAACACATTCCTTTTTCTTTCTCTACAATTCTTTTCCTTCTCTTATATTTCCTAATTTCATTTTGCACTCATGTTTCCACATATGACTCCACGACATTTTTCCAATTAATGTTTATTTTTGTTGTTGTTTCTTGTTTTTCTTTTTCCATATTTTTTTTCCTGTTTGTTTCTCTGTTTTTCAGAAACCCTATAGATATTAAATTGAACTTTCAAACGTGTTATTGTAACAGATTTGAAGGACAAAAATTCTGACGTGGTACAAGGACAATATGAAAGAATCTTATCAACAAGGTGTTTTTTTATTCCATTTTTTCTTTTTTTTTTTTTTTTCCTGTCATTTGACTCAAATGTCTTTTCCTCTCTTAGCTGTAAGCAATCTTTAGAAAAGAGAATTGAAAATGCAAAGCATTTTTGTCAATTTGATTTTTTAAACTTCTATATTCCCTGAAGGCACTTTATGCAAAACCTAACTTCCAAGGGTCAAAAGTACTAAATCCAGATGAATAACCCAGATGTGAGAGAAATACGATCTATATCTCAGCTCAAAGTATTATTTTTTGTTGTTGTTCCTTTTTCTTGTGAGGTGAAGTTTTCTTTGCCAGAAATGAGAGCTTACACCCTCTCAACTACAGATCAAGATTCACAGAAAGCCCCAACATCAATTGCTTTCAACATCTGAACACTGCCAATCTGCCTACTGGCAGCCTCCCAGGGCTTTGTGGACCCCAGCCGCCTTGGACTCCACCCGGAAGGAGAGCTCTGGATGGGACTGGAACCAGAGCATGTGACAGGGCACCTCCAGCTATACTGTCTTGAGACATGTTCTTGGAGCATAGCAGATACCAGAAGGCACCGGAAACTTTCCCCTCTCCCTGCTAACTTTGCAGAACTGGTGCCCAGTGCAAATACCTCCACTGGATCATGGAGAGGAAGCATAGCAGAGGCATTCTTTAACTTCACTGCATGTGTTAGGGAACATGTGTCCCAAAGAATCTCTTCAGATGCTTATCATCCAAATAAGCATGAAAGCAGCAGGCGCTGAGCCTGAAGGCACTATAACATCAATAGTATGCCCTCCAAAAGATTAATTCAGGAGCAGGCACTCCACCAGATGTACTCCTTTAGGCCTAAAGTCACCTTTCAGTGGTTACTTTATTGAAGGAGCTATTCTTTATGTAGCAGTTATGTGCTGGTGCTGCACCAAGCCCCAAGTAATTCCCACTAATAGCAGTAATGAGAAATAAGATAATAAAATTGGCCTGCTAATGTTAGGAAACACACAGAGGATATGTAAAATGCCTTGAAAAGCATGATTTGAGTTTATATTTGCTTTCAGTATCATATATGGAATAGGTAACCTTCACCATCATTTCCAAATGCCTTTTTCTATGTCTTCTCCCCGAAGTGCAACAAATCCCTGAAGATTTAGCAAAAGCAACTTTCAGAAGAGCCTTGTTCCACATAAAGTGCTCTGATGAGACTATAAACAAAACAAGTTCCTGTGGAGAGACTGAAAAGAGAACTGACTACAAAACTCAGCTGTTGAGCCATTATGCAAAAAAAAAATAAAAAATAATAAAAAAAAAATCTTGAAGCCTTTCTTAAGTGCTTCATTTCTGTTTAAAGTGAAACCAGAACTTATGACAAGAACTCATGTGCATTGATTAGAAATTAAGCCAATAACATCAAGAACTGCTGATGTTAAAATTTACCAATCTGTGGAAAACGGTGGTTGTCTTCATGACTTGAGTTAGATTTTTGGAAAAGCAAGAATACGATTTTTAAACATTTTAGAGGATATTAAAGGATCTCAATAAATACATAACCAGATTCCATCTCTTTCTTGAATGCATTCCTATAAAACTAGTCAAGAAAAGTAGAAGTGGGACAACAGATAGGCAAAGTAAAATACCTAATTGTCCTGCCAAATATTCAGGTGTATTCACAAAGCCAGAACTCTGTCTCCCCTTTCCAAGTTCTCACAATTGTGAACCATCATTCAGTACCTTGGTATCTTGTACCAAAACCCAGGAGTCATATCTCTGGAAAACCAAAGTTAGGAGAAGGTCTTCATTCTCCCCATCCATGACCCCTTCCTCCCAAACATGAAACAATTGTGCTTGAAAGCAAAGGTAGAATTAAACCTTTAGATTACTTTTTTGCCCAGACTATATCTGCTACTCTTCAGCTGTCAGTAAATATGTGAAGCTGAGCCTGTCAAGAGTGCACTGTATCTCATAAAACTCTCGCCTCAGCACAAGTGGGAATGGACTATTCCTAGTAGAGCTCTTGCTTTGATTTTGACCTTCAGAGTGCATTTTGTGTTCTTTCTTTTGCAGTCTGATGCTTGCATCTTGTTTGTGTTGCTAGCATCTTTGTATGCTAAGCTACCCATACCAGGTTTTTCACATGGAAATTAAGGAGATGCCTTAAAAATAATATGTCTTGCTTTACTATCTGGACAAAAATAGGCTCCAGAAAAATGATACCATTAGTGGACTGATTTGGTTCTCTGGACACATTCCTAACCTCTTAACTTTATCTATCTATCTATCTATCTATTTATCTATCTATCTATTTATTTTAATGATAATGGGAAGAGTTCTGTATTGTGGAGAAACAAAGAATTTTGGATGGTAACATGGGGATTATTTATTTATTTATTTATTTATTTATTTATTTATTTTAGGGGGATATGATTCACAGAAGCAACAAGAACTTTGCTTTATTTGTGATATATTCAGTGTGGGTAGTAAAATTGGCAAAACTTAACAGAGATGAATAGGGGAATTCTGAAAAAAAAAAAAAAAAAAAAAAGCAAAGAAGAACAAGAGATGTCACGATACCTATGTTTAAAGGGCTACCTCAGCTGGTCTTTAAGAGACCAATGGTACTACTACTGGTGCAAGAAGTAAATAAAATCAAGTGAAGGATTTTATTTACTCTGAATTTGTATTAAATAGTTCATAAAACTCACACAACCAAATCTGGTGGATATAGGCATAGTATTATCTTAAACACATACACAAAAATAGAGAAAATATCATAAAAAAATATGAAAACATGGAGGCATATTGGAGTGAAACATGGAGTGAAAAGCCTGTCTCCACCTTCTTGATGACTGGCACAGACACTGGGAGCTGCTGTTAGGTCTCCCCAAAGCCATCTCAGCTCCAGGCTGAACCATCTCTGTTCCTTCAGCCTCTCCCCAAAGGACAGGTGCTCCAGCTCTGGAGGTTATCGGTGGCTCTTTGCTGAACCTATACCAGTTCCCCAATGTCTTTTGGCATTAGCTCTATCTTATAAAACTTCATGATCTATATCTCAGTAAGCTTTTTTACATCTCTTCCCCAGAGAAAAAAAGAAAAAGAAATACAAACAAACAAACAAAAGCTCTTCTCAAAGGACCTATCACAAAGACCTGTTATTCCACTGGCTGACAGTTTTTGACAGTGCTTGTTTGTACCTTATCTGGGGAAGGATCTGAGACTAAACAGCCCCATTTCTTCAGCTAAAGTTAGATTACAGAAAGTTCAACTTTTTTATTTCTTTTTTTTTTTTTTTCCCAACAGATTAGTAAAAAATAAAAGAAGGTAAAATCAGTTCTAGGAAGTGGGTCACTATTTATGATGCTTGGCTTGGTATTTGCCAAGATCAACAAGAAAATGGCACCAGCTGGCAAGTTTTTTGATTAGTTATTTTCACTCTGTAGTCCTATCACCTTTGTTGGTTTGACTTGCATACAGCTCAGGAAATTTCCTATTTCAACAGTAGTTTTCTGGGTTTGCTACTAACATCATGAAAAAATCAGTTTACCTCTTTTCTTTGTTCTTTTTTTCAACGAAGAGAAGGATACTGAAGAGTGTCAGTGCTGGATGATTTGCCAAAGGACCCCCCAATGCCAGTTAGAGTAGAAAGGAGGTTCCTCTCATTTGCACTGGTAAGCTTTGGGTGTATTTGAATTGATGCTGATTAACTAGGTCCAATAGGCTGAACTGAAGCAAATATTTAATAGAGCAAGGTGAACAGCCAAAGCAAACAATTTGTAGACAACTGACTGGCTGAAAATTAAAACTTCAGCAAACATGAACCACTAACACATTGCCCAACAACCAGGAATAACTCCCAGACAGGAGAAAAACAAAATAAAAATAAAAAGCTAAATTAGCAAGAATAGTGTTTGTTCTGACTTATATTTACATTAAGTTACATGAGGCAAGACTATTACATTTTGTACAACTTGAGGATTGTATAAAAACTCTTGATAAAACTATGCTTACACCTCCAAAACAAAAAATCTTTCTTACTTATGTCAGTCTCCACCTAATGGATTATTGCCAAAATCTTTAAATCAACGACAACTGTTAGTCAAAGATTTCATAACACTGTTCTCCCTGTCAGGCACTTTTGTATACTGCAGATTTTTATAGATCTATGATGTTAAGATCATAGGTAAAATTTTCTAAAACATACTGATGTTTTATAGATGTTAGCTCCTTTCTTAAAAAGGGGGTCTAAGTAAATTGTCCATTTACCTCTGAAGTCAAAATTTCAATGTTATATTAAGATTTTTCTGCTATTTATGTCTTGACCACACTCCTGCTGGATGAACTGTTTTGATAACACAATATGTCTTCACTAGAAAGCAGCCCTTGTTCATTCCATATTGTATCTTATCTTTGCTGGAGAGCTGTCTTTGAACTGATGTACTCATACAAAGTAAGATTTAATGACAGACAACACTTGCATGCATGCAACTTAATTATTTTTGAGCCTAGAACGCTTTTTTGTGGTTCAATGATAAAACTATAAATGAACACTTTGAACAAAACCTTAAGTAGTCAAACCACATTATAAAGTAGCAACATTTGGCTAAAGAATCAAAACCATACAAATAAATAATCATGTGTGTATGTCTGAGCAGGCTGTGCATGTGAAGGAAGATGAGTCACTTGGGTTTTTTAATGTTGGCCTCATGACAGCTGAGCAATGTAATTATTTTATTTTGCATTGTGCTAGTTTTATCTCATTGGTATTAGATTTTTATTTTTTCCATATTCTAATTTCTGAAATGGGTGACATGTAACACTCCACGAAGTAAAGCATTGCTAGAACTGATTTTGCTCAGGTTTCATGTAAAGAATATTCCAGTACTATTAGAAAGATAAAAATAAAGCCAAAGGGGAAGGGGAGGGGAGCCTCATTATTATGCACATTAATAAATGTTCCTACTGAATAGTTTCAAATTGGATTAATTTACCTTAATTCGAAATAAGGAAAGAAAGGCAAACAAGAAAATCTTTTCAACCAGGCCAAAGGGTATATTGAATATATACTAGGCATAAAATGTATTAAGAAAGGTATATAAAGCTAGAATTATATCTGAGGGTTTTGTTTCTTATGCCAAGTAAAAGAAAATAGCAAAAATGACTATATTTGCACTGATGACTCTGCCAGTGGACTTATGAGATATACATGAACATAGGGTAAATGGCAAAAGGCATTCCAGAGTACTGCTATTAACACACACACACACACACACACACAAAAGTACACAAAAGAAAATACACAAAAATCCTAAGGTTGCAAATGCACAGAAGAAAGCCTGTGTATACCATTAAATAATGAAATAGTAATAAATACCCATTTTCTACTTTCCTCTACTTCATCAACAGAATTAACACTGACATAAAAAAGATTACTTCCAGTGTAAAGTTTTGACAAGATCTCTGTAAAGCAAGTTATGTTGCACAACTGTTATAAAGTAGTTTTAGAATCAAATGTATATCTCTTGTTCCTGAAGAGGTTGAAGATGAAGCCCTTGGAAAGGGCTTGGGAAAGAGGAAGTGCTCCTGGTAAAGTGGCATACAAAGAGGACGGCAGTAATATTTCCACTAGTCTGGAAGATGGAACTCAAACTATTAATACGAATGCCTACAATACTAGATATTGTCCAACTTAGATGTGTACACGGAAATGAGAGGGTTGTGACCTAGATTAGGACTCTGGAAAGCGAATATATAAAAGCTGGTGAGAAGAATCTCAACTGAAGTGACTGAAGTGACAAACAGAGTGACAAGTAGTCAAGTTTTGACTTAGTGGTGCACAAACAGCCTGAAAGGAGAGTTATCTTGCAATTTTATCTGATTGCCTAGGCTGACTCAGCAGTCATATTAGAGCACCAATTTGACAGTAGTACATGTGCACATGCCTAAAAAAGGGAAAAATACCCTGTCTTTCAGACCATCTCCACTGCCTAACCAACATGACTTCGGCCTTGCTCAGGTTGCCTTTCTGTCTCACAGTGCAGGAGGCATGACTGGATTTGCAGGAACTTCTCTGCCAGAGCTCAGCTCAAACATGGGTGCTATATCCACACTATATCCACAAGCACGCTGACACAATGCACACTGAGGGAGACACTGTTCAACAGCCAAAAATACCAGAACAAATCCAGGTTTCATCACCTACTTTGTAGCTCAGTGACATTGCCATCAGCTCACATGAGCTCTAACAAAGTTAAAAATAAACTCTGGACCATCAACTCTGGATTACTCTGTGCAGCAGTAAATTTTCTTACTAGCCTGTAACACTGCTGAGTGAGCCATATAAATAATTTCATCAATATGAAATATATATATATATTTAAGAATGTCATGTCATTTTGATTTGAATATTAAATTCTGAACTTTTCTGGAGAAAATCAGTGCAGATTATCTTTTATATAAAAGTATTCTACTATTGCACATTTTCCCCAGGCAGCAAATTTTGCAAAACCAGTAACTTTCTTACATGACTATGAAAGGTGAGCAATCCAGTGGCAACACTATATAAATGTAAAAGGATGAACAGTCTTCCACACAGAATCTATTAAACCTAAAACCACTGGGCTCTGTGTTCAAGGCATTCAAAAGTGGAACTCAGAAGCATTACTAACGACAGGCATATGTAATAGGATCTGTGTGGTGAAGCAATGCATCATTGTGGCCAGATTTGGAGCCAGATCATCACTTTAGAAATATCAATAGCTGGATAATGTCCAAGTGCCTTCCTCATCAAAGCAGTATGACTCCTGACTCCAGTGAAAATAATAACCTCAGCTTCTGGAGACAAAGTCCCAATCAATAATGAATCTTAACATGTCTATGGGATCTTCTGCCTTCTCAAATGTGAATCAGTACTGACACCCTTCTGGCACTCTGCCTGCAATGGCTGCTTACTGAAAGTTGAGTGGCAAATGTGGGCTGGTAAAGGTTGAATACAAATATGATATTTGAAGTATGGTTTACCA
This sequence comes from Stictonetta naevosa, assembly GCA_011074415.1. Taxonomy (NCBI): domain Eukaryota; kingdom Metazoa; phylum Chordata; class Aves; order Anseriformes; family Anatidae; genus Stictonetta; species Stictonetta naevosa. The sequence continues at coordinate 47,493,870 of CM021697.1, forward strand.
AGAAAAAAAAAAAAAAAAAAAAAAAAGTAAAATAATGTGGCTGTTGGAAAAACTTAGACAAACATTTATCTGCAGTTATTACATTTCTGATATGAAATGTAGCCTGATACATGCATAGTGAGAGCCCTGAAAATCAAAAAAGACCATAGTCATTCAAACCAACTCTCCGAGTTTTGGAGCCAAAGGATAAGCATCAGTTTTTCCGATTTTCTTACAGATAGCCATGTAGACTGCTCACAAAACCTTTAACTGAAAACACTATCTTTTTGTTTGTTTGTTTGTTTGTTTAAAAGAACACCATCAGTTAGCCATGGGCCACATATCAAAGCCATGGGACTTGCAGCTAGAGAAGAGCAACACTAATCTGTGCACATTTCATTTTGCCGGCTCAAATTTCTAATGCTTTGTCACTCAAAATAGCCCAGTATTTATCAAGAAAATCCCCAGAAAACTCTGGGAAAACAGGAATTGTTTTACTAAATTAGACTCCTGACACATTTAATCCTGTTTCTGGTAACATGAAGACCTAAGAAGCTAGGAACTCTTGACCACCAGGACATGATTCACTCTGATTTTCAGTTTACCTCAGAGATTGACTTAGGCCTTGCTCCTCATTCTGTATTGTTATTATCATAAATTTGGATTTGAATTAAAGCTTTAGAATCACTGAATTCTTAAAATGTATTTCAAAACATGCTCTGAAAGTCTCAATTCTATGGAGGAAAAAGGATCATTTTAAATGAATGGCTGTCCACATTTCCTCTATAATCAAGTTCTACACAGGATCCATAAACATACTGACACAAATACAAAATTCCCTGTGCTGTAGGAAATCTGTTTCACCAGTAGTAGGTTAGGAATGAGGAATCTTGTACATTTTATGCAACTTTTGTTACTTTAGTTAGTTAAAATAAATGTTAAATTCAAAATATTCATGGCTGCCACTCTGACAGAAATGTAAGAATCTCAAGCTTGCATTTGAACAGACATTCTTGCAGGACAGAATGGAAATTCATCAAAGAGCATAAATACTTGCCTAAATACCCACTGATGTTGGTGGCATAACCGTATGTAAAACTTCTGACTGAATCAGGACCTCAAAATGCTTCGAGCCATTTTTTCATCTGGACTTGCAGAGACGTCACTACCTTTCCACTCACAAGTCTTGCACTGTATGGTTGTATGGATAATGTTTCATACATATATTTATGATATACTCAGAGGCTAGAAAAATACATTTTACTCATAGCATTCCAAATCTTCCCTGGAGCACACATACATATATTAAATTCTAGAAACCTCAGCTCTGTAGTATTGTAGCAGAAATTAAGCTCATCTAAGGTTTTAATAATAAAGAGCTGAAAAATAAGCTTCTGAACTCATGCTTAGGTGCCTTAAGAAATGACCTGATTTGTAGAAGCAGTGAGTCTCAGGTGACCGGTGGATTTAGGGGTGAGGTTTCTAAAAGAGTTGGGGAAAAAAAAAAAAAAAAAAAAAA
>CM021697.1:47503249-47528836 GCA_011074415.1 Stictonetta naevosa
TATATCTATATTTATTTTATATTTTATATATAGTATATATATATAGTATATATATTTATATTACACAGCAGCCAATCTGGTCAGCATCTAACTCTCCCTGTTTTAGAGTGTATAATAACATGCTCTACCTTAAGGACTGGGAATGAAATTTGGGTATGTTCTTGTTTACAGGAATTTCAGAGAATTTTTTCCATTACAGAGGATACTTACAGGTGTATCTGCTGCATACCCACTCTGTTCTCTTTTGTTTAGGGCATGCAGAAGTGGATTCTGCTTTGGAAATCTGATTTTACCTCTCTTTCTTTCTTGCCAATCTTTCAACCAGAGAATAACTAACCTGCTTTGCATCTATTCCCTGCTTCCTCATTGCTTTCATGCATGCTTTTATGGAAGGAAGAGGTGGGTGATCAGATCCCTGGGTGTGTGCTTCTTCCATCTGTAGATGACTTTAGGCAGAAGCAGGGCACACAACTTGATGTGGGTTGTGAGATATGTGTTGTACCATATGGAAGAAGCAGCTGTACAGCAAGGTAACATCCGAGCTGGAGCCCAAATCCATCCCTTTTCGCCATCGGTGCTGTGGGTCTGGCAAGCTTCTGTCCTCCCCCCCGCCCCTGAAACATCAGCTTTTAGCCACTGCCAGGGGCACTGTCATTGGACTTTGTTGTTCTTGCTGCTGTTCCAGGTCAATAGATCCCACATTCTTCCAATGCTCTGAAAAAAATAAATGCTCTCCCAGAGTTGTAGTCAACTCTTTGTTTTTCTTTCGAGATTACCATCATCAAGTGAACAAATGGTGGAACTGTTCAAATTGAGATAGTTTATTTCCTAAACTAGTCATTTTCAAAGCTTGCTTTAGTTTCTACTCTCATTCGAGATAGGAGTGTACATTACATATTCTGTGGCAACCAATTAGTTCAGACCCTGCTGTGTTGCTTTGTAGGTGTTTAGCCAAAAATTGAAACAATAATTATGTAAATGCAGTCTTCTTTCTGTGACTTTCAGTAGTGTTTTGTTGTGAAGTGACTCTTATTTCTGGGAAGGAAGCAAACTATTTTAAGAATAATCATTATACTGAAAGAGAAATGTAATTGCAAAAAATGTCCAAAAAATCAAGTATATCCTGGCCATGACCGGCATGAGAAAGTGTTTGCAGAACCCCACTTAATGACTCAACAATTAATAACTGGACCAGTTACTCCAAGAGAAGGCACAGTTAAATTCTCCCCACACATTGATCTCTGAATCCAGGTGACTTTTCATGGTATTTTTGAAGAGATTACTATTAAGACTTCTTTTCATTCTCCCTCAATATATCTACTCATGTCTTGCCATACTTTTGAATTTAAGACCAGGAAAAGATTGCCTTTGTGTCCTTTGGACTGCTTGCTAGAATGTTCCCCTTCCTGGTAGGAGTTTCGGAATATTTCAGTGTCCCTAATTTATTGTAGCCATGTAAGGCATATAGCCAGAGAAGTGGGGATGCCCCATCCCTGGAGGTGTTCAAGGCCAGGCTGGATGGGGCTTTGAGCAGCCTGGTCTGGTGGGAGGTGTCCCTGCCCATGGTAAGGTGGTTGGAACCAGGTGACTGATCCTTAAGGTCCCTTCCAAGTCAAACCATTCTATGATACCCAAGGGCATTACCAGAGCATGTGATATGGACAAGAATGGTATGTATAACAAAACAGGGATAAAAAAGGAAAACAAACAAATGAAAAACATACATCCCACCCCAGGAAATATCACTTTGAGGTGTAAAAAGATTTACAGTCCATTTATTTGTGCAAATACACTGGTAAGACTGCTTTTGAGTCTCTAAAGCTTCCCTTACTGTATTTATAATTTGGAAAATACTCCGTGTTCCAAATTGACAGGATCTTTCATCCTATTCCTAGTTTCCTATTCAAACTATACGAGGGAGGAAAAACTCAGTATGTTGTTAAACAGCAGATAGTCAGAGATTCATGAAGTGAATGATCACCTTAAGCTGCTGCTTTGAAATTTCACCACAGTTTTCCAGCTCATTTCCTACTGATGGAAAACTTGCCAAAAGTACTCTGAGCAGAGATAAAAATTATTTGGCCTGCTGAAATCCACACTTTGAGATTATCAGCAGATCAAAGACAAGAGTCAAGCTGTATGCCATAGACTATTTACATAGAATACAGAGGCAATGATATATATATATATATATATGAATCTTTAGCTAAGTAATACATGCATTACTTATGTGGATAGCTCTAAGCAGAATGTAGAAAGAAGTTCCAGCAAAATCTACAATGTGGAAAAGCACACTTCACACAATTGCTTTAGACTTGAAATATGTTGGGGTGACCCTGCTGGATTTATTTTCTTGCTTTCAGAGACTTTGTGATTCTTAAGTTCATCTGTCAATTGTTGTTGTTACAGGATTTATAAAGTCAAAAGCGTCTCATATTTTATTTTGCTACACAAGAGCATCTGGATGATTTATCTCTCCTTAATCTATAGCTGTTTGGAAAGGGTACACAGAAACAACAACCAAAACAAAGTTTCTTATTAACATGAGTGTTTGTACTGATAACAGCTCCTGGAAGCTTATGATTCATTAATTTCCTGTGGAGGGAGGATGTTGGTAGAAGCAGGCCTTTTGGTGCAGATGTGTTTGCATTCTGCTGTTCCTGCTGGGGCCAGTAGGTTTCGGTGGAAGCCCAGGGCTGGGGTGGTGGGGACCAGGGAGGAGGCAGCACAGGGCGCTCTTGGTCCCCATGTCTGACCAGACCCCACATGACAAAGCCGACACAAATAGCTGGCCTTGCTTCATCCTACAGACCTGACTCAAAGCTGCACTTCAAACAATGTTAAGCAGTGAAACACTGAACACCACATACCAGGCAGAAGCTTGTGAAGATAAGGGTAAGGTACCTGGGGAAGCTCCACCCGCCACCCAGCAAGCTGCCCACTGCAGTGCAGTGCTCGCCCTCTGCCAGGTGCAGCACTGTGCATACCTTGTGGAGGCGGAATTTGCAAAAGACTGTTTGATGGAGACAAACATCCCACCTGTGTATTGCAGTTCTGGGAAGGGCTTTAGCAGAAGGTACTGTGAGGATCCAGATGTGCACCTGCTCTGCAAGAGAGAACATTTCACTTTACCACTGCATTTGCACGTCACTGACTGAATCCATTTTTAATAAATTGATGGAAAAAAAAGTAATGTGCTGAAACTTTCAAAATTGTCACAAAATGTCATTTACCTTGGTCGATATACATACATAAGCATACAGCTTGCAGTCCAAATATCAGTGCCCCAAATCCTCAGACCTGGCTAGGTGTTGAGAGCACATACAATGAATTACAGATAGAACTGATCGAACATTTCAGCAGAAACAAGAGGTAATCCCAGTCAAGGTGAAAATCTCAAGGCACTGCAGTGTGAAGCCATTGCACATACCTCTTTAATGGAACTGTAAAAACAGAAAAATAAAAAAAAACACTTTGGTATTTATTTTTTTTTTCCTTCTCTCTCTCTCCCCTACTTGGAAAGCATCAAGAATTCCTGCTCTGTATAGTTGGTCCTGAGTTTCTTCTCATTGCTCAGTATTTGATTTTTTATTTTTTAATTTATTACATTTCTCTTTTTAGAGTAATGCTGTTTTGTCATATGTCAGTCTCTGCTCCTAGGCCTATTTGCTACACACAGTGAGCTAAAAATAAGCTTCTTTTCCCTTGGATGCGTTATATAAGTTCAGTCCCTAGCCATTCAGTAGTGCTTACCCAGTGATGCTGAGTTGATTTCACTTGTATCTTGTGTAAATTTTATGACTCCAACAGAGAAAGAACACATTGATTTTTTATTTAATTTTTTTTTTTTTCCAACAAGTTTTCATATCAAATTTTTCTCCCCGGTCTTCCCCCAGCTCACTGCTGAAATCAAGCACATTTAAAAAGCACAATGGGCACTCAATCTTTTTTTAATGTGATCACTATCACTGCATGTAAGATTAATTTCATTTCCATTCTCGGAAATTGCTTGTGATCTGTGATATTTAAGTCAGTCCTATCTGAACTGCCACTTGGTATTATTCTGACAGCTTGGGCTGCCCTCCCATAGCCTCGCTTGCCCCGTTGGATCTTTATGTGGTATTCCTGCATCGCTGCTGAGGACATGATGTACCCTTGCCTGTGCATTTATTTCTTTGTAGAATGCATCAGGTGAGAGTCTTTGACACATTCAATACAGCCAACTGATCACAGTGGCCTCTCAGGATTTAAAAGCTATTAATCAACTTCCTGCTTTGTTCAGATAGTTCTGTTACAAACAAACAAAGCAAACAGAAAGAAAAATTACCTCAGTAGACAGCATTGTTCCACAGTCCAGAATATTGCTGTAAACCCAGGGCTCAGGAAAGGGGCAGCAAGGCTGTGAATGACCACAAACAAAACCGGGGGGTAGAAGGAAAGCAAGGGAAAGACATGGGTGGGGTGGGGGAAAAATAATCACAGAATCAGATATGAAACAAGCCTTTCATATTAATTGTTGTAATGAAGTTATGCAGATGTTATCAATTAAGCTATAACTAGGTCCATGCCTTAGCCATAACCAGTTAGGTCAATAAAAGAACACAAGTGCCAATGTCTTACCTCATTGCTAGGTCTAAAACTTACATCCTAAAACTGCTTGCTCAGCTGCTGCCCAGGTCCACGTGCCTCTTTATCTACTCTCTTGACAGGCACTCACAGGAAACACTGACAGGATGCATTATCTGGTGAAAAGCTCAGGGCTTGCTGCCAGCTCCATAGGCTCAGCTGCTAGAGGGCCTGCTCGGGTGTGGGGTCCAATTTTTGCTGAATCCTTGGCCTGCAAGGAATACAATTTATTCAGCTCCAGACCATCTGTTGAAACTTTTCCATGTGGCAATAATTAAGTAATTATTAGGGCAGAGAAAGCATGAGTCTGTCGCCTGGGGACAAAGATGGGGGTGATGACTTCTGCCCAAGCTCTATTGAGCACTAAATGTAAAACCCTTGTGAGTAGAGGTGGCTGCCCTGTCTCTCCTCTGTAACTCAGAATATCCTTTTTCTACAGAGTCCATCTGCTGCTTTTGAGATGGACCTTCAGGTATCCACGGGCACCAAAAAGGAGTGTAGCCCAGGTCTCCATCCTGCTGACCAGGAGAGCCAGGCAGTGAAATGCTGTGCAAACAGAAGAGGCATGCTCATTCCTCCATTCATTTTTGTGTGCGGGGCAAAGGCGAGGTCAGTGCTCTAAATCATCAGCTCAAGATGGGCACCTCCTGACAACCCCAAGTAACACCTTCTTGCAGAGAAGAATGCTCCTGAGTGTTTACAGTGCAGGCTTATCCCCGGTCAGCCCATGATTTTTTTGCTACTGTTCATAGGATGCCTAAACCATTACTCTAAGTTTAGTCTGAAGAAGGGCCTGTGAGTTCAGAGCTCACCTTTTTATTCTAATGACTTCAGCTGGTCTAATAAAAGATGTTACTTCACTCTCTGAATCTCCTAATTTTATTGGTGGCCTACCTATCTGAATCAGGGCTAGGGATACCACCAACTAATCTGGAAACAGATACAAATTTGTTGATCTGGATCATGATTAGTTTTGGCAGAATACCACCAGCAGGCAGAAATGGTACATGAAGATGCAAAATCATTTTTTTTATTATTATTTATTTTATTTTATTTTATTTATTGGAGAGTTGGTTTTACAGACCTTATTAAAATCAGTTTTTGTCAACCCTGACACCAGAAGTTGTCATATGACCCCAAAAGACATTTTGATAAAGCAAATGCAGACCAGATTATTACTGAATGAATGTACAAACTTAAATACTCATGGATTAGTAATTACACTGAGGAGAGGTGGTGTCAATCCAGTTGTCACAGAAACTTTTATCCTGAAATTACAGAACTGAGGATATAAGCAGAGATTTTAGAATGAACTAATACACCTCAATATTTTTTTCTCCCATTTTCCTCAAGTAACTTATTAACTTACTTGCAAAGGTATATATATATATTTATCTTCCTATCATAGCATCACTGTAATTTTTTCAAAAATTGTTTAAGAGATAAAAGCCATTTTTTTCTTATTTATTTTCCCCCTGAGGATGAAGGTAACAGCAGTAGTTTTGGTAGTTGTAATGTTTGGAAGGGACTGTATTAAATCTCACTGAAAGCAGGCTCCCATTTAACCCCCAGATTTTAGGCCTAGGTTTCATTTTTGAAAGTTACTTAATGCTGAGCAGTGTGCCTCCGTGTGTTACCTACTCTGTCTTTTGTGGGTCATTAAGATATACAGCTGGGGCATGGCCAAACACAGCCCGACAGGTAGCTGGAAGATGCCCAGCAGACAGACAAGACCCCACGTGTATGGCAGTTGTCTATGCTGTAATATAAGTCTGAACAGTCGTTGGGATGCTATGGGCTACCCCTGAGGCATGTACAAGGCTGGAAGGCAGGCAGGTCAGAAGAAATGTTAAGCTTACTTCTGTTCCCCAAATTAAATGCTGGATAGATGTAGCTAATGAGTTTCAAATATATATTCACTTGCCAGTAAAGTGCCTCCAATTCTAGCAGTTCTGTGAATATGGAATGACTGAGGAAGTTCCATTCTATAATACAGTGTTATGTATTGTTAGGAAGACAATAAATTACATGATTTAGACTGATATAAATTCCCAAAGATTCACTGTGTGTTTCATACTTATACATAATACTTGCCCTGATATCAAATGACACAAAACCAGCAGGAAACTGAAGAAAAGAAAGAAAACAAAACCTTTATTTATTTATTTATTTATTTATTTCTAAGTTGCAAAGCTGGGAGGGGAAACCCTACTAATATAGGGGAATGTAGTAGCATACACATCCACAAATATCTTTGATCATTGACAGTTCTATCTTGAACATCCTCCCTAGGGAAGCTGCTGCATTTGGGAAGGAGCATTATTATTCTGAGCAAAAGCCAGTTTTCAGAATATTGCTTTAGCCTTCTGTTGTTTACCAACTCTCTGTTTGCTAATTCTGAATCCAAGTCTAAGGGGAAATAGATATGATTTATTAAAAGATACAGTGTGAGAGACCAATGTGAGAAATCATGCAGTCTCAATTTGATCTCAGCTTCAATAGACATCATGATATGTGTACAAGGTGTCAGAGAGATTTCACTTGAGTGAAAGCTAACTCCATTGGTACAGATAACTTAACAGACCACTTGATGTCACCCTTGCTCTCCCCTGAAAGAAACACACAGCAATAAAAGAAAAAGAATGTGATTTTAAAGTCCTGGATGTGCTATGAGAAGGTAAATAACAGGTTATTACCAGAATATGGATTTTCTAGGATAGTTTATACACAATGTGTGAAAAGTCTTCTATTAAGGGCTTATATTACCTTTTAAATTAAGAATTATTTGAAGCCGAGACTACTGTTTATTGATTTATTTCTACAGTCTCTGCTAAAGTGGCACTGTGAAGGTGGAGCCTGCAGAACCTACTCTAACTGAAATAAAAGTTGCAATTCAGAATGGAGAGTTGCCACACAGTGATTTTGTCTTTTATTAAACTTACATTTTGTATAAGTGAAGCTGGAGTTACCATTAGGTAAAAGGAAGTAAACAGCTTGTAAGCTTGTTATAGGGCAAACTGCGTCAGCCTTCTTCTTGTTGTTGCCAAATACTATGTAATAGCAACAATACAGGTAATCCCAGTTGTTTCAGCAACTTCTGCAGTAGCAACCTGTCAAATAATTTTGCTCGTCAGTCCCGTGTGCCATTGATCATAACTGATTATGTTTCAGAACTGCCAAGAGAAGTGCCATAAACCAGAGGAGCCTATGCTATGTGTTCATTATTAACAACACACTGAATAAGCTCTCTGGAGGAATGGAGAAGAAGAGGACGATCCATAGACCTTGTAGATTGTCCTAGTTTTATCTGAGATGAACAGATGAACATATGAGCTAAGAATTTGTCCCAGGAAGTTTATCACTCATATATCACTACTTATTACTCCTAAATCATCCTTCAAAAATATTACAGTCCCCTTGAGATAACTGTAATTTGATGACTCACCATCAGCAAGACAGAAATGGAAGATCAGAGAATATTGGCCGGCACACAGAAATGCACATGAAACATTGCAATCACCTTTGCTTGAGAGACACTATCCCACATTTAGAAGTGAAAAACAAGCTATGGTAACAGCATTCTAGTTATTAGATAATATTATTTTTATGTAGTGATTTGTATGCATAAACATAAATATATTTTACAATGGAACAAAAGCAGAAGATATTGGAAATTGAAGTTACTTTGTGAAATTTTTATAAAAACTCTTGATTTTTCAGAAGAGACAAAAAAAAAAAAACAGTTTTCACAGACAGGGAAAAGGAAGGACAATCTGATAAATGTAATCACCCAAAGTTATACAAGGAGTGAGATAAAAAATTGGAAATAACATTTTACCATCGCATTTTACAGTACCTAGGGTACTGAGCAGTCCAATCTGTAAGGACTTAGGGTAGTTCTTAAAACTAACATACTGTACATATCCAAGAGACCCCAGGTGCCCCAAAGTGAGGCAGTATAAAATAGGTAAACCAGAAGTTGATAGACAAAATATTCAATATAAATTTGAAAACTCAAACCTGCTTTGTTTCTTCTTGATGTAAGAATAAGGTAATATTTACTATGATGCAGATTAAGGAAAAGAAGGAAAAGGAGGACTGTAAACCAAAGTTAAATGAGTCTATGCAAAGATACAGGACAGTCCAAACCCAACAGAGTTAAAGGGCTAGAACATAGGTCTTGACAAATTGTGAGAAAGAGGCTATAGAGCAATCATATTTAACTGGTGTGTTACCAGTAATGAAAATAATTGTTCAAACTTCTTTTTCTTTTTTCCTAAATTTATTCAATTAAGTATATTTTTTCACATTAATTTGAAATATTATAAATCTTACAATCATATAACTGGTATATATTTCCCTTATATTTCCAAAGTTTCAATATAGTACTTTGTTTCTTCCTTTGCCCACTAGATGGTAGTATCAGCTTTAAATCCACCTTTCAAGGCTGAAATTATAGGGTGGCTTTGTTTCATCGTTTTGGTCCAGGTCACAGGCATCAAGGACTCCATTATATTTTTCAGCTGCAGCAGCATAAATTCACTTTAGCTCTACTAATTTTACATCAGTTTCTGTAGCATCATCCATGAGATTTTGATGCCAGACCTTAAAATGAAATAGAAATATTTCAACCAAACAGACGCATTTGCAAGTAGGCCCTGTTGTTGCTTACTCCATATAGCAGATCACAGCTAAACCTTTTTGGCTGCAAACAGCTTCTTCAGAATTCACCTATAAATCACAAAAGACTCGGCGATCTTAACTTTTCTACAACTGGAAGTACGTTCTATTTGTAAATATCATTCATTGGCCATGTCAGTTTAACCATGTTATTTTGTAACCAGAGATTTCAAAAATCTAAATTTAATATGAATACCTGGACATGTTTAATTGATAATGTGAATAAGTAAGTAAAGTTTTGATTTTTATATTGGTCTTAAACATTGTCTGTCAAATCCCCATGCCTTTAGACTGTGTGCCAATTTCTGCATATATATATATAAATTTTTTTTAGAGAAGAGCAGAAAAGAAGCCAGATTTGCTCTCTAGAGAAGAAAGTCTAAGCCATCATTACTAAAGCTTACCCTCTGTTCGTGGTTAGAGAAAAGTTATAAATGAAGGAATGAAACCTGCTTCCATAAATCTTAATCATAATGGAAGTAAATGAATTTCAAGCCATGGAACTGAGGGGGTTTAAGCAGCAGTGGGAGACAGGGGAAAAGTAAAACTAAGGAGTCAAAATAAATCATCGTGAATCATCACCGCCTTGGGGAAATGGAAGAGATATGACATCTGCAAGAGGAAAGACAATCCTTGGGGCATGACCAACTGCAAGTTCTTGTATGCATGATGCAATGGGAAATATCATAGCCCACATGCTATCTGTGCAAAGTCTCTGTTGTACTCCCTAGAATGGCAAGATGCTGTGAAAATGGTATGTGAGTGAATTGAAAAATCAACACAATTAATTAAAGGTAAAACATTGAGAAGGAAGATGCAGAAAGGAAAGTCACAGAGGAATTAATATTCTTTGCCACTGGAAAGGGAGGAAGGGACTTAGTAAGCGAGGAGAAGGCCACCAATTAACTGTCTCCCAGAGTATCCATCCTGTAATGGGTTAGTCTTTCCAACAATCCATGGAGCTGATCCATATTGTTTTCATGATGAAATGAATCCATTGGCTTTGGAAAGTTATTGAGCATGAACCTCTCAAATGTTGACATACTTCATCTGAACTTCTACATCCCCTGTTCTTTCTGAAATTAGATCTATGACATAATATTCCTCTACATTCTACACTTCACCAAACATAGCATTTCCTTGATCCCCTGCTTTCCTTTCCCCTGTTCTATGTTGCCCAAATCACAATACATTTCTTATAGTTCATTTAATTTGTGTAGCTCTGCCACTGACCAGCCATTGCATTTGGCCTGGATTGATGTGAAGAACTGCAACTCGTGCACAGAAGCTGAAGCAAATTGTATGGCATAGTAAGAAAATTATACTATTTAAATCAGGAGAAGATATGATCCACCAGCTGATAAGAAAATACAGTATTTAATTCTAAGAGCCACAAGAGCACCTAAATATAGACAATATGTTTGTTGTTGTTGTTGTTTTTGTTTGTTTGTTTGCTTTAATTCTATTTCCAGTTCTTAGAGTCTGCTAAAGGTGTATCTGTCACTGAGCTAAAGATGAGAATCATCTTTTGAACTGTGACATGCCATGTATATGAAAGTCAAAATAGTTACTTTATTGTGTTCAAGGATTATTTTAAACTGATACATAGAGTATAATTTTCCATGTGAAAAGTATCCCACAGGGGACTTGGTTTCTATATTGTCTGTAGTTTGCTTGTATATCTGTAAAACGACGTTATTTGAAAGCATTAGGAGAAAGAAAACTGTTGAGGGGATTTCCTACTGGATCAGGAGCACTGGCCTTGAATTTCTTGCTCAAGAGTTTTACAAGTATCTTTGCCACAAAGGAGACATACCTTTGCATTGGAGCCATATTGTAATTCTTGGAAATCAATTTGTTGAGAACAAGATAGAAATTAAGTCCAAATTCATGATGACTGAAATGTTGCCCCCAAGCTTAGAACAGAAACAAAAACAGTTGAAGTCAAATTCTTTAAAGCTCTGACCATCACAAACGGGAAACTTGGACTTGAATTAGTGCCTGGGTATGCTATTTACAGATGAGAAAAAGATAGAGTTCACTCCTGGGAAGTTCATTTTATGTTGGAGAGACTTCAAGACCACTTTAAGAATATGTATGCTTTGTTATTCATTAATTTTCCATCTGCCTGTATTGGGTATGTTCAGTTCGTCATGTACCTTTAATACAAAAACATTCAAATTCTCTTGTCAGAGTTGGATGGATATTGTAGATAATTTTCCAATGATATATATTTATATATTTTAATGACATCTTCATATTTCCAAGGGTGTAGCGATGGATCTGAACACTGAAGTGGCTCCAGACATTGGCTATTATTTTATACACCTGCAGTGCAGTGTAACTGACAAGACCAAAGCATTGGCAAGGAAATCAGTGGGATCTCCATCCAAGGAGACAGTAACACCAGCTCCCTCTCTTCTATTCTTTACAGCCTGTTACATGAACCGAGACACAGTGGAACCAATTTCTTGCTTGATGGCTTTACCTTTAAGCAGTACTGCTCAAAGCAAATTTGCACAGGTATTGTTAAAAGATGAATGCACTTACAGAAATTCTTTCACGGTAGTTATCACTTGAGAAGCTGAAGCTACTGTGGACTGAGAAAATCTAAGTCTAACAGAAGCATATAGAAGAAATAGAAGAAAAAATACCTTTTAACTGATTTGCCAGACCAGACAAATGATCTGTCATATTTCTTACATTTGCTTGTCTTGTTACCTGAAGTTTCTGTACTACTGATTCAGGTTATTGTCCAACACAGATTTCCCACCTGAACAGGCTGGAACAATTTGTATCAAGATATACAAGAACATCACATCTAAAATTGACCTGGGAACAGAGGTAACTGATTTCTTAAGAGATTTAGAACAAGGCTACCTTGCTCTGACTTACAGACAGAGGCCATGAAAATAGTCCAGGGAAAAAGGTAGCCTCTTGGCTGTCTTACCATAAGCAGGAGTTACATATTCTTTAACTTACTTTTGTGTGGTTCATTAGAAACAACCTCCTAAAAGTTGGATCACAAACACTGAAAAAGGATATGGCATGCACAAGTATGAGATGGCATCAACCATGTTCAAAGAGTTTTACATGATCTATTGTTCCACATCCCTCTGAATATCCTGAACTTACCAGTCTCCAGAAAGTGTGTAATGTGAAGATTTGGTAGAATATGGTACACAAAAAAGCACATGATGCTTCTCTGGGCCAGAGAAGTGTTGTATTTCTGATAGTTTTTTTTTGTGAGAAATAGCATGCTTGCATTAGTTGGATGAACAGACAAACAAACTGAAACAGTAAGGAAGGATAAATATATCCTTCCCACCCTGGAGCATTCTACCAGTTCCAGAAAACTGGTACAACAGCACTTCATCAGGTACAGCTGGTGGATTTGGCAAACTGAGCTTGTCTTCAAGAAAGCAAAGCTTATAGCTTTTACAATGCCATCTGGAGGCAGACCTTTCATCACCTTGTGTTTGGCACTAACACACTACTTACTCTTGCAAAAGAGAAAAATGAATCATGTTCTGCAAAATTAATGTTTTGTTCAAGAAAAGACAATATAAGGTTAAAACCAGAGTGATGGAAAACTGCTGAAAGTTTTTACCCAAACTTCAAAGAAAAGAACAACAATGTATGACATCACAAATCCAACCATAGCTCTTAGAAAATGTCACTGAAAAAGAGAATAAAGGCTCTGACCTAAACAAAATTACTAGTTGAAATGACTTTCCTACAGCTTCCCCATAATTTCTCATGATATTCTGCAGAAAGATGGATTTTTTATCATTTTTTTCTATAGATTCCTTAATTTCTTTGCTTGATCTTGACTGAAAAATAGCATAGTGCTTCTGAGAGTCAAAATGCCTTACTGACACAACCCCCTTGGTGGTGTTTTGTTGCAGTTCCAGTTGCAGAAGCTGTTCCAGATATTTGAGTCTGAAGGAGGTGCCACTCCAGGTGTGTTTGGAAAGCTGTGGTATTTTGTTCAACTTTCAGAACAGGTATGGCCAAAGAAAGAAAGATGTCTGGCAAATCTATGAATGTGTGAGTAGTTCACAGACAGTTTGTATATTTTGTCCTTAGAGAAAATTCAGGCAGGTCTGCTTCCAAGTCTTCTCTAGTTATTGTATGGGAAAAGATTTTGACAACTTTGGAACTGTAGGCACAATCCAAGGTTATGCCTTGATATTTGCAAAGAGTAGACCAAAACAAGGGAATGATTTGATGGACGATTTGTACTGTTCAGCTGACTGACATGAAAAAGAAATGGAGGGGTGAGTAAGGATGGCCCCTCAGATTGTACATAATGACTCATACCTGAATTTACTGCCTAGAGGGAAGCTTCAGGATGTCACTACAAAGGTTGCACTGGTCATGTAAATACAGCTCTGTAAGACAACCATAAATCTTTTCCTGTGGTAAGAAGCAGATGAGAATAAAGCAAGTGAAGAAAAATGAGAGTACATGAGATCAAGCAGAAGGCTGAAGGGGAAGGCAGAGTGAATTAGCTTAGTGGTCCTCAATCACTGCTCTCAGACAGGCTTAATAGCCCGGGATAGGAACTTAGTAGAAATCAGACTTTCTTGTCACAGATAGTGAAAACTAAAGCCAGAACCCGAAAAACAAACAATTAGAATTGATGAAATTGAAAGGTCTGTATCTCCAACTAAGTTTCTCAAAGTTTGGATTAATGCTTTGGATCTGTTTTTGCTCCATGTCTAATACGTATAAGAGAGATGATATAATGTGTCAGCAGAGAAGAGATCTGATAGCAAAGGAAGTTCTATTATAGCCAATATATATATATTTTTTATATATATATATATATCATCGATCAAAAACTCCTCTGTTAGAAGCACAAGTTGTTTTTTTTGTTTGTTTGTTTGTTTGTTTTTTCTAATTTTAACAGCTGTGCTGGTGTATGGTCCTTCCTACATGTTTTCACATGCATTGAACCTGTTGATTTTTAAGCTAATACTGTTAACAGATGAGTTTCTGTGCATCCATTCATTAGTCAACCTGGAGTATGTGTTTTGTTCATGATGTGGGTTGTTTTGTTGTTTGTTTATTTTATTTTTATTTTTTTTTACTTTGAAGTTAATAGATGCAAGGAAACCCATTATAGGATTATTGTTTTCTAACTTCAGCACACAGGGTGTCTCTGGTCATTGTTTGCCTGATAAAAAGAGAAGCTTTAAACATGATCTCAATGGTGAGTGTACTGATCAACTGATTGCAAAGTCTAGCAGATAGATTTTATTTACATTTTGTAGCTCAAATTAACTCTAAAGCTTGAGAAGTTCATTGTGTTAAATCCTCATTTTTTATGAGTGCATACTTTAAGAATAAGGCCCTTCTGAGAAGGAAAGTGCTATCTCTTTGAAGCTCTGGCATGCTGTTGAACAACATTTAACAGACTGCTTTCTGCTGTCAGGAAGCTTAATGAGCTGCCTTCTAGGGCAGAAACTGAAGTAAATTCTAGGTTCTTACTTGTTGGAGAGCAATTTTATTATACCTGAAAGAGGAAAAATAAAATCTTTATCCTTTTTTCTACTGTTTGCAAGGCATTGACAGACACTGGGAAAATTGAATAAATTTGAACTCCAGATAGTTTCTTTATCTGACAGATAAAAACAAAACTACATTAAATTTAAATTAGCATATTTTGATATTTTTTTTAATATGTTTTACTGCTCTTCACTCAACAAATGTGGGGGAGTGTGCTCCCCTACTCTCACACGTGCACACTCACGCTTTTCTTTATTGTTATTTCTGTTTCTCTGTTGTCTGAAAGCCTGGTCCTGGACCAGGTAATGATAGGCACAGCACACACTGAGCAAAAAGAAAGTCCCTGCACTAATACATTTGCAGTCAAAATAAAAATATAAATTCATTTATGGGAGTGAAATAAGGTTACCTTGCCTGGTAATGTGATATGTCATGGCCTCAGCACACAAGCAATCATTCACAATACTTGAACTGGTTTTGAAGCAGAGGCAGGCTTTGAGGAGGAAGGAAAATTATGTAGATTTATGTATAATTACTGGACACTCTTCCCAAGGATGAGGATCAGGATAGGAGAAAACTGAAAATTCTGGCTTGAAAATTTTCCAGCAGGGTAGTGGATATTGATGGAAATGAAGGGATGATGAAGTGGCAAAGGTTTGGATTGAATGGAGATAAGCCATTAGGGGCTTCAAGAGAAAAAACTACTTGATTGATTCATTTCAAATATTCAGATTTAATGTTTAAAATAATCAAGTGTCTCCTGATTTAAGAATGTGGGTGGTTGTATGAACTTTTGTCAAACTCACCCAATGCTTGCAGTTGATGTTTGGAGATTTGTGGTTTATGAGTCACCTGTCACAGTACTGCAAAGGTCCTAGGGATAATCCATTCCTCCACAAACACCCCAGAATTTTTTCTGGACCTTCAGACTACAAAAGAAGGAACATTTCCAGTCCCCAGAAAACAAACAAACAACCAAACCAAACCAACCAAACAACCAAACAACAACAGCAACAACAACAGCAACAACAACAACAAAACAAACAAAAAAAAACCCACAGCTTCTGGAAGTTCATCTTTCCTTACAAATACCAGCATCACACATCATGAGAATATACTTCTGCATCAGTTCTGCCACAGTTACCTGCATGTAAAATGAATGTAATTTTCCAGGACTTTTCTTTCCATATTGGAAAAATAACTTTCTACAGGTATCTCCTGGTAGATTCACTCATTCATGAGCATTATACCATCCTCCTCCTCCCTATTCCCCATCACACCTGACTGCTTACAGATGCATAAGCTCTAGAAGATAAATAGTTAAAGTAAACTAATCCTAAGTGTTTTGATAGGTTTCTGTACTTCTTCATAATGAGTCATTGAGACATCCATAATATCTTTTTTTTTTTTTTTTTTCATCCACCGTGACTTTGCGGCTGTGAAAAAAAGAATGGAAGACACTTGTGTGACCTCCACAACTGTATTTGGTTTGGAAGTGAAAACAAAATGAGGTGTGTATCCAGCTGGATGGTTGAAAGCCCACGGACAGCATAGACTTTCCATGCAAAACTGTCAGATAGACCTCTTCTATCTGAAGCTGAATCTGTCCATCATCAGACTCCATTCCAGCCAAAACCACAAGGAGGAGAGAGAGAGCTGACACAGACTACTGTGAGCTCTTTGCATGCTGTATTTGCACAGATGTTCATGATTACACAATTCTTTGGCTCAAAAAAGAGGAGAGTGAGTAACCAAACGTGGAATACAGGTTGTGGTCTGCTAAAATGTCCCCATGAAATTGCACTGGGGTATCTCTGTCTTTCTGTCAGCAGTAGATATCTCCAAAGCTCATTCTTGAGGAGGTGTTAAATCCCAGAAAATCTCTTTTGAGATTTATCAGTTGGAAGTAAATTTTGGTCGAGTGGGAAAGAATAGATGCAGTGATAAAGTACTCAGAGCTGGAAAAGACAGCTATGGCAAGACAGCTGTATAACACACCATTTGCAATGCAGAAAGCAGACACAGAATGATATAGGAAGAGTTGCCATGGACTCTATTTATTTTCATTTCCATGAGTGACCCACAAGGATGATGTAGTCAGTGTTGAGAGGAAAGTGAGTAAGCAGAGACCTAAAATTTCTTCTCTGAGGACTGGTCAGTGGGGGAGCTGGGTCTGAGTGTTGATGACTTCAGCTAGATCTCTCAGGGTTTTGGAGCCTCTAGGCTGGCAGATGGGTTTCTCTCCTAGTTTTGGTCTTAAATCTTTTCTATGCAATATAAAACTATTCATGACTATTCACAGTGTGCAAAAGCAGAAGACTTGCATCTGTCTCAGAGATCCCATTTTAAAAGTCAGAGAGAAGTCTGTGCATTGTAACTAAATAGTAAGATATGATTTTACTGTGAGCCCTTACCATCTCCTGGAAAACAAGGTGAAAAAGAATTCCATGCTTAAAAACTAAGAGAAGATTTGGAGCTAGCATGAGTGGACTGAAGGAACTGGTTATGTTCTCTGCAGCTGATCTGTAATACAACTAAAAAAAAAAAAAAAAGTTAAAGAAATTTAAACTTATTGCATGGAGTAACATAAAAACTGGCTACAAAGGCTAATGGGCAGGGTAACTTCCCTTGTTTGAAAGGGTAAGATTGAAGTTTGAACTCCATTAGCTGTTTGGAGGGCAGTGGCATCAGTATAGTCAAAATAAACCTGGAGAATGTTGCTATATGTGGAGCCAGAGCTGTCAAAATGCAAGCATTTTATTATCCTAAGATTTCAATGAAGAGTCTTTTTTTTTTTTAATGTTAAAAACAAAACAAACAAACAAAAAATAATGCAGCACAACAAAAACCCAATAGCATCTGAGAAATATTTTGCCAGAATTTGTATGTAGGATAGAAGTTGGGGGAAGCAGGATCAAAGATTGAAAGAAAAGTGAGTCTGAGAGAGAGGAAAAGGTGCAGTTGTCAACAGCAGTAAAGAAATTAGCAGGAGGAGGATTTATAAGGGAAGGAGAGAATTTCAAATGAGATGAACTTGACTTGGCAGCAGACAGTCCAAAAGCAGCATGTCAGGAAGATCGCTGTGCACTGACATGGGGAAAGGGATGGAAACCATTGGGTTCCTTACCTCTCTGTTCTCTGCGGATATGCATATAAAGCTTGGAAAGATAAAAAGACATTGCTGGAAATGGAACTTCTTACTGTTTCTGTAGTAAGACTGATAACAAGACACATGGGAATAATAATGCCCCTTAGCTCAGGGAATGAACGCTCTGGGGATATTAATATTTTAAGTTTTGTGTTTTTGTGTGTTTTTTTTTTTTTTTTCATACTCAAGAAGGTATATAGCTGTGCTTAAATGTTCACCCAAGTAATAGGAAAGTCATGTGCTTTTTGGAAACTTGATTTTTTTTTTTTCTTTTTTCACAGCTGAGAAAATCTTACAGCACTCCCCCTTTACAGTGCAATACTATCTCCCTGGCAGGCAGGATGGAAACTGCAACTGCTTTTGAACAGAAATCGTTGCTTTTCACTGTGGCTCTTTTAGTACATTTGGATCAGGTCTGAGAACTGGGAGAGAGTTTCCCTAACTGATACAGCAACAAGTAGGCTGCAGTCAGAGCCTTACTCAACACTTCCATGCTTTGAATGAGGACTCTCTCACTCCCAGGCCCATCTTTGGCTGAGAAGCAGCACCGCAAAATGCTTTGTGTTGCTGGGTGGTAAAACAGCAGCCATTTGTTAGCTGGGGACTGGAAGCACTATTAGCCTGATGAACAGAGTGCTTTGGTGGTGACATGAGAGTCCGCCCTTTGAAACGACTCGTGGCCTCCCACACCTCCTTGGTGACCTGAAGTAGAGACTCAAGCACAAGAGCTTCTAGCAGCTGAGTGTACTTTAGGTATCACAAGCAACTGCCAGCCTTCAGTAGCACTGCCCTAGTACTGTTAGCATCTCTACCTCCCCAAAATGTTCATTATCTCTCCAGGCAAAATCACCTTCGCAGCTCTCCCGCACACTTGTAATACCTTCAGAGCAGCATCTGTTCACTTTGTGAGAAGTCCCCTCTGGGTCTATGCATGCACTGGGTATTTAATATAGGCATGCTTTAACTGTTCAGGGTAAATGATTCAGATTTTTGAGGCAACAAATGGCTGACACAAGAACAACCGAGCAAGTAAATTTTAAGTTTTGGCTACTTTTCCAACCTTTTATTCAACCACTAAGCCTCAAGTGGCTGACTTAATTTTTAAGTATATAAGCTACCTTAGCACTTTATCCAAATAACCAAATTTATGAAAAGTTGTTTTTAGAAGGAATGCTCTGGAAATGACAACACCAAGATACACACAATGACTAATCTTTGATTCATTCAACTGCATTTTGACCTGAGCCAAAAATTAAGTTTTGGGGAAAATTACTAGAAAATCATGTCTCCCACCCCACTTGTCTCACTGGAAACACAATACTCCATACATACACATGGAGTACTGGGTCAGAAATATGTTTTTGGAGTCCCTTTTCAGTAGTATAGTTCAGTTCACCTAAATTTCACTAAAGTGTCTTATATGTTTTATGGGAGGCATCCTGCTAAAGCTTCCTGTTACAGAGCCTATCTTCAGCCTCATTGCTTTTATTTATTTTCTGAATTCTGAGATGAAATTAGACTGTAAACTATATTTGTAAATAATTTGAGTAGTTCCTGGCACAGTTTTGGCCAAGGCCAGCTCACACTGTATCCTATGATTCCCAGCCCTGACAATTGCTGGGTCCAGGACCCATTCCCTCCAGGCAATCTAGTTGAAGAAGGGTGTCTTACCTGTTTTGAAAGATAAGAAAATGTAAATAGTGTGGGTGCTTTCCATGACTGTTGGCCTGATAATCATGGGCACTCTTGGGTATATTTACCAATTATAAAGGTAGACTAAGGCCACCTAAACAAGGAAACTTGGGAGATGCAGCAAAAGAGTGCATTTGCAAATAAGAGTAGAATATCTTGCCCTGGCACTCTTTGTTGGCAGTGTTCCTCAAGTGACAAAGCACCTTCTGCGTGTGCCAAACTCAGTCATACTTTGTATGGGTATGGTCCAGCAACTCAAGATCCTCTCTGCAGCTCTACCTCTACTTTTAAAGAAACAGCTTTTCACATGTGATAGGAAAGTGCTATTGCTTAATCCAGATGTGTGAGGAACCTTAGTGAATAAACCAAATAGACAAAACTTCATCGTAGACCCATCAATCACTCTGCTGATCTCTGTATTGGTGTTAACAGACTGTGCCATCTTCTAAGGCAAAGATCTTTCCACTCCGCTTTCATGAAATATACATGGGAAAACTTGGAATGAGAAAAAATGCATAATTACTTAAAAAACTAAGTCAGTGAAAATTAAGAGTTAGTAAAAGTAACTTTGGGGCATTTAATGTTGTCTGACCTTGTTTGTAAGATGGTAAAATTTTCTTTTAGCACATTTTTTTTTGATCCATCTCTATGACTCATTTGTGATCATGTCACAAAATGTCTCACCAGATTTACCCTTTTGAGCTTGTTACCATAAAAAACATACTAAAATCCTTCAATGATTCTTTTAAGTTTTCTCAAACTTCTCTAACTTTCAAATCCCCACCTTGATTTGTGAATATCAGATCTGTATACAACATCTCTTTAGTAGACTTATTACTCACTACAAACCTAAACTTAGTCCCCAAACCCAGTAACATAGCCTGTTTTCTCTGTGATTCAGATCTACAATGGAAGCTAAAATGATATTGATCTCAGAGAAAGAGACCTTAAAAGGAAAGACTTCAAGCACTGAAGTACAGAGCTTTATGACAAATAATACTTAAGATCCTCCAGTGCTATTAAATATGAAGTCAGACTTCTGATGTACCCTGACGATGCACCAAAATTTTCATTCATCTACAAGTGAGCCCTGTAGAGGCTTCCAAATTTGGTCCTATTCTAGCTTAACATATGCTTCTGTAGAACATGGTTTAGAACATGCTTGAACATGCTTCAAGCTCATGGTGACTTGAGAATCTGTACCTTAGCAGAAACTTTTCTGAGAAAGAGCATAGATGTTTGAGCATCCCATGATTCATAGATCAATAGCATTTCACAGAGCCCTGTGTGAAAATGGTACCATAAAAACACATATTTCAGCCATAGGGGAATACTAAGTGGGATATTCTTTTTTAATAGGCTAAAGTGTGGCCATTTAATTTCCACTCTGTTTTTCACATATGGCACTTCTTCAGACATTAATGTGCTATTGTGTGAGGTAATAGGTAAGACTCTAGTGGGATTTAAGTATGTTTACTTAATGGTACCATTATCAAAATATATCTTTATTTCCTCTAGTCTTTTTTATATCATTTATATGTCATTTTGGGGGCTAGTTACTTGTTAAAGAAGACAGAGGAATTGTGCTGTCATGCTAAATTATGCCACCTAACTGAGAGGTGTTTCTTATCACTAAATATTCTTACTTGAGCCAGTTTTAATCCCAACAAAACATATAATCAGACCAGAACATCTTCCATGTGGACAGTTTAGGCGGAGACATTAGAAAAATAACACCAGTAATAACAGAAGAATTTAGCCTACAGTGCAAAACACAGGCAGAGCTTGGAACATGCTGAAACCTATAACATAATATGTAAATGTCAGCACATAGTTGGAGTGGAAATGATTATAAAAGTAATACACAGTGGAATAATTGCAGTGTAAAGCCTTGAGGCAATCCTTCCTATTTCAAGCATTCAGGAGGAAAATGACTGCTAGATTTTCATCTTACCTGCCTGAAATCAAAATTGTTTAGGCAGAGATATAATTAAAATTATTATTATTATTATTTTTTTTTTTTTTTATGGAGACATGCAACTGAAAAAACATGAATTTTCCTTTCTTAAATTCAATGACAGCCTGTGCAAAGAAGGCTCCGAAATCATAGCTCTTGTACAGATAAAATCTGTAGTATTTTTCACTTACACAGACCTTAGATCAGTGATCCCAGAACAGCTTACAAGTATTAAAGAATTTTCTGTTTTACGGTTAAAGGTGTTAAGTGCCAAATCACATATTGTTGACCCTAGGTTTGCAGCTGTCCAAAACCCCATGGGATTTGGCTCCCATACCCAGTCCCACTGCTATCTGTAGGTCTGTAGCACTGCCCACAGCCATTTGCAGAGGTCTTGCTCCAGGCCAGGATGTTAGTGTTACAGTGTCCTCTAACACAGAAAGTCTCTGTCAGGGTTGTAACAGCATCTTGGCCTTACTCCTTAACTGCTGTTTTTGCCACAAAACCATCCTCACCCTCTCTTAATACAAACATGAAGATGTTGAATGTAGGTGGTAGCCTCCCTGGCAAAACACTGCCCTTAACAGACTTACTGAAAGAGAGATCTACTGGAGAGAGATGTCAAATCAAGACTCACCCCCCCACTGACTCCCTGTTAGAGATGGGGCACTCTGGGGACAGTCCAGAGACAACCTGGAGTGCTTCCCTGTGCTCTTGTCCCTGCCACAAGAATTATCATTTTTCTCTTCCACATTCTTGGCAGCACAGATGGGAGGCTGATGGAGTATGCACTGGGCACGGGCTCCGGCAGTACCGTGGAATGCTGCAGGAGTTGGATATGTGAAGCAGAGCAGCAATTTGGTGCAGGCTGCGGAAACATCTCTATGAAATGCAATGGTATGTATTTTTCATAACCGTTAGGCAGTTACTGTGTACCCAGCAATGGGTTTGTTAGGCTAAAAGAGTGAAAACAATCTGTGAAAATTCTTCTAACCTTCATATTGACTAACAAAATGAACCCCTTGTTACTTACAAATAAGGATATTACATTCAATCCATTCAGAA
The DNA here is from genome assembly GCA_011074415.1 of Stictonetta naevosa. Classification (NCBI taxonomy): domain Eukaryota; kingdom Metazoa; phylum Chordata; class Aves; order Anseriformes; family Anatidae; genus Stictonetta; species Stictonetta naevosa. The sequence goes on from CM021697.1 coordinate 47,525,932, forward strand.
AGTTTTTTATTTATTTATTTATTTTTTTATTTATTTTTTTCCCAGTGAGTTATTTGAGCAATCTTGAGTTTCCTTGGAATCAATATTACTTAGTAACATTATAGGTTGTGAGAAAACCTAACCATACCTTACCTGTAGTTGGGGAAAAGAGTTTTCAAAACAAAATCATGGGTTCCAAGAGGAAAATTTTTGCAGTTCATTTTCTGATTGGTTGGAAATCCTATGTCCTAATCTGTTTTAAATACCATTTTTTTTTTTTATGTTTGTAAAGGTTAATTAATGCACTTAAAATAATTTAATTTTCTCCATTCATGATAAAATTGCATAGGCAATTTTTTGTTTGTTTGTTTGTTTGTTTTTTTTCAAGTTTTTTTCTGATTGTGCAGTAACTACTGCTTTGTTGCCGCAATGCAAACCACTGCATTAAACATATCCCTTACAGAGGTGGTGGCATCATCACCCACGTCCCTTTATTCAGTCTCTAACCCTTCTTGATCGCACTTCTAAATTTAAGTTGTTGTGTATTAACCCAGCAAGCAGCTAAGCATCATCGCTCACTCCCTGCCTCAAACCCTCAGTGGGATGGGGGAGAGAATTGGGAAAAACAAAACAAAAACTCATGGGCTGAGATAAAGACAGTGTAATAGAACAGAAAATGAATGGAAAATAATAATATTCATAATGATAAAAGAATATACAAAACAAGTGATGCAATGCAATTTTTCATCACCTGATGACCAGTGCCCAACCAGTCCCCACACAGTGGCAGTCTTCTCTTCTCCCTCATCCCAGATAATTCTCCCCAAATTTTATTGCTAAGCATAAAATATGGGACATCCCTTTGGTCAGCCTGGGCCAGCTGTCCTGCCTGTGTCCCCTCCCAGCTCCCGGTGCACCCCAAGCCCCTCTCTGGCAAGGCCGTGCGAGAAGCAGGAATGGCCTTGGCTCTGTGAGAGCACTGCTCTGCAACAACTAAAACCATCCCTGTGTTATCAGCAGTATATTTCTCCTAAATCTAAACCACAGTGCCAATCCAGCTACTAGAAAGAAAATTAACTCTATCCCAGACAAAACCAGGACACAAGTCAACATCAACGTGAGACAATTACAGGCAAACACCCCATGTGAGCAGGGTAGCCCAAGGTAACATGCAACAGGCCCTTTGCTGCCTGCATGTGGGACAAAAGGGGCAGTTCCAGGCAGCAGTCTTCCTCATGGATTTAACTGGCTTCCATGTTCAAGTGAAAGCCTGAGGGAGATTATACTCACAGGATATAAGAATAAAACTAAAGGAAAAGGTTGTAAGGAAAATTTTCTTTCCATTTTCAAATTTCATTGTAAGATATATTAACTCTTTTCTTGACTATCCACTTCAGCAAAAAGTAGATACTTTCCTTGACCTACTGTGGACAAAGATATCAATGACTGTTATGGCTATCTCACATCTCTTTCTCTCAGCTGCACACAATACTGTGTTTTTAAATGTAATTAAGCTTAGATTTTCTGTCTAAATACCTGGGGTGAGGGTGCTTTCAGAAATTACAAGGGGACAAGGTGTTAAAGCAAAATAACTTTTGTTAGACATGCAGAATGCTAAAGGTAAGTATAGCCTAGTGAACTGTCTGTTGGTGAATGATGGGTGGATGGATGGTTAGACAAATAGAGAGATAGGAAATAATGGATCAATTACAGAATTTAATTTCTTAATTATAATCATATTGATGTAAATAATTAGCTGTCATAAGTTAATCTTTTTAATTTTCTGAGGTAGGCAGAAAATATATATTTGTGTGTGTGTATATATATGTGTATATATATAAACAAACAAACAACAAAAAAAAAAAAAACAGAGTTTCAGCAGATATGAATAAACTATTTTGGTCTGACAAAGTTTTACTAATTCTACACCTCCCCTGGAAATCTGTCGCTCCAGAAGTCATGTGCCATATATCTAAAGCTATTGAAAGTATTTGAAGCTATGTTAAAAGGTGGATTAAATACAATTTGCAATTTAAAGAGCTATGTTATTCTGATCCATGTTGAAATACAAATGTATTTACTAGCTTAAGAATCCACTAGCATTTATCTTGGAAGAGAAATTGCATTCTCCATTACCAGAGATTCCAGGTCCATAGCTGGTATAAATCAGAAAAGACTCAGAGACATCAAGCAATTTTTTCTTAATTTATACAATTTAAAAATTTAATCCACAGGCTTTTATGTTAATAGGCTGTATGGTTTTATCTGTTCCTGCCTGTTCCAGAACTGCTTGTTTCTTTTTCTTAATTGAGACAATTGGGGGAGGAATGGGAAAAATCCTGAAAACAGGAAAAAAAGGACATCGAAGACATTCCAATCAGTTCATAAGTTCAACGAGAAGTTTAAAAACACAGTTTTGCCTTTGAAACACAATAGCACTAGCTCAGTCTTCAAATGCACGGGTGACACAGCAGCTGTAGAAGAATGCAAGGGTACGGTGTGTGAGCTGCTGAGTGATCTGTTCGCTGCCACACCTCGTGCTCCTCTGCTGGCTGCCCTGCAGAGATCAAGAGCAGCCGCTTGGGTAGGAGTGTTACTGACATCCAAGCGCAGCCAAGCAGGCTTTCTCTCCCAGCACCCCCATGGACAGAAGGAAGTTCCTTCCAGTCTGTCAAAGGCGTAAGTCACAAACCAAGCCAAGACGCATGTCTTCATGCCAGAGAGCCAGGCTTTTAGTCCAGAGAGAAATGGCAAGAGAAAGGTCATTAACAGTCCTCCTGCCAAAGGGAAAAGGGAAGAGAAAAGGGAAAAGAAAAGAAGGGAAAAGAAGGAAAAAAAATAAAAGAAAAAAGAGAAGAGAAGAGAAGAGAAGAGAAGAGAAGAGAAGAGAAGAGAAGAGAAGAGAAGAGAAGAGAAGAGAAGAGAA
>CM021697.1:47528936-47541644 GCA_011074415.1 Stictonetta naevosa
GGAAAGGAAAGGAAAGGAAAGGAAAGGAAAGGAAAGGAAAGGAAAGGAAAGGGAAAGGGAAGGGAAGGGAAAGGGAAGGGAAAGGGAAGGGAGGGGAAGGGAAAGGGAAGGGAAAGGGAAGGGAGGGGAGGGGAAGGGGAAAGGAGTTATGGATCAAGAACTCTTAATTAAAACGGGAAAAGCAAAGAGAATTAGGCCAGAAACTAGAGGCAAGCTATCAAAGGGAGTGAAAGGCAGAGGACTATAAAGAAAAGCAATCATGTTATAGGGAAGTGCAAAATAAAACAGTCAGATTATCAACCGTTTTTGAGGATCACTTCTGCTTGTCCAGAGTGTGCTTGCTCTGGAAGTTGAGCCCTCCAGATAAAACAGCCTAGTTACATTCTGATAGTAAGCCATTTCAAAATAGTTGTCATAAGGAATGTGACTACACATGTTGATGATGTGTGGTGGAAAGTCAAAGTAATGGTTGTTCCGTAGGATATAAATTATTAGAGCCACGTTAATATGAAATTCCTGTGTGGTTATACATCACATGCATGCAATTACCAAATGAACAAATTCATCATACATCAAACTGTGGGATAATAATTTTCCCTTTCTTCCAAAAAAAAATAAATAAATAAATGCAAAAGTGTAGTATCTAGTTGCTCAGAAAGAGCATTAAAGAGGGATATCTGTCTCAGAACATACACCATATCCGCTTTAAAAAGAGGAGAAAATCAGCTTAAGAAAAACAAACAAACAAACAAAAAATATGTAACCCCAGAGAACCTCATCCACAAAAGATATTTCTGGAGAGATGGCTGGTTCTCTATCTGTAAATAGTAGTAATTTTATGTATGTACTACTGATACAGAGAAGAAAATGACAATATATCTGTTACAGCTAATATGGATATTAGAAATGAATTTACACACATAGTTATGACACTCTTATTTTGCTGATAACAATGGCAGTTTCACTTTTCTTATATTTTTCAAAGTGGTCCAGTGCTCTGGCAAAGGGCTATTGGGTATCCCAGAAGGAATCTTCTCTAATGCCAGATATTTACTGCTTAAGAATAACAGTACAAATTTCATCCAAGTGGGTCTCCCGGGTGAATATATGTCACCAGATGTTTTGGTCCTCAAGAACACTAAGTTCAGTGATGCACCTATAAAATAAGGATTTGAAGGCTTGCAAAGTCTCGTGCATCTTCACATGGATAACAATAATCTTCAGAGATGCACTCACTATCTTCCTGGAGCTGAAGGTAAGTAGTGACAGCAGAGCAGACTTGGACTCAGTGCAGGAACGTGTAGGACTGAACCTCCCTGCTAACTAGTTAAGGCACTGATCCTTCCCCAAAGGGGGTTTTCTTTTCCTAATGTCTTTGCACATAATGAAGGTGAACTTCAATTAGCTGAGGATCATTCCCACAATATTGCCCCTCTCCCTTAAGAAATCATATTTAACAGACAACAAACTATCAATAATTCCTACTGATGTCTTTCATGAGTGGTCAGAGCTAGAAAAGCCTGATCTCAGTCACAACCAAATTAGTGGGAACGGCACTAAGGCAGCTTTTGGTAACATGATTGAACTGGAAAGCCTAGAATTGGCAGTGAATTTGCTCACTGGAGTACTCCAGCATTTGCCCTCTCTCTGAAAGAACTCAGGTTCAACAAAAGCAGGATGTTTTTAGTGAGGTAAGAGGCATTTCTGGAACTGGGAAATACCACTCAGATTGATCTATCTCTAAAATAATAAAATACTTCATATAGTACCCAGAACATTTAAGGGCCTGCAGAGTTGTTTGCTCTTAGATGTAAGGCATAACAAGTTATAATAAATTCCTCAACTTCCTACCACATCACAGTCGCTTTTCTTGTTCAGTACATTCAGTCTGTACCAAGGGACTATTTCTGTTGCAGTCATAATGGTGAGACATCTTCTTCTTGTACGGTTAGTGAACAACTAGATGAACCTCGTTAATGATGTGTATACACTCAGATGCCTGAGAGACAAAGTCCAGTTTTATTAAAAATATGTTAAAAAGGAGAGAGAGCATAGAGAGAAACCAGGGAGTGGAATTTCTTGTAAGTGGAAAGAGGGGATAGATGTTAGGTTTTGAATTCTGCCTATGCAAGAACAGTATAAATACATAACGTTAATCATGGTCACACGAGTAAGGGAACACTGGATTTATTTTAAAGTATTTAGTTGTAGTGCTTTTTAAAAATCTCTATATCCAGAGCCTCTACGAGGTACCTAAATTTAAAATATCATAATCTTTTAGTTGCTCAGTGAAATAAGACCTCCATCATGATTACAATCCATGTTATGCAATTGACAGCTTGCATATTTGCAGTTAAAACATCTCCTGTTTTCTTTTTCTTTTTTTTTTCTTTTTTTTTTTCTTTTTTTTTTAATTCCTAAGCATACAAAAAAGGGAATTCCCAGCATACCCAGACTTAAAGTCACTGATAAACTCCATGCTGTAGTATGTTATTGCAAAGATTAATGAGATTATTGGTTTTACTGCTGTCTATTTTCTAAATAATATTTCAGCTTTTCCACTACTATATATATATATATATAAATAGTAGAGAAATGCTATAGTAGGAACTATTCTAGACCTGTTCTGAGTGTATTTAATATTTACAAAATATATATGTATATATCTTTAGGTCTCAGTTTCATATTAATTTCACACTTAGAACTATTTCAAAATATTTGTGTTCTCTCTTACGCTCTAGCCACTTGGGGTGCTGGTAGCAATACAGCCTCCAGCTGCAATGAGCAGGACATCTGGGAAGGGGCACTAAACATGGCACCTAAATGTAAAACATAATTGACTTTATCTCTTTCTGCAGCGAAGAGAAATAAGTTAGTACTTAAAACCTGATTCAATTTCTATAAGACCCTGGAGTTAGTGGAAGTGAACATGGGCTCAGGTATCTGCAAAGCAGTGTTTGAGGGAAACAATCCTTTTATTTTTATTTTCATTTTTATTTATTTATTTATTAATTTAATCCATGTCAATGAAGTAGTGGATATAAAGCCTTTTTATTTATTTATTTATTTTCCCCACATACTAATTCTTCCTGATGGCTGTTTGCACAAACTAGGTTGCCAGTGCACCCCTAACACAGAGACAGATACAGAAAAGAGCTGTAAAGAGATTTCTAACCCACTTGTCCAATATTTACTTCTCAGCCTCACAGAGGTTTCCTGTGCTAGGGCTGTCCTCCCCAGTGGTAAGGCCTGTGTGCTCCTGTGTGTCTGCTCCTCTATCTCTAGTGCCACCTAGCTGGTCCAGCTGAAGTGCCTTTAGTTCTCATGATGCAGAGGCTGTATTTCTTCCATTTTGTAGGGGAAAAAAAAATAAATTATATATATATATATATACATATATATATATATATATACTTTTCCAAGGTCTGGATGCTCAGAAATGATCTGGTTGTCCTGTGCTTCATGTAACTGTGCTAAGACTGCAGACCAGAAGAGGAAAATGTAATCTGCATGTACCTGACAATAAACTTAGTTCTACAACTTCCAGGTGTGCACTGGGCATGCAAATAAAACCCTAATCACCTCAATTTAGGATCTGAATGGAAGCAGGCAACACAGAAGTGACAGCTTTAAAGCATAAAAGACTTATTTAGGAAACCAAAACAGGGATCAACAACATAAACCCTAAAAGATAAGAAAAACAATCACACACACACACACAAAATATATTGTTTGAGTTGAATAAGAACTGTAGACATCACACCCAAGCCCTAGAGTTTCACCAGATTATTGACACAGAAATGCACTTGCTCAACATCACAGTTCATTTACAATACTGATTAGCAGCAGGGGGATGTTTTACTATCTGCTGAGAATTGCACTGTTTGCCATCAGTCACTGACATGCCCTTTTAAACATGCTTTGTGCATGGATGCACAAGATATAGGACAGAGCATCGCTTCTGGAAAGAATTAGATATGCAGATAGACTTAAATGGCCAGCTGGAGATTTACCTGCCTAAAGGGAAAGAAAACAGAGCCAGCTTTCGGGCTGTGATTTACCAGCATGCACAGAGCATGGCTCCCCCACAGTTGTTCCCCTCAGTTGTAATTCAGTTTGTGTTGTGGTCTGGAGGCAGGTCAAATTCTCAGGTGCAGTTTCAGATACAGGCAGCAGAATGGTGTTGAGTAACTTCCCTCAGCTTTCTTAGTACCTACTGGGGTGCAATCTTTCTTGCTTTTTGGCCTGATCGTAATAAAGGGGAAATGAGCCAGGTTCTCCCTTCCATTCACACAGGAAGGGACAGCTGTGGGGCTGGTGCCTGTACTAGGGAGGACCCTTCCTCTGCTCTGTAGGCCTGATGAGGGGCTTCCTCACTGGGTTTTCTGAAGGAAACCCTTTGGCATTTACCATGTCTCATGCTTAGAAAAGTGTGGGAGGCCAGTATTCATTTGACCTTCCCCACAAAAGCATCATGCAAGGAAACTTCAGCAGACTCCATGGACAGCAGACCCTCAATACAGAGAGTATGTGCTATTTTGCTAGCAAGCTGCAGGATTTGGGGGAAGACAGGTAGCAGAAAGGATGCATGCATTCATGTGCACTGTCAAAGTCCACAAACAAAATTCCACAAAAACAAATCCCACAAAACAAAATCCTACAAACAAATCCCACAAAATCTACATTTTGTGGGAACCCGGAGCCAAGACAGCAGGAGCAGCAGGCTCTTAAGGCTGGTGTGGCCAGCTCAGCTTCTTTGCCCCATAACCAACCCCACACTGGTTAAAACTGGCAGAACTGCCTCTCCTATACCTTACTGGGGGTGGGAAATTCTGCTTTATTTCCTTTGTTTGTTCGTCCTCCTCTTCTGCCCTTAACCTTTGACAAGGGTGATTTCTGTGTGCCTTTATTGTACTGGAAATGATGAGGGAGATTGAACTGTCCTTCCCAAACAGCAGGTGGTGGTGCTGGGTTGCACAAATCACTTGAGAAACTGCTTACAGATGTTCCTTTCCTTGTTGAAAAACAGACTGGAAATGGATGCTAAATAAACTTCTCTCCTTCTTCCACCCCCTTCCCACCCCCCCACCCCCCATTGGAGGGTCACTTAATGTTTACTCCTTTTCAGTAGGTAATTTAATGAATGTTTGAAAGTGTGTTTTAAAAATAAATCTTGCTAAAATAAATATTCCAGAGTCTGAGATAAATATAGCCCACAGTATAACATGTTATTAGTCCTCTAAAAATCTTGCATATTGTCTGTCTTTTTGTGAAAACTGAAAAGGAATATTTGTGTTTCTTAACTTCTGGAGTAGTTCAGTTGCATTTTCCAGTCTGCTTGTGGGATATGTGTTATATGTGTTTGTTCTTCTCCTTTGTACAAAAACAAAAACAAAACAGTTTATTTTTATTTCTATTTCTATTTTTTCGGACTTTTTTTTTTTTTTTTTTTTTTTTAAGTGCAGTTATCTCCAGCCCAGTTCTAACTGCATACTTTTCCCCTCTTGAGTTAGGAGCACTGTTCAGTGTCACTTATTAGTTGGTGACTATTTCATGGCACTTACAATACTGATCTCAATGTGAAGCCTTTTGCTAATTAAATATAGTGCAGCAATAAACCAAGTTCTAAATGAGTTTTTGTTATTTTTTTTTTCTGTTATTTCTCACTGATTGGTGCCATTCTGTTTCTCACCAGCATCATTACCTCAAATTGTCATTGCAACATTAACACTGCAACAAATTAACATCATAGCATTTTGAAGCCATGCCTGGAATATTACAGTAACTCCCAAATCAACCAAATCCTGCACATGAACTGCTTCATAGTGTTTTTTTTTTTTTTTTTTGTGTGTGTGTGTTTTTTTTTTTTTTTCCTTATAAACTGTAGCTTGACAGGCAGCTGCCCTACCCCAACATGTTTTTTTGGAAACCTACTTGAATAAAGTTTAGACTGAGTTTAATAATTAAGTTGTCATGTCCCTGCCTCGTCCTGTTTCCCTCCCCTCCTGCCCCCAAGTCAAAGAAATAATGCTGTTGCCCCAGTTACAAAACAATTGTGCTTTAATAGCTTATTAAATTAAACGTGATTTTGTTTAGACCTTTTATATTTCCAAAATTCTCTCTTGTCTGGGCAAAAGATAGCTAGGAAAATGTGCATGTGCCAATGCTGGGCTTACACAAAACCTTTGATACATAAAATAATGTATGCAGGGAAAGACCTCTACAGTGGTGTGTTGCCGCTGAGCTACTCATATACAGTATGGCACAAGACTAAGGCAAAAAGGAAAAACAGATCCTGTTTTGTAAGATTTTGATGGACTTGCCCCATGTTGGGCTGCAAATTCCCTCTGCCATGTCTCTGTTTAGAACAAGTCTGCAAATACAAAAATCCTATATTTTATATAGTTTTGGCTTACCTATACAAATTAATGCCATGAGCAAAGTAACCAGAGAAAGGCAGCTTTGTCAACAGCATAAGCTAATGGCAAGGTTCCCTGGGCTCGGTCATTCAAACAATTTCATTATTGCTCTGCCAAGAAGTTACAAAAACTGAGCAGAGGCTCCTGAGGTGTAGTGACGTGTATGTGAGTGTTACGGGCAGGAAGGAAGATCTTGGGACTCAGGCCCCACAGTGTCCCAGATGCAGCACAGATTTCTCTCACAGCCTACTTCATCTTTTGGGGCCATATGTTCGGCTGGTATAAATCAGCACAGCTCCACTGAAGTCAGCTCAGCTTCCCGGATTTTCTGCGGCTGAGGTTTGTGACCCTTTGTGGATCAGCTGCCCGGCTGTAAGGCAGAGATGTTAACACTTCCCTATCCCATACAATGCAAAAGGATCAGCTTTAATTTGTCACTCATGTAACACATTTTTGAGAAGCTATAGGAATGCCCTCAGACAAAGCAGTTTGGCATCTCAAGCAGGTCTTAAAAAGATCTGCCATGGATGTTGCTTTTTTTTTTTTTTTTTTTTTTTTTTTTTTTTGCTAACAAGGGTCTGATTATGAATTTGTGTCCCAAAAAATCCCTAACCTCCAGAACTTGTCAATTACTGGTCATTCAAAAGGGGAGGCAATTGTAGTTCAATTCAGCAGTCCTGCCTAAAATGAGTGCAGCTGAGCATGAACAGGAGGTGCAACTCAAGCTGGGCTGAAATGGGGGAGAATTTTAGCAAAAGGCAGCTCTCCTGCAAGGCTGCCGTGGTTCCCCACTTTATCCGTTTGATTTGGGTTGGGCTCCTACAGTCTTTTATGCTGGCAAAGCCTGTTTCAATACTGAGTAATGCAAGGAAACTCGATGTATTTTTGCAGCAGTTACTGAGCAATTAAAGGTTCAATTCTTTAAGGGATTGTAAGCCTGTGGGTGGTCTCATTGATTTCAAGACTACTTATGTGCTTCAAACTACGCATGTGCATGTGTATCTTGTTTAGCTGGGCCCTCCTAGAACTGCTGGTGAAATTTCCATTTTAGAACCACTTTACAGTCTCTAAAATTATTGCTGGAATGGCCTCCTCCTCTGGGCATCGCACACACCAGAAGTCTGCCTCTGCCTTCCAACTGATTTAATGCCACAGTGCTGAGGCATAGATTCATGGCAATGTTTTTACTAAATCCACACCGAACTGCACATTTCCCAGTACTTATCATTTAACTACTGCAGCTGTTCCAGACTATGAAAAGAAATATTGAGATCGACTTCCTTTAAAAATGCTTATTTCACATTAAGCAGGACAAAGGCATGAAAATATGTATGCATTAAATAAAACAAATGACCTGACAAATCTTTTGCTTCCCTCAAAAAGTTAAATGTAGCTAAACAAAATTCCTACGTGGTAAGTATATTACAGGGCTTTAAATCAGAGCACATGGAAGAGGCTGAGCTGCGAGCAAAGAGAAAAACTCGGTTACATATGTTCAGCTAGTAATGTGTGCTTTTATACTTTTCAGTGTCCTGCTGGGGTTCTAAGAAAATATTTACAAGATGCAAATAAAATGTAAATGGAATTATGTTTCCATGAAGAAAAATGAATGAAAAAAATCTATGCAGCTCACGCAGTTTTACATACTGCACCAATGTTGCCTTATGATCCTTTAGGACCTTTCTTTGCACAGAAAGCTGATTACCTGAAATGTACTACTGCTTCTTCTTCCGTTGTTTTTTTTTTTTTTTTTCCTTTTTCGTTTTTCTTCCTTTTTTTTTTTTTAACAGACATTCTGTTCAAGATTATCTTGCCTTGCAACACATGCCTTTAGATTTTATCTCTTCATCATCTAAACAAACCCTGTTTTTGAGATGGCCTTCCATTTCCACAGGTGTTTCTTATCAGTTCCACATTTTCTTCTGACAACATGAAAAAAAAATATCATATGTTCCTGCTTAGTAGCTGCTGCCTGACCCAATGTTAAAAAGCTTTTCTGAATGCAGAAGTGTGTTGCGTGGCTGCTGTAATATCTATACCCCAAGGGTCTGCTGCTGCTCTCTTTTTTACAGCTACAAAAAGTCACATGCTTGGCCCTTAGCACAGAGGAAAATTTGATTCAGTCAGAGAAGAAAGATGTGATCTATTTAAAATAATGAAAAAAATGCAATTATTAGGCATTGTACCTCATTATCTTGCCAATCCAATTATTTACTAACAGCATACTGGGTTGACAGGTATCTCTGCTAGTATTGCTGCTTCTCCTACGTGGAAGCACATACCTTACAAAGACAATAAACCAGGTCTCACAGCAGCTTCATGGAGTCTGACCCACCATTACTTTTCTTGGTTCAAGCTGTTTTCGTGCAGCATTGCCTATCCTTCAACTCTTGGAACCTCACATCTCCTTTCATCCTGGCCCCCTCTGAGAAAATAAAGAGATCACTCCATACAATTCAATTGATATATTCTGGGTTCTGATACAGCAATGGCAGTGAAGCACACAAGGACCAGTAGTGTACCACTTTTCCTTTGGGTTTGCAGTGCCCTGGCTTGGCATCTGATAGCTCTTTTCATTCAAAGTCCCTCTGGAAGGTGATTGTATGATTTGGCAGCAACAAGGTGAAGAAAGAGGAGCATTATAACTTTGAGTCTGCAGTCTGAAATCTTTATTGTCATTTTTGTTTGTTTCTTTTTTTTTTAATTTGATCTCACTCATTTTACTTTTTTAATATAGAAAAGGGAAAGTATATTTGGAATATGCAAGACTTCAAATAACTTTTATATGGTGCATTCATATTTCCACCTCACAAGATCTATACTAAAAACATGATTTAACAAAAAAAAAGTAATCTACAAAGTACCAGAAATACCTTGTGTCATTTTGAATCTTTGCTATGTACTTAAGGAATTTGTAATTTATATAAATGAACTCAGAGTGCAATACAATACTTTGTAATAATTTTTGAAGCAATACGTATAATTAGACAGGAAGCTTCTCAGGGCAAATGTTTTTTACTACCAAAATTATAATTACCTAGGAGGCTTCAGTCATAAAAGGGGGGGCTTCAGTTGCTATACCTATTGAAATAAATCATCATTCTAATCCAAATCACACTCCTGCCATCAAAGTCAGGGAAACAGCATGCTGCATTTCTGAAGTGCTAGCAGCCTGCAGGCAGTTGTACAGGGCTGCGGGGTCTGATGGCATAAACTGTCCGTCCTCCCAGTCCCAGTGCCAGAGCCCCCTGCATTCATGCCCTGCAATGTGGTCAGTGGAGCCTGAGCAATACAGCCCTCTGGGGACCATAGCCCTGTTGGGATTAATGGAAGTTCACATCACTGCACTGAAGGGGCTCCTAGAGCCAAGTACAGGCATCTCAGAGACATTATCCAATCCCTAGGGATATTTTTTTCTACCCCAAAATTGTATATTTCATAAGTGTGCAGGAAACAAAAAATCTTGCAGTGGCAACAAGAGGGGGTCATGAAGGGAAGCAGCAGGTCAGTGTTCAGCTGATCATGTGGATTGCCACGCTTCAACGTAACAAATAAGCTTTATGAGTACAGCTGCTTTCTGTACATTTGCACTGTGAACCTTGCAAACAAGTTCTGTGTACCTAGTCAAAAAGATGGCTCATCTGAGCAAACCACATCATTTAAAACACAAGAAGCACATAGTTTCTAGCAGTTGTACTTTCTTTGTCCACATATTAGAGTAATAGGCTGTTATATATTCTAAAAAGCAGAACAAAGCTTTTCTTCCTCCCCTCCCCACTGAAGATGACTAGTGTGAGAGCAGATCTGCCTTTAGTAACTCTGTTTTGTTTTGTTTTCCACCTCATGCCAGTACTGTTTTAAAGGTTAGGTGGGAAGGGAGCATCACTGAGTTACCCCCCTGGTCTGCTGTTATTTCAGTCTCTTGTGAAGAAATAGTCCCGAAGGCCCGATCCAAAGTTGTGTGTTTTGAGTGCCCAGGCCCTAGTGTGGCCAGCAAAGGGTTATGACACTCAGTGTCACAGGTCTGGCTGCCAGGTATGCAGGGCACTTGGGAAACCCGGCTGCACCTCAGCTTTGCCTCTCTGGGGTGGCATAGGGCACACGGAGAGTGCAGCTGGCTCTGCTGCCCCTTCCCTCATTCGTAACACTACCAGCTGAAAACAGGGGGCTCAGACAGAGTTTCTTTAATATTTTTTAAAATGTGTTACGCAGACCCTCCCGTCAGGGGGGCGAGTACGGGACAGGACGGGACAAGGCAGGTGTTATCTACCTCCAACCCGGTCCCAAAACCTTAACTCCGGTGGGGATCCACTGCTAGTGGGGATCCACAGCAGTGGGGATCCCCAGCCCCAGGATGGGCAGTGAGGCTCACGTTTGGGGACAAGGCACGGGGAGGAAGAGGGGTGACAAAACACCCTGTTTTGCACCGGCAGGCGAGCTGCCCATGCCCTGCTTGCAGCGCTCTGTGAAAACACCCACGCACTTCATCCCTCCGAGAGCACCTCTCCCCGCAGACTCTACGTTTGTTCTCCCCCCTCACGAAACCTCTTCTTTTCCAGCGCTTGTTTTCCCTGTCTGCGGAGAGCGGGCCCGCCGGCTTTAGGCGAGGCCCTCGCTGGCAGCACCCGACCGGGCGAGGGGGGCCGGGGGCCTGCAGCCGCCGCTCCGCCGCCGGCGGTGAGATGGCGCCCGCGGGGCCCCGCTCGCCGCGGCCTGTCGCGGAGCCAGGGGAGCCAGGCGGACCCGCGGCCCGGCTCTCGCCAGAGGACGTGGCGCTGGGGAGGAGAAGGGCTGCCCGCTGCCGGCTGGAGCCCGGCCCTCGTGTTCCCAGCGAGGAGAGCCGTGTCCTCCCCCCGCGCCTGGCTTTGATTTGCCTGCAAAGTCTGAGCGGGCATGTTTTTCATCCTAAAAATAAACAGTTGAGGAAAGCTAAACAAACAGAGGGGAGAGAAGGAGCTCCTTCCTGTTCTCACAGCTAATCTCTGCAAAAAGTTAAACATGCTTATCAGCCAGCTGTGCTTCGTTACAATCTTTTGCTTCCATCTTTTGTCCTGGTCTTCGGCGGTTGTGGGCTGTCTGTTTTGTGTCACCCAGCAGTTTGTGCTGGCTGGGTCTGATAAAGGAGCCATCAGCTTCTCGGTGGAAAAAAAGGTAGAAGGGTTGGAAAAGAGTAAATCTGATACTAAAAAGCCTGCCACAGACAGTAGAAATCTCATGAAATACATCCTTACTTAGGCACCTAGGGGGGAGGAATGGTCCCACCTAAGCAGGCAAGACCAGTTCCTTACGTGCTTGCTCAAATATTAATCCTGTCATTCCTGTTACATTAAAAAGAGATCTGCTGGGATGTGTGATGATCTCCAAGCCTGGCCACAGCTGGTTGCACTGTTCATGCCAAAGTGTGTTGAGGTTCAATGGAGCAGTGAAACCCCAAACGAGCGATTGACCGCCCCGTGTTTGCACCCCCAGCAGTGTGAAGGGACTGCATGGCTGCTGGTGGTGGCCCTTGATTCACACTTGCATCGCTAAGGGGCAAGCAAGATCCTGTGTGGTGAAAATGGCTCTGCTCCACATCCCCTGTAGCCTTTGGGTAGGTATTGTGTCACTGCCATGCTCAGGCTGGGAGGGGGCTGCATGCTGGATGTTCTTGGCTGATGCAAAAAGCAGAGTAGAGAAAGTGTGAGCACGCTCTAATTTATAACGGGGTCAAGCAAGGAATGTGAGGAGGTGCAAAGGTGTGGTACGAGCACTTCTGCCCTGCTCCATCTGTGCCTCTTCCCCTGTCTCGCACACATGTGCACTGACTCTGCTGTTCCACATTGCCTGGGAAATAAATCAGTTATGCACCTAAGGAGACCTCTGCTTTTCACAGAAAATAAATACATAAATGAATAAAAGCTAATAAAATGTCTTAAATGAGTTGTGGACCAGGCAGCAGTCCTGCCTGCTCTGGACAAAAGCACGGATGCAGGGTGAAGTAGGCAAAGTCTTAATTTGAGGAGGGGGGACACAGCATGTGCCGTTCAATCTGATCTCCAGCTGGAATTTCATAGGGAAGGACAGGGTGGCAGGGGGGAGCCCATCCCTTTCCATAAACCACACCAGCCCTTTCCAGTGCCCTTTGCCATGCGGCAGCTCACAGAGCCCAGCCTCTCGCAAGGCAGCTCCAGCCACGAAGGGGCGGTGTTGGGGCTCGCAAAGGCTCCAGCGTTGCTGGCGGTAAATTTGGGGGGGGGGGGGGGGGCGGAGAGCCCCGACCCTCCAAACGAAGAAAAAAATAAAAAAAAAA
>CM021697.1:47542044-47556224 GCA_011074415.1 Stictonetta naevosa
TATTATTATTTTTTTTTTTAACCCAGATTATTCCCTTTGCATTTCAGGTTTAAACAAAACCAGATCTCAAAATGAAATGTGGAAGGGGGAGAGAGCAAATGGATGTCAACCAAAAGAGGAGAAAATGCTTTTTTTTTAAACCCAGGACCACACAACTATGGTGTCCTGAGGAATGCCGAGGTTTCCCAGCCTGTCATAGCATCTATTCAGTGAGCTGACGAACATGAGCCAAGGTGGCTCAGGGCACTGGTGACCAGGAGCAGCTGGGTCTCCTGCTCAGAGGCTGCTGGGCCATGGGTACTGGGAGGCTGTGGGCAGCGAGGTCTTCCCTGGTGCTGCATCCCCGGCATCCTCCCCAGCCACCTGGTGTCCTGTTTGGCAGTCCAGGAGTCAGGTCAAAAATTAGGAGGTAGGGCTCTCAAAGCTTTTTTTACCAGAATTTTATTTTATTTTATTTATTTATTTATGTATTTATTTTCCCTGAAGACTTTTTCAGGCCTCCACAGCTGTCTAGTTTCACCAGTCCTGTAACTTCTCATATCAACAACATTCATTGTATTTTATAGTAGGCTTTACAGTCACCACATGCAACAGAAACATTGTTGACCACTTATTCAACTAAGATGGCTGTATTCATCATCCTATTCTGGAAAGACCTACAGAATGGAGAGGTCATGCACGGTCTTTAAAAAGAGCACTGTTCTGAAGCATGTCTTACCACTGCTTTGGATAGAAAGGGATTGTTAACCATATATGTATACCACGTAGCAGGAGCTGGAAAGAATTCTACATGAAATGACAGAGGAAGGTTTCTGATAAATTGCTGCCCATGTTATAACTTTGTGAGATAAATATGATGCTTTTTTATATACTCTTTCTTTGAAATGTTCCATGCATTCAGCATTGGATAGCTTGTAAACTACCACTTTATTCATTAGTTTGCAGCCAAAATAAAAAAGGAGAATGAAAATGTCTGTAATTAAACATGCTGTTTGAGAAATCCTCCACAACAACCGTTAGTTTCATTGGGTGCTGCCAGAAGTCAGAACACAAGCTTGTCCTCTCACCCTGCACCAGGAATCTTGTTCTTTAGTAACAGCTGCTAGCAGAAGCCGAGGGGCGGTCATGTTTATCTTAAGAAGAATTTTTGGCAGGGCTTACTCCTGAAGTTTGGGTTCAAATATTCATCTATGTCAAAAAGAATATCCACTTGGGGGTAAAGGGGAGTTGCATGGAAGTGCGCAGACGTGATGAAAAACTGGAGAATCCGTCTCAGGGACCACTGAAAGGTAAAGCTTTGGGTAGCTGGGAAGATAACTGAAATAGAGACCCAATGAAAAATGAAGCAGCCCTGGAAGCAGCTGCTGAATAACAGGATTTTTGGAAATGGGTGCTGTGCAACAGCCAGGAAGGTGAAGTCTCTTTACCTGCTGGATGTTGGGAAAGTTCAAGGATCAAAAGGGGTAGGAATAGGCAACACTGTCTTATACTGTAGGTGCTCCATGACCATGAAAAGGAAATGAAGTAGATGTTATTTGTTTATGCCTCACCCAGATAACAGTCTGCACCTTTATCCTTTATCTGGAAAAGAAGACACAAGACAAAAAGAAGAAAATGAGAAAACACACCAGAAAAAAAAAAAAAAAACAAAACAAACAAACAAACAAACAAACAAACAAAAAAAAACATGTTGCTGGGAATGCTAAGTGGTCTGGTGGGGTGGCATGCTGAGACAGGCCAAGAGGAATCTAGAGGAAGAAAGAGGGCTGTAAATGACATCTACCATTATTGAGAAGGCTCTGCCATTGTCATAGACTGATCAAAGTAGTAATCAAAACCACCCAGATCTGCAGATGAAAATGTCTTTTGCATGTGCTGACTGTCAGGGGCACATTCCCTGCTTCCTCAGCTGCCTGCAGGGTCAGAGCAGGATCTTTCCTGAGGAGCTGCCCCAGACATTCCTGTGGAGGAATTGAAATGCAGAGCTCTCCATGACACACTAAGCATTGCTGCTCAGCTGGATCGACCAGCAACCCGCACTGAAAGGAAAGGGTTTTCTGACAGGTGGTGGATTAGCCAGCAGGCAGAGCCAAACCCCTGTTCTCTAACTGTCAAGGGCGCCATGAGGGCAGACAGTGAAATGCACTCCTGCAGCCAATTGTTTGAAGATCTACCAAAAAAAGTATGATTATGGTATAAGAAGTCTGAACTTCAGAAATGTATAGGATGTCAGTCTATTGCAGACGCTGTTCAAAAGTGATATAAACACATTGGGAACTAAAGGGTCAACATTCTTTGCTGGGTAGGCAAAACATATCCCTTACATATATGATATTATGTGGTAGGTCCGTTAGTATAGGTTTTACAGAATACTGAAGTCATTACATCCATTTAAATGATTCTCCCCACCACCACCCCGTTTGGTTGTTCTAAGTGTACAGTGATCACTTAGTTAACTGGGTTCGTCTGTTGGTTAGCTGAATTGCAGGCTCTTCTGGGCAAGTATGTGTACTTCAGATGTGGAGTCAGAGGCATAGAAGAGCTGTTGTTAGAGCTACTGGAGATTTCAGGCCAAACAGGAATACAGGTGGAAGACCAAGAGCCAAACCCAGTGCCCTGGCCAAGCACTGGGCCAGGTTCCTAGAACAGAGTTAGGGGATGGGAAGAAGGAAAAGGAGCCAGATCCAAGTCAGGAGTCTGGTGAGGAAAACAAAAGGTCTGAAATTGAGTTAGACCCATCCACTGGGATAGAGACAGCAAGATGACTGAAGCATTGATTTGAATTGGCCCCCAGCAGTGACTTCTACAGTCAACAGAGTAGGAAGGAGCTGGCCTGGGATCTGGTCAGACTTGGAGACCTTTCATCTGGCTGTTTAAGATCTGAATTTCCATCTGATAGTCTGGAATAAAAAAATGTGGTTTGTGTAACATGAGGGCATGCAGCCTACTGCTCCATGTGCCTATATAGCACAGCCTATCAGCATTAAGGGCATCTTCTCTTTATCTGCAGTACTTTGACCAGGGCACTAGAAACTTTTCATAGCAACTCCACTGGTTCAACTGTACAATGTATATATGGCCAACAGCCCTTTTTTCACCTCTACAGCTCATCAGTGACAGCATCATGCTTTTTGAGGACTTCCCATTTCTGCAGTCTGAAGCATCCCAGCCTGTGACTGCTCCCTTCTCAGTGATTTCCAAGACTTTCTTTATGCCTTCAAGAGAGCTGTTGACTGTCATACTTTATTAGAAATCGTTCTCTGTCTCTCTTGCCCCTCATTCTCTTTTATCATAATCAACTTTTCCCCTTCCATAGTTTGATATGTGTCTGCATGCTGCAAAAATAAGTCCTGTGACAGAAGGGTAGGATGGCTTGCTTACACTCACCATAGCCACAAGCTAGGGTCAGCTCAGCTTGGTCCAGCAGACTTGCCAAATACTTCAGTACTAGAACATCATTTTAGATATCACAGTGAGCAACTAATAATTAATCCAGTGTTGCAGTTTTGGAAGTGAGCTGGAATGGTATCTTTAATGTCTTGATGACTATCTGCAATGTCTATCTGTAATGTCTATTTGTCTATAGTGTGAGATCAATCATATTGCTTTTCTCTCAGCCTCTGACTAATGTGGATCTTCCAGTCACTTAAGATTTTTATTTATTTTTTTTTCTTTTTTTTCTCCATCACAGAACATAGAATAACACTCACAACTTCTCAAGAGAAAAGAAAAGTACATCTGACTTCCCCAGTGACAATTTTTGTTTACTGGATTCAGAGCAGCCTGAAATCTCTCGAGGAAATAAAACTTAACTCAAGTGGCTTGTTGCCATTTGTTAGGACTTTACTGAAGGCCTAAACATTTCTCTCCAGCAGACCAGCTTTCTGTAGCTGTACTTTTTTTGGGGATTTCCTCACATAACGGACAGCAAATAGAAACAACTTCCTCTGAGGACCTGGCTCCTCAAGCCCAAGAAGAACTTAGAGTCCTGGTTGCTCTCCTCAGTGCTTTCGGTCTGACAGCCAGTGTCCTGTAGGGTCTGCTATGCTTCCTGGTTTTCCAGGCGAGGTGTCTGGAGGGCAGGAAGGAAGAAGGAGATACTACATGATGTGGCTGCCCAGCAGCCTGAGTGCCAGAGCTCTTCACATCCATGGAGCAAGAAGGGAGCATAGGGCCTTGTCCCAACACACAGTCAGGACATCATCGAGGCATGTATTTAGACTATGAGTTTGGAAAGTACTCATTGGATCTGCCAGTGAGGCCTAACCACTGCCTGTCTGGGAAGGACTGTGCACATTTTTGAGAGATTTTTTTTCTTATTTAGCCATGTCTTGCATATGGGAGGCAGCATAATAGCACAGCGTGGCCTAATTGCTCACATCTGGATCCCTGCTGAAAACGTACAGTGGTGTACACACAGTTTCACTGGGAGAGGCATGATTTACTGAACTGTTCTTGGAAGCAGCAAGGAGGTTAGTGAGTACAAACCAGACATACTCCAAGTAGCAACTGCAGTCCAGAGCTCCTCTCCTCCCTTTTTTTCCACACACATTCGCACACGTATGCACATGCAGGCCAGGGCTGCTGAAGGAATACTGCTTTCATGCTTTTGTTGTTATAATAAAAGCAGAAAAGAAGTCCTTGTGCAAAGGTTACAGTAGCCACTGATACTGTTTATTCATCAGAACTGTGCAGTTCTTAATAATCAAATTTAAACAAAACAGACATAAAATGCATCATGTTTACTGCTTCTGTTACAGTAAGAATAGCAATGGCTGCCTCTAGCACACAGTTATCTACTGAAGTGCTGCTGTGAAATTGCTGCAAGCTTCCTCTTAAGAGATGCATACATAAGCTGTTGTTCTTCCTCACAGATTTTGCAGTGGTGCAAAGAAACTGAAAATCCGAATTCATATTTTTACTGCTGTGGCATGTACAAATGAGAGACTTCATGTCCAGTTCAGCTGCCTTATGCAAATAAAGCAGCTTTTGGATGGAAAGGGAACTTGTAATTTTGTGTAACCCATGTGTCAAATCCTGCATGTTGTTTGTTTCTTTGGGGCTTGAGGGAGTTGAGAGGATCTTGAAGCTATTTAATCTCTGTGTGAAACAGACATTATTTGTTTATCAGGTGAGTTGAGGGGTAGGAAGGATCTTAACATCAGTTATAAGTTCTTTTTATGAATGAGTATGCTAAAGACTGTAATTTGAGTGTGTGCACTAGCAGTGAAGATTGTATTTGAAGACAGGAGTATCATATCTATCACAGAATCAATGTATGGATGAATGTTCCTTCCTTTCCCCTTCCTATCTATTCTGTTTTTCAGGAGTATTTTTGTAGTCACATGAATTTGTGTAGGTGCAAACTTTTTAGATCACTTTTAGATCAAGCTTTTATCTTAGTCTCATTTGTTTATCCTGGTTCTCATAGTCTGTTAGAAAAGATGAGGAAGGAGAATAAATTATGAAAGACAGAAATAAGAACAATTAAAATCAAGCATATTCTAGTTGCAAAAATGGTTCTGAGATGAATTTAAGAAAAAAAAAAAATCCTTATTTTTTCCCTGCAGTGTTTGGACCTTTATTCAATAAATCAGTTCAAACATCATCCATCCATGCAGTCTTCCTCTTATTCCTGGAATCCAATTTTGTTTAATAATCAGAAACTGTGAAATCCTTCCTACCCTGAATTTTCCTATCTCATCTTTCTCCACCCATAATTGTCTCTCCTGAAACATATTATTATTACTGATTGACCAACTGCCAGATTTATCTTTTGCCAGATTTTTATTTTTTTATATATATATTTTTTTCCCTAAAAGTCTTCTGGGAGGAATTTTCTTGCATATAAATTCTGCTTAAGATCACAATTAGAGCAATCCATTAAGATAGGTAGGTGGGTTATTTCTTCTTTTTTTTTTTTTTTTTCCTGAAGACAAGTCCTCCCACAAATCTTTGAGCTCTACCACACAGAGTCTTTTGTTTCATTTTGTTTTGAATTATTTCTGTATAAAAATCAACCCACCAGTTGAACATTCAGGTTTTTGTTTTGTTTTGTTTTGTTCTTTAATACATGTCCTTACTTCTTGCTGAGTTTGATTTCCTTTAACTCCTTTATTCACCAGTAGCCTCTAGTTTGAATGGACATAGGCAGCCACTTATTTTGTTGGGAGTTCTCCTACTGACAAAAATAAATAAATAAATAAATAAAAAATTTTAAAAAAGCCATTGATTTTGGTTACTCTGTAGAGGACCCCGACTCTTGCAAGGAATTCACATAATCTTTTTTTTTTTTTTTTTTTTTTTAAAAAAAAAAAAAAAGGAAGAAGGATGGAAGAAAACAGGTCAACATTTTTGTCTGTTTATGTCTCCACAGCACGATAGCCACACTGCAAAGTTCAGCACTAGAGATGAAAGAAATGGTGTTAGATGTAATTTCAAAGCTCTTTAATCTTCTCTTCCAGTTATTTCACCCTTGATCTCCCTGGAGGGACAGGGAGCAGAAAGAGGCTGCCAATTGCTTGCTTGTGGCTGAAAAAAATGACCACTGCATTGTCCAGATCAACTCTTTAATCCAGATCATCTCACTGCAGAGAAGAGGGTGCCCATTTCTACTTCAGTGATGGCTGATGGGCAGGATGGCAAGTGTCATCCATCTGGGTATCTCAAACCATCTCCAGGCTCCAAAGGATGCAGGGCATTACAGGGCATTAGTGCAGAACAGATTTCAGTGGTGCAAAATCCACTGAGCCTTTCTCTCACATAACTGCTATTTACTGAACTCTTTCCTTCAGCTCTCAGCCTCATTCAGAGGGAAAATATGGACTTCTTGTCACCTCCCTTGTTTCCTTTTCTCCCTCTGTCCTTTTTTTTTTTTTTTTTTTTTTGCTTTGGTTGTGTGTGTGTGCATTCATTAAACTCCTCTGTTATTTTTTCTCTGCTTTTTCCATCACTTCAGTACTTTATTGCTTGACACAAAAGTTCTCCAAAACAGGGCATGAAAATATGCCATGTAAATATTTACAAGAATGTATGTTCTGGAAGTGTAGGAGTGGCTGCAAAGCCTGATCGTTTTATAAATGTCGCTAGAGAGACTTATGGAGGTGACTGCATGGTGAATAACCAAAAGTACCAGGGGACCAAATTCAATGACTGTAGCAGATCCTTCCAGTTTTCTTTAATTTTCCCTTGGACCATCAGTTTTAGGTAGTCTAGGCCAAACTAAAATCTCATAAGCAACACTTCTAATAGTGACGTGTACTTAAAGAGTCAAGTGCTATGGGTAGTGTTCCAAAAATAGCAGTTTTCAATGGGGTCTCAAGGGCCTGGACCCTTTAAACAGTACCAAAAGGAACATTAGTTGCCCTGTTTCTTGGCAATATGACAGTTTTCCAGTGACAGGCATTTCTGGCACTTACATGACAATTATCATCCAGTGGAAGAAATTCTGCCTCTGACCGGCACAGTTACTGTATGTAGTGTTCCCAGATGTTTTTTGCTTCAGATGTGGCTTCCTCATGAAAATGTCCCATTTGGCAATAGGTAGAGCAGCGGACTTGAGTCCCTCTGACTCCAGCTGAGCAACAGAAAGCACAGAATCCTTCACAGCATAAACTGTAAGAACAGTTCTGGCAAACTGTGGACAGTTTTTTTTTTTGTTTGTTTTGTTTTTCTTCAACATTTAAAAAAGACCTTTTCTTTGTCTACAGAGACTTTAAACAGAAAATAAATGTTGTAGTATTGGCTTAGTTCTTAGGACTGGCTTTTTGCAGCATGAACTGGATGCACCACGCAGAAACAGATAATCGAGACTGTGAGGCTAGAAAACACCATGTCCCCTTCCTGGGGAGAGAAAGAAAAAATAAAGGAGATTTGTAAGCTTGTTTTATTTAAATCACTCACAAAAACATTTTACGATATCATGACAATACTATCTTTGGACAGAAGAACAAAGTGTTGATGAGCTAAGTGTGATCAGCATATTTAAAAGAAATAAAGACTTTTAATCAGTGTGTTCATTTTTAGCAATTGTTGCTAAGTTTAGTTGAGACTTTATTTGTTCTTGTTCCACCATGGGAAAAAGCAAAGCAAAACAAAAAGCCCTTCTTCTATCCAGTGTAATAAGACTGAAAACATTTGTTTCTTGGAGTAGAGTGATTCTCAGTTCTTATACCTTTCCAAATATTACATTCCACAAATTTGAGAACACTAAAATTAAATTACTGATATTTATTCAAGAAACCACAAAAATACACAAACCTTTCAACCCTCTAGCATTGTGATCAGTGTGACTCCTATCTGAGTGCTGATGGTGAAAATGATGACTTATTTTTAAAATAAAAAAGAACATTCCAGACACTCCCATCTGGTTGGAAACAAAAAAGAATTGCTGCTTCAGTAAAAGCTTCATTTAAAAATAAACCTTCACTTTCTTACCATTGAAGGCCATTGAAAAGTGCTTCAAAGGTCTTAACTGCTTCTATTTATTTATTATTGTCATTATTATTTACAAGCATTTCATTTGTAAATTTATTAACAAAGTCTGCTGGGAATTAGATGTGTATCTGAAAAAAAATAAAATAAAAGGAACATAGTGCCATGTATTTCAATGGGATGGCATTTTTGGTAAAAGAAAGATGTGTGTGTGTGAGAGAGAGAGAGAGAGAGAGTTGTTCTGAAATTGTTTCTGAAGTGGAGGGTTTCATAGAATTGTGCAGGTATGCAGTAAAATGGGATTGCACAAATGGATGCAGTAAGGTTTTGAACAATGAATTTATACACCCAATTACACTATCCAGACCTGGTCTCCAGTTATCTGAAGCAGTTAGTGTTTAGTTGCTGATATAAGGTAAAACTACTCCAAAACTAAAGACTAAATAAAAGTTTCTCTCTAAGCCAAAATGTATGAATGAGAATGAATACAACAAGCGGAGGAGGAGAACCATTTATCTTCTATGATTTTTTGTCTGTACCTATGAATAGAACCCTCTCAATTTCCAAATAATAAGAGATGGTGTATGCATTAGTGGCAAGGAGACTGGTGTGAGGTAAAAACTACAAAGCAAATAGTGAGAACCTTTAGAATAAATGGTACTGTAAATACTCTTATTGATCCCAAAGGGAAATGTGGAAAGTACCTTGTTGACTGTCTAGAGGAGGTCTAAGCACAGACAAGATAAAATCACAAATGCTTATGGGATTTTTTTATGCAGCACTTTGATGAAGTTTACATAGGATCCTAGGCAAGTCCTTCACCTGCACGGAATATACATTATTACATGAGCCTCTTCCTATCACAATCTGTATATAAGAATTACATATACTATATTCTTATAAGCTTGAAACTTATATTTCCAAAAGAAATCTTCTGCTTTATTTTATTGAGAGACAAGCTGGTGGATTCATAAATGTCTTCCACTCATTCTCATTCCTTAGTGCTTCACGAGGAAGGAAGAAATTAGGCAACCAGTGAAAGAGGGAGAGAGACTTTTCAGACAACATACCTGGACAGCTGTACACACCTTTACTGCTGAGGTGTAAAGGCACTGCCATACACCCTGTCCCAGCTCCTCTTTTGTGCTGTGTGCTGTGTGTCCAGTGTGGGGGAAGAAAGGAGTAATTAAGGAACAAACTCAGTTCTCAGTTCTTTTGCAGCACATGACATTCCCAGCTTTCAGCATTTCTTGCAAGAGATGTAGACTTCTGTGAGCTTGTTTTGCAAAAATCTAATATTAGGCACTTATGAACTGGGAAGCATTAATCTCATTTTTCCCATGTTACCTCTGCCCTTCCAAATGTTTTCTTTGACAACAGAGGTTACATCTGAAGAATCATCTTAGTACAGAGTTCCCTTGCACAGGGGACTGGACTATCAGCTGTAAGATATGTCCAGAAAAAAACAGACTCTGGGCCATTATGCAGATATTTCAGTGTTTCTTTCTTGGGTATTTTATGACTTGAATTAAAGGTCTAGGACAAAACAGAAAGTGGACACAATAAAATTAGTAAGGAAATATATGTAGGAACAGAATAAATTCACAGAAAATTATCCAGTTAGAACAGTTTGGGAACCAGGCACACGAAGAAGGCACACAAAGAAGGATTTGAAAGACAGGCTTTTCCTAAGGACTCAAGGGGACTCAAGGAGACAAGTTTGATGTTACCCTGGAAGTCCCTGAGGTGCTATACTGTGGTCTGGAGGAAAGGACTTGCGCTGAAAGAAAAGGGAAGCTGGAAGAAGAGGGATTTACGTTCCTTTATTTCTTTTCTCTCTCCTTGAGATTTTTCAGTAAAAGTTCAATTTTATGTTCTAAAAAAAACCTAACTTCTGAGTTTGTTTATTTATTTTTTTTAATAGTCCTGAGATTTCATTTCAAGAAAATAACATAAACACACCTCACTGGCTAGTAAATAATCAGTAACATCAACAGCAGCCACAGCAGTAACAGCAAAAATATAAAAGACTCATATTCACTGTATACCACTAGCTTTTCAATTACTCTGAAAACATAAATTACTGTTTTTGTTTGTTTGTTTGTGGATTTTTGTTTTGTTTTGATTCTGAATATGAAAGAACCAGACTTATTTTATTTGCATTACCTGCGTATGTGGGCATATTTGAGAAGTAGAAACAAGAAAAAAGCAACTGTAAGCAATAATAGAAAATAGAGAGTTAGTTTTCAGAGTTAATTCATTTTTATGTCTCAGAAAACCACACAGAGAATCTTTAATTCCAGTTGATCTAATGAAGTGATAAATTAGGTCTTCAGTGCCTGTTCCTCTGTCAGTTCTTTGGGCAAATGGAAAACACCTATAAAACCCAATGTTTTGCTCTATAAAGGCTTTTGTTATAGCTAGGAATAAACAATATGTACAACACTACAAAAGTTTTTTTTTTTTTTTTTTTTCTCTAAGTTAAAGCTACTTTTTGATGTTGTTGTTAGCTCAAAACACCCTTTGGGTACTTTGTGATACCTTATTCAACAAATTATTCAACAAAGTGACCTATGCAGGAATGGCTCAACGCTAGCTACTGGCTGATACTCACGTAATCATAAGAGTACTGGGAGAATTTTGTACTGCTTTGGCATCCCTACCATTGTATGAAAGAAGTTTCACTTATTTTTATAGAATTTTAATCTAATATTCTGTAAATAGGTCTAGGAAAATGAATTTATAGAGAAAAAATAATATAGCAAAATATGTGAAAACAAGAAAGTACTTTAAACCATTTTAAATAATCATTTTTCTGGGGGATGGTGCAGTGAATAAGCTTTTTCTTTTTTTTTATTTTCTTTTTTTTTTCTTAGTTTTCTTTAATTTTATATATTTTTGTGTTTTAAGTGGACGCACAAAGAACAGTTGGATAAATTTAAATGTCCAGTTGTAGGTAAACATCTCAAAGCCTGATGGCTACCCAAAGCTTATCCTTGAATATTCTGACAAGCCCTTTGTGTTTTCTAAGCATTGTGCTCTTTTTATTATTTATTTATTTATTTATTTTCTGATTAAGCCACAGTCACCTTTCCAGTAAGTCCTAATCATCCACCACTTTAAATTCTGAAAACTTACCCTACTGAAGTCAGTGGGAATCATTCTCTAGCATGTAAACAGAAACATTCTCTAGCATCTAAACAGTAAAGACAAACACCTTGCTAGGACTATAGTCGTTTTCCTTTTAAAGTGACACAAACTTTTACATTTTTCTTTTTTGTTTTCATACCTAAGCTTATGAAAAATCCCTTCATAGGATGACTTTTGAATAGGACATTGTTATCTAAATTAGGTGACACCAAGTTAGGTGCAAGTGTCGATCTGCTCGAGGGAAGGAAGTCTCTGCAGGAGGATCTGGATAGGCTGGACCGAAGGGGTGAGGCCAACTGTATGAACTTCAACAAGGCCAAGTGCCGGGTCCTGCACCTGGGGCACAACAACGCCAAGCAGAGCTACAGTCTAGGAGATGAGTGGTTGGAAAGCTGCCTGGCAGAGAAGGACCTGGGAATTTTGGTTGATAGTCGGCTGAATATGAGCCAGCAGTGTGCTCAGGCAGCCAAGAAGGCCAACAGCATCCTGGCTTGTATAAGAAGCAGTGTAGCCAGCAGGTCCAGGGAAGTGATTGTCCCCCTGTACTCGGCTCTGGTGAGGCCGCACCTCGAGTACTGTGTTGTTTTGGGCCCCTCGCTACAAGAAGGACATGGAGATGCTTGAGAGAGTCCAGAGAAGGGCTACAAAGCTGGTGAAGGGTCTGGAGAACAAGTCTTACAAGGAGCAGCTGAGGGAGCTGGGACTGTTCAGCTTGGAGAAAAGGAGGCTCAGGGGTGACCTTATTGCACTCTACAGGTACCTTAAAGGAAGCTGTAGCGAGGTGGGGGTTGGTCTGTTCTCCCACGTGCCTGGTGACAGGACGAGGGGGAATGAGCTGAAGTTGCATCAGGGGAGGTTTAGGTTGGATATTAGGAAAAACTTATTTACCGAAAGAGTTGTTAGGCACTGGAATAGGCTGCCCAGGGAAATGATTGAGTCACCATCCCTGGAGGTCTTTAAAAGACGTTTAGATGTAGAGCTTAGTGATATGGCTTAGTGGAGGACTTGTTAGTGTTAGGTCAGAGGTTGGACTCGGTGATCTTGGAGGTCTCTTCCAACCTAGATGATTCTGTGATTCTGTGATATTATTCTTATTATTTTCTTATGAAACTTCTGAAAGCAAGCACTGTGACCGTTTCTAGACCCTGATGCCTTTCCATGTCTTGAAACAATGTTTGAGGATGACACAGTTTTGATTCCAGCTACTTATATTCATGATGTAAATTCAAATGCAAGAACTGTAACACAAAGTCGTATTGCTGCCATAGCCTTAACAGACTTCTAACAGGCAGCGAGAGCAGACAATTAAATATTTGAAGTGGAGGATTTTCCTGCAAACTCAGTTAATCTATCCTTTATAGGAGGAAAATTAAAGCTATGTTTCCAGTGAGTTCAGGCAAGGTTTCTGGAAATATGTTCTTATAAACAAATTTACAAGGATTCTTCCCACATGCTTCTGCTTTTACTCCTGATTAAACCTTAAGGTCAATTATTCGAAAATCTGAGGAAACTTCTGAGTCAGAAGTTGATTGGATTCCAGAAAGAGAAGAAATCCAAATGGGAAAAGAGAACAGATGAGACAAACCTGGTAGTGTTGATAAATAGGTTGGCTTTTCTAAATGTAGTCTGTCATATTAGGTCAGGGAAATTGTGATGCAATAGGAACAGAGACCGTTGGTCATAATACAACCTGACATTTATTTTAAATTGATGGAAAGTTTCACAATAAACACATTTTGTCCACATTTTATCCACAATGAAAGAATGCTAAATCCAATTTTTCTTCCTGTTGAGAAAAGGGTCCTTCTCTCTTTGCTGTATTTCTAAAAAGAGATGTTCCATTTAAACTTTTGATACCTTTGTTGTTAACATTCTGGATGAAAATCATGTATCATTGTAAAATGAGATACTGCAGAAAAAAATATGGGTTTCAAGGCAAGGAACTTACTGGACTACATCTTAATGGATGTGTGGAATAAAAACATAAGAATGTCCTTCTTTAGTATGAATAGTAGACATTGGGTTTGAAGTGTTGCAGTCATCTCATATTCTTGTTTACACTTAAATGGCACTCATAGATTTAGGCAGGTATATTTGACAGAACTTGTTCAGTAAACATTACTGACATTACTAGACTTCCTATGTCTATATTTGTAAACAAAGTGGGACCAGGACCTTGGATAAACCTCGTCAAAAGCTGTTCATTCATACTGCTTGCTTGACAGTCTCTTAGGTATGGTATTGACCTGATCTCACCAGCATCTCCCCAACAATGCAAGTCTGTGGGATAGCATGGACCAAAAACTGTTCTCTGTCCACTGTCTGAATGGATCTACAGTGTCAGGATGGGGGTAGGGTGGAAGGGGAGAGGGACAGGCTGAAAAGAGTTTAGCTGCATGCCCTCAGCAGTACAAATTATTAAAACATATTTTACAGCTGTTGTGCCAGCAGGGCCAAAGAGTAGGCTATGACCCATTTTAATAGATGCAGCCTTTAAAGGCATTGTGGCCTTGGAGGATCCTCTGTAGTACCTGGAACTAGGCATTGAGATACAAAACATATGGAGAAGGAAAGGAAACCGGTAGGGTTTTGGGGGG
>CM021697.1:47565510-47586048 GCA_011074415.1 Stictonetta naevosa
CCCCCCCCCCCCCCCCAAAAAAAAAAAAAAAAAAAAAAAGGATCTTCCTTCCTGGCTGCTCTCCAATGTCCTCTATCATCTTGTTATCTGACTTGGGATGAAGCCTCCCCCCAGTTGTGCTCCTATAATGGAAGTAGCTGATTAGAGCAAGAAAGTAGACATAGTAAAACTACCTGTCATAAATTCCACTGTTACACCTAAGGAACTAAGTTGTTCTGCCTCATTAGCCTACTACCTACTTCATTAATAACTGAATATGAGATTACCTGATACCAAGGATCTTCCCTGAAAAGATCTAGGATATGAGAGTTCTCTGGTCAGCAGTTTTTGTCCTGTAGATACCAGACTTTATTGAGGGGTGGCATCTTGTCCTCCACCATAGGAGAAAATAATAATAATTTTTAAAAAAATAGTCAGCAGGGGAATAAATAAGGAGTGAAGTTTGGACACAAGCTTGCAATAGTTCATGATTTTGTAGAACAACAAGGAATTTTTAAAATATTTCACAGTTGAGAAAAAGAGTCCCACTCTGGATTTTGAATCCAGGTAGGTCTAAATACTGGATGAAGGCCTGCCTAGCAATACTTTAAAAACTGTTTTTCCCCTTTTGTAATGTAAAATATAATGACTTAATGGTTCTGGTGGAAGCATCATATATCTGGTGTTGCTCTGTTTCTTGCACAAACTGTCTTAGTCGCACAAAGACTAAAGGGTCCAGATACAGTTTCTTGGAATTTCTGAAACTAAAATAGGATAAGTTCTGATGTGAAGTTGAAACTATACTGGAGAACATGACTAATTAATACTACTAATTTATAAAGTCAGTGAAGTAGAGCTTTTGCTTCAACAATAACCCAATCAAACCTCAAGTGCAAGTTTGTGTTGTTCAAACTCCTGGAAAATCGAGGGCCTCCTATTTAGATTTACTAGCCAGTTTTAGCCACCCTTGGCAAAGATTTCGCTGAATTGAAAAAAAGGTAAGTTCCTAGTAGTTCTGCATGAACTGTGTTTTCATTAAATGATCACCTTAGCTTTGTCTGACTGTACCATATTTTTTTTTCCAATGAAAAGGGAAATATGAATGACACAGTGATAATCTCTACAATTACAGGAATAACGTTTCACTTTCTTGTTAAAAATAGAAATAAAAGATGAATCTTTGGGAACAGAGAAGAAAAAACCCTGGATACTTCTAGAGAAACCCACATAGCCATTGAAAGTCATGGGCCAGAAACCTTCTGATAAATGTTCTTTATAATGTTCTTATAATTTGGGACATGTGACAGAGTAAATGAATGACTGCACTGGAGAAAGAGGACAATCAGCAAGGATGTGAAATTACACTTGGCACTATTTCATTTGCCTCAAAGCTCACTAGAAAATCAGTCTTTCATTTCAGCATAAGCCCAAACCCAGGACCTTTTTAGTATGTTTTTTTTTTTTTTTTTTTTTTTTTTTTTTAAACAATCTTTAGGTTTTGTGGCTCATTGCTAGAAATGTGGGTAAAAAGGAACTTTGAAACATGGTACACAGTTACATTTCAAAAACCTACAACAAGCTCTGAATTGTTCAGTTTCCTGGGGCAGGGGAGAGGAAAACAGAAGAATAATTAAGGTGAATGTTTTGTTCCTTGTATTTATTCTCCGCAGTAATAAAAAAAAAGAATCTGGATCAAAGAAGTTTCTTTGTTAACAACTTCCATGTTGAGCCTCAAATAAAGACAGATTCAAATGTTGTCCTTTTGATCTTTTTCCATTTTGTTCTTGAAACCACTCCCTTGGTGCTCTGCATACCTTCCATCATATGAGTTTAGATAGTAATAGACTTTCTCCCCTTTCAAACCGGGGCTGGTCAATCCCTTTAGGGGCAAAAATTAGTATCAACATATTTGAAGGGAGGGTTTGAATGTTGACTAACCTTCACCATTCTTGCCTTTGTAAAACCATCCCTCTGGAGAAACAACAAACAGCTTTTAACTATAAGATACAAACTACTGAAGCTAGGTCAGTAGCCTGCCCAAACATCTGTTTTCAACGTTTTTGTGGAATATCTGTAGCCTTTCTTTATCCACATCTATAGTTTTGTGAGTTGGCTACTCAAAGAGAATTAAATAACATCAGCGATCAGGGTCTTTCTCTATTCTCTGAACTTTATTTAAGGTAAGTATAATTATTTGTGGAACTTTTATATATATATATATTTTAAAAACAAAAACAAACCAAAATCAGTGTTATGTGAGCAATTTTATTGAGAAAAGTCTTTCATGTTTACTGCAGTTATAATTAGAACTTCAGCAGATATTTTTGTATATCCAATTGCAATCAAGGAAAAAGTAGAACCAATGGAAGTTACTGGGGGAAATATACAAGCAAGGGGTTTGTTTCCTATGCAGGATATCTAAAAAATTTACCACAACAATGTGGCAGCTTGATGTTACTGACAAAACCTCAGAGTGTAGCCTTGCAAAAGACATGCAGTAAATACCATCATCCTTTTTGCTATTTCCATGTAAAAAGGACTTCATTGCTACAGAAAAAAGAGTTAATGATAAAAGATGTTTATTGAGTAGGTGGTAGAGCAGCGAGGCATCGTAACATAAACCTGTCTTCAAACAATATACCTTCTGACAGAATATTTGAGAACTGTCATCTCATTTGAGAGCCAGGCTCTCCCAAACAGGTAGCTTTCAGAAAGAAACCGAGGTGCCACAACTGTGAAATCAAGCTGTCAGAGTCTGCTTTGCAGCAAGGTTTTCATCTCTTCCATTAATGAAATCACATCTACCGAGTTCAGTGGCTGGATGCATTGTCCTTGATGTGAGTGACTGAGTGAATTACAACATATGTAAGAATGAGCCCCTGGAATGCATATATATACATACATACATACATACATGCATGCATATACATATTTGTTTTAAACACTTCCATGAGGAAGTGCACTTACCAGATATACATGTGCCCCCCAGTAAACATATGGAACCACTGCTTTCAGATATCACTGGCAATATTTGTCAAACCACAACTGGCAATCAAGCCACAGCCAGCTGAAGATCTGCTTTTAATTAACCTCAGTGCAAGACAAGAATGGAAGAGCATTTATCTTTTCCCGTTGTATGAAGATGCACCAATTCAGCAATAACTGAACCCTAAACACTTCATAAACTTCTTTGGGGAGGAACTGCAAGAAACGCCAGCAAAGTCATCTGTGAGTCATTAAGAAGAGAGAGGCCTCCATTGAGTCCAGTATTCCCTGTTCCAGATCACAAAGGGAAGACAGTGATAGTGGCTGGCCATCTTGAGCATTGTACTTGGCATGAACAGGCCATATTGTGAGTTTTCCAAAGGTAGTTGTTACAAGACAATACCACAGTCTTTTCTGATGTGGTCTAAGATTTCTTAATCAAAGACACTCTCCTCTAACAGCTTTTTCAGTCACTAGAGCATAACTGTTTTTAAAATGCTTACATTAGAAAAGAAGGACTGCATTTATGTTCCTGCTTTGTGACTGCCAGAGCCCTCAAGTACTTTATTATAGCACATTGCCAGTTTTGTTGTATCTAAGGTAGAGAATTCCTTGTTTGCAAGCTTTGTTTTTTCTATAAGACATAAACTTTTACATATCTTGCCTAAAATTGTACAAGTCTGCTCATGATGCAGGATTGGTTTTGTGGTCCAGACTTCAAATTCAGTGAGCAAGATGTTCATGAGACATGACTTTCTGAATAAAATATAATTTCTTTGAGGAAATCTGCTTCTTTGCTTATGTGTGTACAGATATGGAACTCTGTATGGAAATTCATAAAGCCTGTTTTCACCCTTGCCTTAGGTACTCTCAGTGTAAACCCACCATTTCCACGGGGAACAAGGCTGAGAATTTATTTATTTATTTATTTATTTATTTATTTATTTATTTATTTTTAAGAAATAAGAGAAAGAGATTAGTCTTTGAAGGGAGGTTTATTTGGCTGTCAGGCACCAGATGGATTAAAGTGAGCATTAGCAGGCAGAATATCCCAGTGAGTATCTGCCCATGAGCTGGGGGTTATGTGAATTTAATTGCTCGAGGAAACATACTTTGGTTGCTGATTTCATGTCACACCCAAGCAATGTAAATCTGAGCCTTGCTTTTGGCTGAAATATGAGAAATGTCTGCAGGCGTTTTACTAAAATCCAGCTCTGCTAAGGCAGTGTGTATGGAAGAAATTTAATCAGAGTGTACTGGCTAACCAGAAAAGAAAGTGCAGCATGTGAATGCTTGCTAGGAAGTGATGGGGGAATATCAGACAGCAACTCTGGGACAGAAGAAGACACCACAGATAAACAGAGGGTAATAAAAGGAATAAGAAGTTAAGAAGTAGTTAAAAGGCAAAAGGGGGTGGGAGTTTAGGACAGCAGAAGGAGGAAGGAAGCTGGGGAGGTAGGGGGATGTCAGACATGGCAGGGACCAACGATCACTTTGTTCTTCCTTCCCAGATGTGTTCTGGGTCATGGTGCCTGGTCATGGGTCAAGAGGGCCCTCATCCTGTCTTCAGTTTACTCAGAAATTTGGGATAGGGAAGAAGCAGAGAAAAAGATCATATGGATTTAATCCTTAGAAATGAAAGCTGTTTAAGAGTAAGGCATGGATGACCCCAAGTGTGCTGATGGACTGGCCAGCATATCAGGAACTGAGGAAGGCCTTAGAGGTGGATGGATCAGATAGGTCAAGCACAGAAGAAAATCAAAAAAGATGCAGGATTTAATTTCAGTGATATCCTAGAGGTGCTTGAATGACAGATCTGTCAAGGAAACCTGCTGTTATATTGAACATCTTTCACAGCAGATGATATGCAAAAAAAACCAAGCCCCTGTTATGTGCTCCCTGACTTCCACAGAGCTGAATGCTTAAAAGGGGGGCAGGGAGGAATTACAGGAATTTGGTTGAAGGGAAAGAAAGACAAAAAAGAAAAGAGACCGTTGGTCTGTGTTCTCACTACAGAGTCTATTTTTTAGTTTGTGAATGTTAGGACAGATCTTGCAGATTTTCTGGTTTTGCACCTAAGTAGAGGTTGTCTGATAGCACTGGCAGATGAAATGTGTCTACTCTTGGTCAGAAACTCCAGTCAGGCTGCCATGTCTAAGAGTCTCAGATATGTCCCTAAGCAACTGCATAGTGCTATATACCTAAATGGATCTGGGAAGCTCTGTACCTGCTTTGTATCTGCTTCATAGGTGAGCAACTGAGCTCAGTTCTGGTGTCCAGAAATCACTAAATTTACTATGAACAGATGAATATTATAAAATGTGTATGGTAAAAGAGATCCAACACTTCCTGGGTGAACCATTTGCACAGTCACCTGTGACTCAGTACAGGAAATCCTGTACAGAAGTATGGCAGCCCCAGCATACCAATTCTCTTCCAAGTATTTTAATTTCTTATAGCTACTATTTACTACATATGTTTGTGATTTATCATAGAAACTTTGTCAGAAACTCCAGAATTTAGTAACTTCTTTATCTTCTTATCCTCTTGTCATGATAAAAGATGTACTGGAAGATGTAGAAGCAGTTAGGATTCTCACTAGCAACCATGTGGCATAGAAAAAGAAACTTCGTATTAGCACCCAGACCTGTGAAAAAAGGGGAATTAGCATAAAAGAAGGCACTTCCACTATGCAAGAAACACGTGCACTGAGCACTCTGGGGTTGGAAGAGTACTGGCCAGACCATGGCCATAGACATCCATACTTTCTTTATAATGATGTGCAAGGTGGAAGTTTTATTATGATGGTTCTTGAAGTTTTTGGGATGAAGCAAACTTTTTACCTTGCAAACTCCTTAATACTGTTAACACTTTATACCAGGCACTTTGTATGACCATTCAGCAATTACCATGACCATATACATACAAAAAATGGCAGTAAGACCTCCTCACAACACTGGAATTCATAGCCAACAATGGATTTACAAAAGCCCCTCTCCTCCACACTCATAGGAGCTTTTTTCCCCTCTCCCTAAGACTCATCTGCGGCTGGCAAGCCAACACCCTCTCATCTGGCTGTCACTGTGGCATTGATGCTAGCCATCAGTGAGGGCAACCCACAGTGCAGGGAAGAGATGGAAGAATTGGCTGTGAGTTCTGCACTACAGCCCCAAATGGTGTAAAGCTCCATTCGAATTGGAGAAAGCTCTTTGGAAATGCTGAAAAACTCAGGCTGTCCACAGAACTATTCTGGAGAAACTGTACTCTGCACTGTGGATTGTCACAGTTTTAGTACAAGCAGCCATCTTCAAAACTTACACAGCAGGCTTGGCTGTGAGAAAGCCTGTATCTGCGAGTTGCCTCCTGCAGCAACACACTAATGACTCTATATGAGGGATCCTGTCTGCTCTTGTGTCTCTCTACAGACACACATTCCATTTGCTGCACGCGATTTATGGTCAAGAACAAGATTTTAGAAATTGGAGAAAGTAGAGCTCAAATGCAAAAAATCACACGTTTTGATTAGGTTTGTGAGAGAGCAAAGGTTCTCTCTGTCAGTACAGCTAATTGCTGACATTGGTCACAACATCAGTGACAACCATCATGCTCTGTGAAGCAAAAAGAGCAATGGTGTTTCAAAGTGTTAAGTGATCCTAGCACATACTCAGCAAGACACTTGCTGTAGTATGGAAAGCATAGGGACAGACTGAAATGAAGCCTGTGAGTTCCTCCAGCTTGTTCACTTTTCTGCTTTCAGACATAAGTTTCCTTTATTTTATGCAACTGAAATTGTCTGGAGGATTGCAGAGAGAAAGGAATCTGGGAGGCAGGATTATTTTTCAACATAGTGACTATGGTATTTCCAAAGTTCCTTTGCATGTTCATCACCTACCAGTTTGTGACTTTCCAGAGCACTTTACACAAGACAGATTTTTAGATGCTATCTAACTATGATTTCTCCTTCTGAAATCTGCTGTCAGTTATCTTACAATATTTGGTATTACCTTGTTATTTGTAGTGCATAGGTAATAGAAGCTTAGTCCTGGATTTCAAAGTTAAGACTGTAAACTGTCCTGCGGTTTCCTACTAAAAAGACATTTGGAAAATAAGACTTATGTGGAAACGCTGAGAGAACGGAGTTTGTTTAGTCTGGAAATGAGGAGTTGAAAAGGCAAATGATAACAGTTTTCAGGTATGCCAAGACAGCTACAGAGAAGACAGTGACTGATTGGATTCTCAGATCATGGCGAACAGAGCATGCAGAAACATTTTTTTTTTTTTTTTTTTTTTTTCAGCAGAGAGATTTAGATCAGTCATTAACTAAACATTGGTATAGTTTCTTAGAGAGACTGTGGAATCCCTTTAATCACCTAATGTATATTCTTTCAAATGCATAGATATCAGTATGGCGTAGGTACGCTTGAAGCTGCCCCTGAATATGGGGATCGGCTGAATTCCTGACCTCTTCAGTTGCCTTCAGCCACATACTTCTATGATGTTGCCCTAAGAAAAGAAATAAACTTTTTATTTTCTTCCCTTATTTTGCAGTCTGACTTCTATGTATAGATTAGAAGGGAACTTTTCTAGGTGCTCTAGAAACCTAACCATGCTGGTAACCCAGCAGAGGAGGCAAAGGTGGTGAGAGAGAAGGAAGAGGGAAACCCAGAATCCTTCCAAAATCTTCCCCCAGACAAGTGTAGCTAATGAAATTGTGTTACCAGGACAGCCTCTAAGACCTGCCAGTGTTGCCAGAGTCTTGTTTCTAAATACGTTGCTCTACCTGTACTGTTATCTTATAGCCATTAAGAGATTGAGTGCTGAAAGGCTGGAGATTTTGGAGACCATGTAAGCCAAAGCAATCAGGATGGTGATCAGACTGCCACCTGCCCAGCTGCCTATGGCAAGTGACAGTACTGAAGCTCACTATGGGCATGCCAAGCAGTAGGTTGTTGCTGACCTGCAGTCCCATGGCCCACACTGGTCTCAGCTTCCCCTGACATCCCCATGCACTCAGGGAATTGGGTGTAGACACCCAAATGGTGAAAAACAAGCTCTTTGGGAGGAGGAAGACCACTCTCTCCCTACTATCCGAGAAGGCCGACCCAAGCTCCCAGCAAAAGGTTCTATTGCTAGAGGAAACAAAACCCTCCCCTGTTCCCACTGTGCCATAGGAGATACCCCATGCTTTTCACGTGCCACTTTCTGCTCACCAGGCAGATTCTACTTTCACCACTTCCTGAGGTCCTGCAGGGTCTTCGTGGAACCGTCACATATTTTCTTTTTGTGAGTGTTCTAGATCACATCTGGGTAGAATTCCTTAGGACTGCCCTGCTAGACAGTACTGTAGAGAGTATGGTGGCTGTGCTGTCATAATAATGAGTTACAGGATGGTATGGGTTACACACACTGTATGATGACAAAGTAACTCAAAAACTCAAGCAATTTTGCAATGCTGAAGTCTTGGTATAAGGTCCCTGACCTTATAAGGTCTCTTTTCCTTGTGATGATGGAATTTCTGTATTTACCAATCTTATAAAGTGGAAAATCCAAAATCCTCATGGAAAAGTCTTACTTGTGGTCTATGACCAAGCCATAGAAATAAAGTACTGGAAACATTTTATCCGTCAGCTTGGCAAAGAGTAGCAATATTTATTTATTTATTGCTTAGGCTGGCTCAAGCATTTGAGTGGTAAGCAGCAGGACTTCCCAGACGTTTATTTATAGTATTTTTATTTTACATAAACAAGAAATTCACATTTGTGAATGCCATAATATGCTTCTGCAGTTTGTACTGGTTCAGTTCTATTAACAAATGACTAAATAAATCACTCTCCAAATTTCTGAACTAGCTTTGCTTCCTACCCTGTTATGAATAAAAAGAGTTTAAAAATTGTTCATGGAAGAGGCTCTGTCTTTCTTTTGGAGATTTTTCACCAATGAGAATTGTTCATGTAGTATATAGCTTATGAGTTTTTATTTTATTTTATTTTATTTTATTTTATTATTATTTTTTCCTAGTTTTCGTTGTTCTTGTGTTCAGGGGGATCGAGTCTGGACCTCAACACCGAAGAGCATTTGGCTAACTTCAAACTTCTGAAACTTCGGTGGGGGTAAAAACAAACAAACAAACAAACAAAAAAATGGATAAGTGCTTCAATTTTATGGAAGAGTAAAACATTTTTTAGTTCTTTTCATGTGAAAAAAACTGTCTAGCATTACTGATACATGCCAGAAAAAAAAAATAATAAAAAAATAAACAAAAAATCATATAAAATATTCTTTTCTGTTGAATTTGTACCCAAGACATATTTTAGCTGAGATTTGAACTCACTATGGTATCTGAGAAAGAGCAAAAAGTTGAGGTATCAGCCATTTAGCAATCATTTTCTTGAGAAGGGGAATATTATCTTTTCCTTTAAAAGGTAACAATTAGAATTTAAATTTCATTAGTAGCACAACACAACAAAGTAATTTTTATAAGACATTTATAGGCGTGTTTGCTAATTGGATGGTCTTTCCAAATTTGTCTTTAGATATATTATGAATAAACAGCTAGGACATCTAACCATGTATTGTACTCAGAGATTATATGTGCCATTCTTCAGAGCTCACATACAAAATTATGAGACTTTAAATGTGGATCAAGCTTCAGATTTTCTCTCATCCCTAGTATATGTTTATTCATTGACAGTGTCTTGCTTGCCTGTATTTAGAAGTAGGGTTGGAGACTCAGCAGCAAAACATAACCAAGGCCTTCCAAGTAGCCCAAACTCTTGGTTCCACTCAGATTTTTTTCTGGCTTTCTGGATTTATGTCATTATTAAGTGCACCCAAGGTACTGAAAACCTCAGTCACTTAGGTTAATGTCACTTCCTCACCACAACAGGGAGGAAAGGAGGATTTGCAGGTAGTGAAATAAGTTTGACAATATTTCTCAAATATGTGAGGAGTAAGAACAGGATCATGGATAGCTGAAGGAGAGTGGAGTGACACCTGGAATATGCTGCTTGCTTCCCTTCACCCTCTTCTCAGATGACAGTATAGTTGAGTCCTTCAGAAAGGCTTATGTATCTTAACTGGTAGGTAACAAACTATTACCTACTCAGGCATCTCAGAGGTTCAATCTGATAAGATCTCCTTTCTGCAATGGCATTAGTGAGGCTTTGCTCTTTCGACCTTCTATTACTGTGGTTTAATGCTGAAGCTGTCCACACTGTAACATCTCTGCACAGCTCTCTCCTCAGTGCTTGAATTCTGCCCTCTGCTAATCTTGGGTAGAGACTGGTGTGGACTATACAAACTCATCAGCATGCTGTGAGCAACTTTAGTGCACTCAGCCATCATGATCAGCTCAGCCATCTACTCTGTATTGTGAGGAGCAAATCAGAGGGGTTCCCTCTGTCCCTGGAGTTACTCTGTTTTTTGCTTCCTCTAGAACTGATTTTTAAAAAGTTTCATAAATGCAATGGTGTTGACGATGTC
The DNA here is from genome assembly GCA_011074415.1 of Stictonetta naevosa. Classification (NCBI taxonomy): domain Eukaryota; kingdom Metazoa; phylum Chordata; class Aves; order Anseriformes; family Anatidae; genus Stictonetta; species Stictonetta naevosa. The sequence continues at coordinate 47,575,957 of CM021697.1, forward strand.
TTTTCTACTGCCTTGTTTTAAAGTGTCCCTGATTCTTTGTTTAATAGGAAGTTATTCAACTATTGCCATGGTTCATTCTTGATTTAATATCAATTGGCCAATATATATATATGTAATGTATGATTTTTTTTATTATTTTTTATTTTTTTCCTGTTAATTATTTTTCTTTAGTACTTGCCTTAATACTGCTAATTCTTTTATTAACTTTTAATGTATTTTTTCTCAACCAACTTGCCTTTCTGAAAGTAATGGAGAATATTGCCTTTTGTTTCAGAGGAACCAAAGTTTCATATTTATTTTGAAACAATAAAATGATACCAATTTTACAAAAAGTTGTGAATTAATTGTATCCTTACACATTAAGGACATCCAGGGACATTTCTTTTTTTGATTTTTTTTTTCTTTCTTCTGAGCTCCATGTAAGGATATCTTAAAATATTTTTCCTACATTTTTGTCTTTCCTAGTCTTGGGTCACAGGTCTTTAGGAATTTTTGAAAACTGTTCACTCCATTCAGTCTTCTGTATTGCTGCAGCAGAGAGTTTGCCTGAAGAGGTGCTCAAAGAGGTTAAAGTGTCTCCATCTTTGGAATTATTCACAGAATCATAAAATGGCTGAGGTTGGAAGGGACCTCTGAAGATCATTTAGTCCAGCCCCCACTGTCAATCTGGATCACCTAGAGCACGTTGCGCAGAATGGCATCCAGATGGGTTTTGAATATCTCCAGAGAAGGAGACTCTAAAACCTGTGCCAGTGCTTTGTCACCTTCACAGTGAAGAAGTGCCCTCTCATATTGAGCTGGAATCTCCTGTGCTTCAGTTTGTGTCTGTTGCCTCTTGTCCTGTCGCTGAGCACAACTCAAAAGAGACCGGCTCCATCCTCTCGACACCCTCCCCTTAGATATTCATATACATTAGTAAGGTTTCCCCTCAGTCTTCTCTTTTCCAGGCTAAACAGGCCCAGTTCTTTCAGCCTGTCCTCATATGACAGGTGCTCCAGTTCTCTAATCATCTTAATGGCCCTCCTCTGGACTCACTCCAGTAGTTCTATGTCCTTCTCTTAATGGGGAGCCCAGAACTGGATGCAATACTCCAGGAGTGTCCTTACCAGGGCTGAGTAGAGAGGGACAATCACCTCCCTTGACTTGCTGGCAACTCTCTTCCAAATGCAGCCCAGGATACTGTTGGCCTTCTTGGCCACAAGGACACGTTGCTGACTCATGGTCAGCCTGCTGTCCACCAGGACTCCCAGTCCCCTCTCTGCAGAGCTGTTCTCCAGCAGGTCAACCCCCGGACTATACTGGTGCTTGGGGTTATTCCTCCCTAGGTGCAGGACCCTGCACTTGTCCTTGATTAATTTCATGAAGTTTTTCTCGGCCCAGCCCTCCAGCCTGTTGATGTCCCTCTGAATGGTAGTACAGCCCTCTGGGGTATCGTTCACTCCTCCAAGCTTTGTGTTGTCAGCAGACTTGCTGAGGGTGCTCTCCATTCAAAGCCCAAATGGGCATAATTCTGAACAGCCTGCTGTGGAGGGGTAAATTAGGTGGTCTCCAAAGGATCTTGCCAGCAAAAGACATTCTGTGATTCTGTAAAAATATGGACAACAATTTTGTTCTCTTCCTGACAAACCCTTATGCTTCTTTCCTGTCCTAGAATTTGGTGGGGTACTCACTGGAACTTCTATTATACTTAGCCTTTAACTTGCATTTGGTCTTTTGTATTCTCTTTGTTTTCCTGTTCTATCTGTATAAGAAATTATATGTACAGATTTAGACATCATTGTTTAATTACTCTACTACTTTCTGCAAAAATGTTTGTTGTTCCATGAAATTTGAGTAGGTAACCAATACTCAAGGCTTTACATAGTTCTGGGGTATTTTTTATTTGTTTGTTTGCTTGTTTGTTTTTCCTTTCCCCAATAAGAATAGCATAGCATGATTGAATGAGACAAATTTCTTTAACACAATTTAGTTTATTTACAATGAATACCCAATTCCATTAACTTGGGAAAAAAAAAAAAAAAAAAAAAAAAAGGTAGACAGAGAGTGTTTCCTTGCTCAAATTTTCCAAATCTTCACTCTTTTTCTTTAGCACATTCTTGGGGCCATGCTTGTTTCTATTCCTGCTTCCAGACTTTAATTTCTCTCTACTTCTGACAAAGCAGAGAGTTTAAACCAAAAAAATATCCAGTTCTGTACTCTTATCAGGTTGTGGAGACAACTCCACCCGTGTTACTCAAACTCTGCTGACACATTGCCTACATCTGGAGCTCTGGCTGTGAAGGTGCCAGCTGTCTTATTCTGGGTAGAAACTCAACAGTTTCTTCCATTTGGCCAGAATGAAGAACGATACATATATATGCACGGCTTATACAGTTCTTTGCTGGCAACTCTCCAGAACATCTTTGTGTACAAAAGATGTAGATTAGGTAGACAGATATAAAGCTAACATAATTTGTCTCCAAAAGAGATTATCATAGTGTCTCTTTTTCAAGTGGAAAAGGTTAAACATTCTAATTCATTCACAGCTGATGAACAAATACCACCTCTGAGCACCTAAAACAAACAACCCCTCAAACTAGTCATATAAAAAAGCACAAAAAAGACATCTAGGGCCTGATTTTTGTTTAGGATATTTCATTGTGTGAAATAAAAAATTGTACAAATGTTTCACAGATGAAAAGAGAAAAAAAATGTGGTGATTAAACATTCTAGTTTGCAATGAAGGTTCTTGAAACCATGCTGAGTGTCAACAGTTAAGAATTCTCTTGAATTGGTATTCTAACTTCCATCTCCATGGAAACAACTGTCGTTATAGGCATTGTGTTGTTCTGTGAATCATGAAAGGATGAAACAAACTCTGAAGGAAGACTGATTCTCTGGAAAGTTGTGAAGGTTTCATTTTCACCAAAACTGAGTTAAACCAGTTGAGACACAATTAGCTCAGAAAAAAAAAAAAAAAAAAAAAGATCCAATTTTTTGGAAGTAAAACCTTGCATTTCACATTACACCACACTGACACTTCACCATGAGGATTGCAAAGCCAGAAAACAGATCTGTTGATGTTTTCAAATAGAAAGGACTTCCAAAGGACACTTATACCTTCTTCCCACTACATATTGCATATGTTCTCATCTCTATTAAGAACATTTAAATTAGCCTATTGTACTCATGGGAAATGGTTATGATGGCCCTGAATCTCAAAGATCTTTTACAAATAGTCAGAACTATTTTTAAGAGTAGAGATGAGATATGTAATTTTTCTTTCCCACAGAAGTCACTACATATGAAAAACATCACTGGAGACTCCTTCCTTTCTTCAAGCTGGGTTTCTCTGCTTCTCCAGATCAGTTTGGCTATTCCAGCACTTCTAAGGCACTCCATATGTTGATGAATAAACTGTCATTTCCCACTTGTAATTAGATTGCTCAGTCCTTGGGAACAGATTTATTAGCTACAGGTTTTTTATGTCTAATCACATCCTTGTTTTCTGTGAAGAAAATGAACAGGGATGTATTGAATTTGAGAGCTTGGGGTCCTAAATATTTGCATTAGGAGTAGGTAGACTTTATTACTTGGAAGGAAAACAAAAGAAAACAATAAAAGGACAAAAGGACTGGTGCGGGGGGGGGGGGGGGGGGCGGGAGCGGGGGGGGGGAGGTTTACAAACTTAGGTTAAAAAATATGAGGATTTTGTCATTGGAATATCTGCATGTCTTGAAGTTTTTACACAGGCTAAATACACCTTCACCATATATTTGTCTGACAACAATGTCATCTGTTATGAATAAATGATGGGTGGAAATAAAAAAATGCAATGAAGGGAATAAACTACAACAGTGGAATAAACGGCCTTGCAGTAACAACATGGTGAGAGAGAGACGTTGTGTGAGGTAGAAACCACATTTCTACCAGATGGCATGGGAAGCTATCCTGGAGGAGAAGGGATATGATGGGGTCCAGCTGTAACTCTTACTCTCCCAAATATCACCCTGATGCTGGAGCCATAAAAGAGATGGTTTAGGGATAACTAAAATTAATGTCTCCTCTTTTTCTACCCACCCTTCAGGATGAAACTTAGATGGAATATATCCAGTCTGAGGCTTCAGCTGCAGGGGCAGCTGCAGATGTAGCCTAAGGAGGGTCCTTAACATGTTTGGAGAACTTTCTACCTACGCTTGGACCTGTCAGCTGAGTGTTGAATGTGGTTTTGGCAATAGAGTATTTGCAAATAGCATGTATTTCACAATTTTTAAGGATACTTCACAGAATTTGTTAAGAATGTATTAAGAGTGGATACACTAAAATTGTGTCTAATTTTGTCAAGACTTTAATTAACCTGTCACTACCTCATCTCTTTCCCTAGTCTCTCCACCTGGCCCTCCTTCCTGATGATCTCACCTTAATCTAAGCCACACCTGTCTCTCCTGTTGCCTTCTTCCTTTCCAGTTATCTCTTATAACCTTCAGTGTCTCCCCTCTCCTTATCTTTCTTATCCTTCTGCTTGGTGTTTGCTTCCAAAGTACCCCTCCTCTTCCAGGTGCTAATACCAACACATCTACTGCCATTCCATGGCTCTTGTGTGTTGTGTCATATCCATTCTGCAGTCTATCTTGCAGTTTGGGGCAGAAGCCATTTTGCAGAAAGCTGCAGCTCTGATACTTCTAGGGCTGTCCTCTAGGTTGATGCTGAGACATCATTCTCCATTGCTAACATAAAAATAAAAAATAAATCATTTTTATTTTAATTCTATTTATTTATTTATTTTCCCATTGTTCCTTTTCATTGTTTCCTTTCCCAATAAGTTTGTTGCTCTTGTTGCAGACTTGGGGAACTATCTCTAAAAGTTACTATTTAGTACAGAATCTCTTATTCTTTGAGAAGAATTGGTATATTTGAATATAGGCAAATGAACTGTAAATATTTTTCAACCATGGAAATCTCAGTTTGGTGGTGAATTCCTTCCTATATAACAGTCTAGCAATCTTCTCATTTTTCAATGAAAAGATATTTTAACCAAAAGATCCAGGCAATGCTACTGGGATTTAGAGGGTTCACTGGATGAGATCTATTTCACCCGATGACTATGTTGCCAAGATATATGAGAAAAACAGTCCAGTGCTACACTGTTAAAATAAGATACAATTACGGAGTCTGATATATTTAATATTATCACTTCAGTTTCATTCATTAGTTTAACTGAGATTAGAACTAGGAACTGAAATAGTGAAAATTGACAGTTTGGGGCATTATATCAGACCCCAGAAAATAGTACATACTTGTTTTACAGCTAAAGGCCAGAGCCCCAACTCAACATAGCTGGAGAATGCTTGGAAGAAAAGTGTTTTTACACATCTTGGAAATTAGGGAAATCTCAAGCCTGTGCTATTGCAGATGCCTGCAGAAATGCCCCATCCTTGCTTCAAACTTTCCTTTTTCTGAGAAGTAGGGACTTTCAGAGACCTCTGGCACATTGTGCTCTCTACCCAGATATGGGGAAAGATGCAGAATATGATATCTGTACTCCACTTCTGAACTATCAGATACTTACAAGCTGAGTGTTGAATGTGGTTTTGGCAATAGAGTACTTGCAAATAGCATGTATTTCACAATTTTTAAGGATACTTCACAGAATTTGTTAAGAATGTATTAAGAGTGGATACACTAAAATTGTGTCTAATTATGTCAAGACTTTAATTAACCTGCTGTTTTCAACAACTAGGACATTATTATTCCAAGGCATTTTATAATGACAAAATTAACCAAGGTCAACAAAAAACTCTACTGTCCTGTAGCAGGAAGAATTGGAGGTGATTTGCAGTCATGATTTCTTCACTGAAACTTTGCTCACTATAATCTATGGCATAATTCTCATAGGGGACCCATGCTTGATCACATCATGTTTGCCATTCTTGCTTTGTTAATGACTGAACCTGACTCTCCAGGAGGAGGGAGGAAGGGTGGGAGGGACGGATGTACAAGAGTACAAAAACTGTAGAGACGCATTAATTTATTCACTTCTCACTCTCTTCACATTAAAGATTTGGAATCTTTTGAAGTAATGAAATCCGAGGTTCTTAATTTTCCCACATATATTTTTGTCATTAGAGTCTACTTGGGCTCACAACTTCTAAAAATCCCAAACTGCAATAGAATCATAGAATCATATCCCGAGTTGGAAGGGACCCACAAGGATCATCGAGTCCAACTCCTGGAGCCACACAGGTCTACCAAAAATCCAGACCATAATACTAAGAGAATATTCCAAATGCTTCTTGAACTCTGACAGGCTTAGTGCCGTAACTACATCCCTGGGGAGCCTGTTCCAGTGTGCAACAACCCTCTCAGTGAAGAACCGTTTTCCGATATCCAGCCTGAACCTACCCTGTCATATCTTGACTCCATTCCTTCAGGTCCTATCACTGGTCATGAAAGGAAAGATTGACGCTTGCCCCTCCACTCCCCCTCATGGGGAAGCTGTAGACCACGATGAGGTCTCCCCTCAGCCTCCTCTTTTCCAGGCTGAACAAACCAAGTGACCTCAGTCACTCCTTGTATGTCTTCCACTCTAGGCCCTTCACCATCTTTGTAGCCTTTCTCTGGACACTCTCCAATAGTTTCATGTTCTTTTTGTATTGTGGTGCCCAGAACTGCACACAGTACTCGAGGTGAGGCTGCACCAGCGCAGAGTAGAGCGGGACAATCACTTTCTTCAACCGAATAGCAATGCCATGCTTGATGCATCCCAGGAATAATCAACTTTAATATGTTACTCTCTTCTAAATGTCAACTGTGTCCAAATAGTCACAATTTTGGCTATATTCTTCTACTTCCAGCATGCTCAAACCGAAAGGTGATGTAATTCATATAATTATTTTCAGTTACATTGCTCCAACCATTTGAGAAGTAAACACAGTATCTCTCCAATCACATCTTTCCTTTAAATAATTTTACTCAGAGAAACACATCCCCTTTCAGGGCTTGAATAGTTCCTAACACCTGAAACTAATGAGACAACTACTGAAAATTATCCTGCAGCTGTAGCTGAGGAATTTGGTTTTCATACATGTGGACATGTCAGATGGGAATTCCAGAGATTTTTGAAAATAAAATTCTGGATTTGAATGACAGACAGATTGTGCATTAATATGAAGAACATGACCTGAGTGGTATGAGTGGTATGTATGCTTTTATTTTTATTTATTTATTTTTTTTTGATTACATTAGACTATCAGCAGCTGCAGGATACATGATTGTTTTTGTTTTGGGAAAATAAAGTTATCTTTCTTCCTCTTTCTTCCTATTTATTTTTTAATTAGCTGTGACAGCATACAGAGAGCACTGAAGAAATTTGCTCTGTGCCACTCTTCACAGGTCACACAGGATCTGCACTTTTACAAGTTTGAACAGAAATCGATAACACTAAGGACAAAGTTTATTGACATAACCAAAGTATATATTCATTAGATTGTGGCTACAGCTACAAAACTAACAGGGAAGTTCCCTCTCCTCTTGTACTGCCTTTGGTCATTAACTCCTCTCATGTACTATCTCCTTAGTTGTAGAGTTATAAGTGCTTATAGCTTTAAGCTGTCAAATGGCTTACTGGAATTACCACAAACAGTTTTTCAAAAAGGAGAAAGTAGTTTTACTCCTCACTCTGATTGCATCAGTAGTATTTGGGCTTCAGAGAAATGAATGCAGGAGCCATTCACACTGGTTTTCCTGTCAAGGCCGGCATCCTATATGAGTATTGATATAAAACCTTCACTAAGCAATACAGAAAAGTTGCTTAGGTACCTCATACTATGAGTATTGCCTGTGCAGAGTTATTCTTGGCTGAAAAGACTTCTCAAACTTTACCTTATGTCTATACCCAACTGGCGCTTAGCAAAAAGGCTTTCAGTGTCTCTGGAAACACTGGCTGGTAAGCATGGTCTGAGCAAACCTGAGAGACAGCGTTGTGTTCAACAAAAAGTTAGACCTTTATTTCTACTGCAGTTGACCATGAAGTAGAAAAATTATATTTATGCTCTTTGATGGGATTCAAGATTACTTACCCTAATTTCCAGGACATTGTTTTAAGCTTTGCACTAGCAGAAATAATGAGTTGGATCTACTCCTGGTTTTCAGTAACCCATTTTTAATGTGGTGGGAAAGCTATGATGCATCTGAGATCTCGGTGACCACTGAGCAGATCATTTGCCTTCTCTGGGAGATGGAATCCCTCTTCTGCATCTCTATATTGCAATGTGTACTATTTTCTGGATGCTAAATAGAAACTAATATCTGCTCTACTCTTAAGTTAGTGGTTAGTGTCCTCACTGTCTCCTCCACAGAATCATTAGGGACCACATTAATACTTCTGCATGTCATCATGCTAGGCTGTGTTGTGGAATCTTGTAAAGTTACAGGAAAGAATATAAATCTGCTATTATTAAAATGCATACTAAAGAAATAGAATAATTAAAATTCTCTGTGCCTAATAATTTTTTCTATCTGAACAAGCAGCTTAAATATTGCAGTTTATACAAGGGGTTCTGTGGCAAACTTTTTTTTTTTTTTTTTTTAATTCCTATGTCAGTTATTTTTATTTGTTTATTTATTTTTTTTAATGTAATTTACAGTTTCTGAAAGTCTTAAGAAAGCTTTTGGCTTGTAGTTTTTTCCCTCTACCTTACTGCTTGCAAAGATATTTTGAAAGACATTTAAAAAATGCAATTATTAAATACAATTCAATAATGTAAGCCATGTGCCTAGATGCCTGTGGGTATGTACTCACACAGCTACACAATGAAAAAAAAAAAAAAAAAAAAAAAAGTAAGAAATCATAGTAACTGTGTTTCTCAGGAATAACACAGATTGGATAATCAGGTTAGGATGGAATAATATTGTAAAAATTTTGCAATTTATAGATAGATTAGTATACTATCTGCCAGAAGGCAGCTTTGCCCAAATCTGTACAGACATATGTGGTTACCATTCTTTTTACTACTAAAACTCTTTGACTAGACACTCTTTAAAGTAATAATAATAATAATAATAAAATGATTATTAATTACAATAGGGGTAATGTCGTCTTATTTGCTTCACTTAATCCTTATAGAAAAATCCATTTTTGAATATTTGCATATGAATAATTTTCAAAATTACTATTTTGATAGAAAGGCAAGACTACTAGACTGGACATCTTTTTCAGATATTAGCATCTGAAATTTTAGAGAACAAAGGAATGGAAGAGGTTAGTAAACACAAGTCTGAATACTGTTGAGAAACTAATATCCTGCTCCTGCAATCCATTTAGCAAGAATGGAATTTCTAGCTGACAGGAGAAAAAATGGTAGTTGGTGGCATAATAAATTAAAAATTAATTAAAATACAAGAACTAAATTAATAATGAATGTGTGATTGCTTGCATGTTTATAACTCTTTTGGTCATTTTCACTGCCCTGTTTTTTTTTTCCAGATCCTGTAAACTCCCTAGTACCATTGTTTGGAAACACTTTAATGGAATTTTAGAAAATGAATAAAGATCTCTGACACTGAAACATTCTTCGAATGACAAATGTTTTTCAAGAACATCTCTGGTAATTTTAGTCATACTGATTCGTATGAGAGAGGGCAATAGATATGATTCCCCTTTTGTTCCTGGAGAAATGAGGCAAGAATGGTAAAGGGGACTGCATTTTTGCAGAGGATTGCTTATGTTTTATTACTTATGGATTCTTTTGATTATTTAATTAACACTTCTCATTCAACAACACAAAGCATCTACAAGTGGAGTCAGCTTAACACCTTAGAAATTCACATCTTTGAATATCTAACAACTTTCCACTTTCAATGTAGTTTTTGAACATGAGGGTAAGAGTCTTTACAGAATGCAAGAGTGATTTTGGTCCTTTTAGAGGCCACACTTCTCCACTAACATTTCCCTTCTTCACACCTTTGGAGAGTGCCATTCTTCTGTTCAGCATCCATTTCCTCCACCTGCCCTCTCCTTCCCCTTCCCCTTCCCCTGCCCCTGCCCCTTCCCCTGCCCCTGCCCCTTCCCCTGCCCCTGCCCCTGCCCCTGCCCCTGCCCCTGCCCCTGCCCCT
>CM021697.1:47586448-47596729 GCA_011074415.1 Stictonetta naevosa
CGCTTGGACTCTGACTACTAATATGGAGGAATCAGCTAAAATTTTCATTTGAAACATATTTGTTGTCCAAAGATATCATGTTACTCCCTAGAGAGTGTTTTTTTTTTCCCATATGCCCTTCAAATTACAGCTGTTTAGACAATCCTCCTACATTTAAGTCATTCAAAAAAATGAATGTTGTATTCATGCTATTGAGGCAAAAAATGTTTTTATACTTCATCAGGAAATATTTTAAGCCAATAAACAGGCAAGCCGAACATTCATAATTAAGGCTGCCAATTTGTTCTCGGTTCATGTATTTTAAAAAAAAATAAATAAAAATATGCTGTTATTCTGGAAAGAAAAGGTTGGGCAATTTAATTTGAATCTTGAGATATCTGCAAAGAAAACTGAAGTTAGTCCTTCTGGAATGGCAGGTAGGGGGTTGATGCAGTGGTCGTCACTGCTGCCAGCATTCCCCTCCTCCCATAGACTCAGAAATGTCCTTGGTCTTAGTCTGAAAGAAGTATTTCCGCAGTCAGAAAAGTGTTTTTGTTATTTCTTGTTTGTTTGTTTGTTTGGTCAAAAGAATGCAACTTTGATATCCTTTTAAGCAGAAAATGTAGCCTGTCATTAATGTACAAAGTTGGCTTTAAGGAGACAATATTCATATGAATTATACTCAATTTTAAGAAGCTAAAGTAAGTTTCAGTCCCCTACCATTTTTGGTAGCTTTACAATTTTGTTTCTCTTTTCCTACAGTTGAAAAATGAAATTGTCCCATTTTCCATAGCAACGTAAAACAATGGAAAACCATCTGTGTATACATTGGAAAGAGTGAAATGTAAAATTTTGAATTTAGTGATGGAAAACTCTGAATCACTAATCAGTATCAAAAGTGTTTGGCATAAACAAAGAAATAGATCACTTCCTATGGCATTGGTCCTAAAAATGACAAAATGGGGCAGACCCCTACATCTATAAAGAACTCAAAATCCCCTGCTGATATCTGCATGTGCAAAACAACACCCCACTGGGAAAGAGGACAACGTCACATTTCAATACTTATGGTATTAATTTAAATCCTTTTTTTTTTTTTTTTTTACAAGTTGAACGATAATTTCCTGACTGCACTTATATTTATACCTATACTCCTTACACCTAAATTGTATTATTTTACTAAATATTTAAGCAACTGTCACAGTGCTAGTTGTATTTAATGACTCTCAGTGGTAGATATGAGTAAAATTGCCTTTCATTTCCCTTCTGCTAGTATTTCCCAGTTGTTTAGCTTTACTATTAGTTTCTCATCTGTCTGTTCTGTAATTAGTTTTAACGTAACCTACAGAATGCTAATATAATTTTACTTCGTAAACCCAAGAATTGTTTAGTAAACACAAACACTTAACTTTTGTGTGTATTTGTAAATGACGTTCAGTAGGATTATCAGCAGAACATTTCCATAGGAAGTTTATATAGATAGCATTTTCACTGTGTTGTGTTATAAAGGTATTAAACCAAGCATTTGAGCATGTGTGACATATATCAGCAGAACTTATCTATGCTTATAACATATTTCATGGAATTCATCTGAATGGTTTCCAGGCTTCTCTTTGGCTTTCCATATTGTTCAGATTTTAGTTCTTTGGATGGCCTAAAGAAACAGGCTATCATTCCAAATGTGCTGTTAAAAAAAACAATTGGTACCTTATAAAAAGGAATTCAGAAACTTCCTAATTGCCTAGAAGTGTGAATCAGGCTCTAATCTTTTGTGTGTTTAGCTTGCACTCTCCTGCACATGTGAAGGGACCCCAGAGTGCAGGATCATGGCTTAGAACCATGGCTGTGCCCTGTGCTGCAAGTGGTTGGCCAAGATAAGAGCTGCAGATGCAGCAGCTTCCACACCATCCACTTTCTGCAGACACAGAGAGGTGATAGGCAGCCCCAGGCACCTGCCTCATGCCTCCAGCCTATTTCACTCCCATGTGTACTGCCCAGGCATGAGCTATCAACACTCCAAAGAGGCTTCAGGTCATGCTTTCTGTCTGCTCTTTGCACAGCCACAAAATTCACTTTCTGGGGGAGAACCATTTTTAATTTCATCATTTTCCAAGTACATTTTTATTTAAAAACAAACTTTAATATTTTTCAAATAAACTTGAGAAAAGAAAATTTGGAATATTTATATGTTAAAGACCTGTATATAAATTCTATTCTTTCCTCAGAGCTCCTTTGTTTTAAATCAGCACTTAGGTGTTCACAGTAGCCTAAAGAATAATTAATCAATTCTTGGGTAAAATAAAGAGAAGACAGCATGTTTTGTCAGCGGTGTTTTGTTAGGAAATCATCAGTAAGCCCCAGGAAAATGCCTTAATTATCACATTCAAACAGTTTTTTTGTTTGTTTGTTTGTTTTGGTTGCCCAGAGAAGCTATCAATGCTCCATCCCTGCAAGTGTTTAAGGACAGGTTGGATGGGGCTTTGGGCAATCTGGTCTAGTGGGTGGCATCGCTGCCCATGGCAGGAGGGTTGGCAGGGTCTTTAGGGTCCCTTCCAACCTAAGCCATTCTAAGATTCTCTATTAGTCCCTGATTAGAAAACAAGAAATCATGATCTATTAGGAAATTGCCAGAACTGGGGGCTAGAATACAGAGAGCTGCACAGTTAAAGGTCTACAAAACTACTGAGATTACAGCATGGACAATCTCCTCCCCTTCTCAGTGGTGGTAGCAGTGGAAACAAAGGGCTTTGCTGCAGTAAGAAAGCTTTAGGGTAGACTGTGGGAAAAATATCCAACTGCTTGGAAAGGTCACCTCACTGCTGCTGAGGGCATCTGCCTGGAGAGCTGTAGGACCTCCAATGCAGATGGCTTTAAGTGCCCTGGGCTGGGTGGGGGCATCTTACCCATGAACTGGCTACAACTCACTCTGTTCTTCGGCTTCATGTGGGAATGGGTGTCTTTGCCATTCCTGCCAGATGCAGATTTCTATGTCTGTAGTTCATAACCATGAGCCAGGAATCATTGCACAAAAGACAGATCATTAGTAAGCGAATGTATTTGTTTGTTTAGGAAATAATACCTAAGAGTTAGTTATAAAGATATATAGATATGTATTTCATAACCTGGAGTTCTGGGACACTTTTTGATGCCTGAAGCAGAAAGGTTTCCTGATTTTTTTAAGGCCCCATAACTCTTGGTCTTTTCTCACTATTTGCTGTTGGCTGTTGTGCTCAAGAAGCAGACTTCAAGAGTTTGGTCCACTGGTCTGTTTATTAATGAGAAAAAAGTATCCAGTTAAGAGTTCAGACAATGTATTTGATAAAATGTGTTCTACTTTTTTTTTTTCTTTTTTTTTTTTTTTAAATAAAAATCTTTTATTGGAGAAGAAAATTATTCCCTCCTAACAATTTCAATTTCATATTACATCCACATTTCTTAGATGTATCTACAAGGTGTATCAAGGAACATAAAAGTGCATGTCATGACCTGCATGTTATTAATATTTACAGTTAGCAAGTTTGCTAATATTTTTAACCACCTTATAGTGTATAATTTTAACCCAGAATAATGCAAGCAATAAGTTTCCTGTAGGATTCTAGAGACTTCTTGTCATGAATCATATCCAAAATCTCAAACAGCTGCAAGAATATTTAGAAAATGTAAAGCTGTTTCTAAGCAAAAGTTTGGCACCTGTCTATGGTAATTTCTGCATGGAAATATGTGAGTTGGAAATTTCACACACCTACTGTAAGTTAAAAAGTATTTAAACTAGAGTGATTCCTGAGTTGTTACATTTATGTGCTTATGGGGACAAAATATTTTCAAGCATTCAATAAAGCTATAAATTATCTTATTTTCCATTTCTGTATTTATTTTAACTTCACTTATGTACACTTGTGTACATCCACTTGTGTACATCCACTTATGTGGAGGTTGTTTCAAATTAATATCTTAATGTTGCCTCCAGTGTTTTCGCAGCCCTTTTTTTTCACCAGAAATTATAACGAATATTAGTATATTTTAAAGTAACTGCATCAAAAGAAGCATGGCCAGCAGGTCAAGGGAGGTGGTTCTGCCTCTCTACTCTGGTCTTGTGAGAACCCCACCTGGAGTACTGCCTTCAGCTCTGGGGCCCCCAGAAGGACATGGAATTATTAGAATGCGTCCAGAGGAGGACCACGAGGTTGATCAAAGGGCCAGAGCACCTCTCCTATGGAGACAAGCTGAGAGAGATGGATTTGTTCATCCTGAAGAAGAGAAGGCTCTAGAGAGACATAATTGCAGCATTCCAGTATCTAACGAGGGCCTACAAGAAAGCTGGAGAGGGACTCTTTGTCAGGGAGTGTAGTGTTAGGACAAAGAGTAGTGGTTTTAATGTAAAAGAAGGTAGATTTAGATTAGATATTATGAAGAAGTTCTTAGAGTGTGGTGAAGCACTGGAACATGTTACCCAGAGAAGCTGTGGATGCCCTATCCCTGGAAATGTTAAAGGCCAGTTTGGAAGGGGCTTTGAGCAACCTGATCTAGTGGGTGGCATCCCTGCCCATGGCAGGGGGGTTCAAACTAGATGGTCTTTAAGGTCTCTTCCAACACAAACCATTCTATGATTCTATATTATTAACAAAGAGGAATGTTGCCAAGAAGCCTGTGCATCCTGTTAGGCTAATGTACTGCACATTAACTCATTTGTGGTACTCTGGATAGCCCAGCATTCTGCACATGTATGGTAATAACTAAAACTGTGGAGGAATTAATGTGCAGCAGTATATTGCACTCTATTTCTGAAATATTCCTGTTTGAGGAATATCAGACCAATCCCATGCCAAGGAAAGACAAACTATTAGATAGTGGAGCTGGGAAATACTAAAAGGTTTCATATCATTAGGGTTTCTTCTATGCACTATGGACAAAGTCCATGTTAGTGAAATTAGTGGTCTATCTAAATATGTTCTACAGATGTAAAATAGAAAGGTTTATTAAAGTGTAAATGAGCCAACACTTTTCTTTTTTCAGTAAGTGAAATATCTCTTCCCTTAATATTTTACTATTTTGTGATTTCAATGTAGCTTAAAATTTCTAAATTCTAATAAAGTTTCTAATAAATTTCTAATACAAATTCAAAATTATATACTTGTATACTTGTAGTCTCATTTTAGAAATGCTGAATCCCCACAATTTGCACTGAGCAAACACAACTGATTTGATACATGAAAGTAGCCTATTTATTTATGGTCATATCAATCATCCAGTGGAGTTAAAGGGAAAAAGAAATAATCGTTAATGAAGCAGTGTCAAAGAGCTTGTTTAGTTCTTTAAGTTTAGGCACTCAGTTAAACAAAAGTTTGTCAAAAGAACCTTAAAAATGCCCAAGCAGAACTGTAAATAAATAAATAAATAGATAAATAAATAAATAAATAAATAAATAAATAAATAAGGTTTTGGAGTAAAGTTTTGTTTCTGAACATTAACACTTATTTTGGAAAATGTGTTTCTAAGTACTGTAATAACTGTTTATAAAGGTCAGTGGCAAAGAAGCCTCTATATTACCATATTTCTTACTCCAAATATCATACAAAATTTTCCCTCTGGAAAATAGTTTGAGAGAAAGTAATTCTTATCTTTCAATGTTCTGTCATAAGACAGAAGAAGTATATCTGGAGAATAATACATGCTGTCATAAGGCAAAAAAGGTGTATCAGAAGAGTAATTCAAGTACCCTCAAGTAAATGGACTATAATGATATTATTCAAACAATTTTCATATCTCAGCCTATTAATTCAGAATGTTTTCTCACGGCCTCTCATATAATCTATTTATATTGTGTCTGCCTCAAAAATATGTGACTGAGAATGATAGAATGATATTTATTTTACTTTTGCATCATACTAGGAAGTGTTCATTGACCTCTTTTAAATAAGCATTTAGAACTTCCTTGACAAAGACTTTAGAACTTCTTGCCAAAAAAAAACAACAACAAAAAGCAAACAAACAAAAAAAGAAACACACTAAAAAGAAGTTTTCAGTCTCTTCAATTATGTGTAAAGCTGAATGAATCTGGAAAGAAAATATTGAAAAACTTGCTCCAAAGAGAAGAATTATTCATTAAATAAAGCAAAAAAAAAAAAAGTTAAATAAAGAAAATAAATATCTGACTAACAATCCTTATGAAAAAAAAAAAAAATGCATATCTAGTATGTAGATTTCCTCACTAATTAGTCACTTCTGGCAACTACTTTATAAATACCCATGGGCCTTCTCTCTGGGGTCATCCTAGATAAGCTGCACCAGCTTTCTGACATGCCTGTGACAGCCTTTACTCTTCTGCCCTTGTCATACTCTGTGTAACCCTGGAACTGCACCAGAGTGACCCAGCTGAAATATATAGGTCCTGCAGTGGCCAATGAGCAGCCAGATTGCTTGTTCCAGAGCTGAAAGGTTTCAGTGGCCTCTGTGCAACAAGTGAATTGAAATGAGTGTATTCCAATGTTCAATCCACTCTACCTACCATTCAGAAACAAAGTAAAATAAATAAATATATATATATATATATTTTAAATAAAAACAAACACACTTTTTGAATGAGGAAACCTTGAACACAGAATTTGCTAGAAGACCTTTTCTAAAAGAAATTGAAGAAACTTCTCAGCATGAGAGAAAGTAAAAAGATGTATAACGCTCTGGGAGTGTTCAAGTGCACATATTTCTTAGGTCTTATTGGTGAAAAATGGGAAAAGATGTCAGAAAAATATGTGTGAGTGGAAGAAAACTTTAAGTGATTCAGTCTGGCAAGCAGCAGGAGTAGCTTGATTTTTAACCTTTCTCCATCTAGCACTCTCCTGCTCTCTTTTTCTACCTGATTTTTTCCTGTTTTCCCCTTTAATTTATTTAATTCTTCTAATTATTTACAGCCAAACTTATATGTGTGTTGTGGTATAATTTTTATTTTTATTTTTTTCACAAAAGATGCTTATTTTGAGACATCACTCATTATTTATAGAACTATGTGCTAGAGCATAAGTTTTTCAGATATTCAAGGGGTACAGTTTTTGCATATAGGAATTTCTTTAATTTAGTAGCATTTAGTACAGAAAATAACAAATATAACTAATTTGCCTTTTCCATATCTACCCTCCAAGAATGTCTTTCACAAGTAAATGTCTGGATTGCAAACACTGCCTTCCGTGCCAGAAAAAAAAAAAAAAAAAAAAAAAAAAAATCTGCTTTATCTATGGAACTCTGCAGTCCTGTTGATCTGCAGTTTTAAAGTTGCTTTACTATACTTTCTTGCCTACAAATCACATCATTGTGTGTCTCAAAGTTAAAAATTCCCCAATAACATTTAATAGAATCAGAAAATCATAAAATATCCCTAGTTGGAAGAGACCCACAAGGATCATTGAGTCCAACTCCTGGGTCCCCAAAGAACCACCCAAAAAATAAGACCATGTTTCTGAGAGCATTGTCCATATGCTTCATATAGTCCAACAGGCTCAGTGCTGTGACTGCTTCCCTGGGGAACCTGTGCCAGTGCATGACCACCCTTTCAGTGTGGAACCTTTTTCTGATACACCTGAACTGCCCCTGTTGCAGCTTCAAGCCTTTTCCTCAGATCCTATCACTGGTCATCAGAGAGAAGAGATCAATGCCTGTCCCTCCACTCCTCCTTGTGAGGAGGCTGTAGACCATGATGAGGTCTCCCCTCAGTCTTCTCTTCTCCAGGCTGAACAAGCCAAGTGACTTCAGCCGCTCTTCATACATCTTCTCATCCAGACCTTTCACCATCTTTGTAACCCTCCTTTGGACATTCTCTAACAATTTTATATCTTTCTTACACCATGGCATCCAAAACTGCACACAGTATTCAAGGTGAGGCTGCACCAGTGCAGCGTAGACTGGGACAATCTCTTCCCTTGACTGGTTAGCAATATTGTTCTCGATACACTCCAGGATACGAGTGGCCCTCCTGGCTGCCAGGGCACACTGCTGGCTCATGTTCAGCTTGAGGTCAACAACCCTCCCTCCCCCCCCCCCCCCCCCGATCCTTTTCTGCAGGGCTGCTCTCCAGCATCGCATCTTGTCCCCAAGCTTGTACATATAACCAAGGTTGCCCCTTCCCCCTTCCCAGGTGCAGAATCCAGCACTTGTTCTTGTTAAACTTCACACTGGTAGTTGCCCAACTCTCCAACTTGTCTAGATCTCCCTACAAGGCCTCACCACCCTCGATGGAGTCCATAGCTCCACCAAATTTAGTATCTTCCATGAGCTTGCTCAAAAACCTACAAGTCTTTCATCCAAACCATTTATGAAAGCATTGAAGAGGACTGGTCCTAAAATGGAGCCCTGGGAAACCCCAGTAGTGACAGGTTGCCATCCTGATGTAACCCCATTTATAAGAAACTTTTGGGCCCAAGCCTATTGTTCACCCATGTTATTATGCTTTTGTCTAACTATTCTGGTCATTTTGTCCAGAAGGATACTGTGAGAGACAGTATCAAAAGCTTTACTGAAATCCAGAAAGATTACAACAACTGTCTTCCTTTGTTCAACATTTCTCGATGTTTAGTGGTTCATGTGAAATGTATGGCTGTAAAATTTGAGTCCACTTTTTTATTGTACTACTGAAGAGAGAAATACAGGTTTAACTCCATTGTCATTTTAATCCATAATTTCTGACTTCAGACACATATGAAAAGATGAGATTTGTTGGGGAGAGGGTCAAATTAAAAAAAGCTACAACATTTCTCTGAAATAATATGCACTCCCCACTAAATATTTATGAATGAAATCTCTAAGGGTAAAAAGAGCTAAATCAAGCCAATTTAAATGACTACTGGAAACTTAGTCATAGCAGGTTGAAAATAGGTTTATATTAAATTATAATCTGTAATATTTACACCAAAGAAAATGAAGAAGTCCAAATCTACAATTCTTCAAGGGAAGTAGTAGTAATCAACATCTCTCAGAAGTATTTTGCTTGATGCCACCTCACAGAAGAAAGATGAACTAGATGGTCTTTTTTTGGTGTATCTCCTACTTTGCTATTAGTTATGCAGATTTCATCCTGCACTTCATCAGAAGCTTGCAGTAGCATATCTCTACTGAATGTGTTAGAACTTCTGCCTCATAGACATAACATGCTTTTTTTTAAAAAATGAAATAATAAAGAAGACGCTGTGTCATTAAATCATGTCAGTGTCCTCACCCACGATACACATTTCAGATTAATTATATTAGCTTGTGATAGCATATATATAGAGAGAGAGATAGATATAGATATATTTAATTAATGAAGACTGAAGGAAACCACTACATTTTACTTGGCAGTCCTTTAAACACTATCTCATATTTATTATATTATATAACTAGTTAGTAGGTGATGTACATTTAAATACAAGAGAGATAGGACTACAGCTTACAGCCACATTTATGGAAAAATCTTATTGAGTTAAAGAGGAATATAATAAATGTTCTTTTATAGAAATTACTCAAAACCCAAGAGAATCAAATAATAAATGATATTCTTTAAACAGAACTTTTACATAGAACAGGATGTAGAACAGATCTCTATAGCTGAAATATAATTTTCCATTAATTTTTCCATTTGATTGTGTTTGTTTAAAAATATTATTTTAAATACTCTTTTAAAATATTATACAAAAACAAGTTTGTTTCTTGTTAAATGTTTTTGGAATTTTCCATAAAAACATATGTACAAGTCACACAATCAGATTTCCTATCTGATGATTTGGGGACTTTTTCTCTTCAGAGAGCCTAATGATTATGAAGACAAGCAAAAGAATATCCTGTGCAAAATATTTTCCTTTATAAATTTCTAAAAAAAAGTGCATATGGATACAAATCCATCACACATGGTAATAGAGAATATCTTTGTGTCCATTTAAAGTCTCTGTTGGGTATACTGTTCTCCAAAAGCAAAGAGACTAGAAGAATTAGAAATTGATGAACAGTTTTCTGTGTCCTATGTAATCATTAATTGACTGGTCTTGAACTACCTCCAGGAGTTCAGAAAAGCTAAACCAAAATTCAGTAAACAAACAGATTGATTCAGTAATCAAACAAAGAAACAATACAACAAACAAACAAACAAACAATACAACACAACACAACACAACAACAACTACAAAATTTATACTTATGATAAGCCTGGGAAGTCTGGGTATAGGTCAGAGAATAGTAAAGCAACAGTCATTTCTTTCGTAAAATCATAGAATAATTAAGGTTGGAAAAGATGCAAATATGCAAATACACACTTTTTTTTTTTTTTTTTTTTTTTTTTTTTTT
>CM021697.1:47596829-47649258 GCA_011074415.1 Stictonetta naevosa
TTTTTTTTTTTTTTTTTTTTTTTTTTTTTTTTTCCAGAACAGGCTGATTAATTCTAAGAAAACTAAATTCAAGCTCTCATAAATATTGTACAAATTTTCATTATAAAGCGGTAATTTGACTCTGTTTTTCCTTGATGAAAGATATCTGACATTATTTTTAAAAGATTCAGACTTGAAATACAAGAATGTGAATTTTCCTCTTTTACAACCCCCAACCTTTTATTATAAATAGAAGGTCATATTATGATTTTTTTTTTTTAATAAAATATCCTGAGATGTAATCTAGTAAGAGAAACCATATAAAAATAACAATCTCAGACAAGCTGAACCTTATTTTGAGGTTCAAAGAATACTTGTAAAAACTACAAAAAATATTTTTCTGTCTCCAGTGTAAATAGCAGTAACATTTCATACATTTTGTACTTTTCTAGTTCCACTGATTTTGTCCTCCTTTGATCTGAAACACACAATAAGGAATTTTCAATTTACTATTTGGAAAATAAACTATACAAAGCAGCTGCTTGCTGTAGAAAATACAACCAAACTATCTTAACAGAAAATCTGAGAGGTCATGGGGAAGATTACAGAAAATGAAAGTGAATTTCAGTAGATGGTGGGAGCACCATAACTATTAAATTAAGATAAAATATCTAGTATGTTAAGTTTGTGGAGAAGAGTCATAAAATACTTGAGAAACGCGGCTAAGTAAAGTGGTGGCAAGGGTTGAAATACAGATCTACCACCAGAGCAACACTTTTTGTCATCATTATAGTTGAATATAGTCAGACAGATCAGACCATCAAGCCTCTCAGTCTGGCAGTGTCTGGTCCTTCAAGTCTAGGGAAAGCTTATAAGGAAGGCTATGGTTAAATCTAGAGGCTTCAGGTAACTTCATGTTTAGTATTTCAAGGGCCACATAAGAAAATAAAACTATATTAACGTAATTTTAACCATAAATTAGAATTTGGCCCACATGGATGCTATAATCCAGAGGTTTATTAAGTTGGAGCTGAGAGAATGAAATGACTTTGCTACCTGGAATGAGAAGTAAATTTGCAAAATGGACTCTTTGTAATCCATATAATTTTTCATCTTGGATGTACAGTTGACAAATAGATTTATGAATATTAACTAGGCACTTCAGGCTAAACAACAAGTATCCTTTAGGATGAAGTACAATATAAGCTATAGCCATAGCTGGATAAACTAAAAAATAATAAAGCCACAAATTTAAAGCTTTCGTGGTCCTTGAAAGATTCTACAAAATCCTCTAAATATTAAAATTTTTTTGAACGTATTTTTAAAGTCTGTTTTTTTTTTTTTTTAAAAAAAATCTTATATCCTATAATTTAAAACCAAATAGCTATTTATTTTTGTGACTCCATTCCATATCTTCTTTTGCCAAATATTATTTTTTTATATTTAAACAAATATTAAATATTTTAAACTGACACAAAAATGGCTGTAACTGCATTGCAGGCTGTGAATGGGTTGCATATAGTGTGAACTCCTCCTCAGAGAACTGAATTTTCTAACTGAGACTGAAAGAAAGGTATGTCCAACTACAGAGGTAATACAAACAATTTGGAGGATAGACAGGATGCACAAACACAGTGGAAGACCTTTAATAACAAGAGAAATGACTATTCCAACCTGTCCAAGTCTCAAGATCCAACTTACAGTGGTTTTGGTTTTGTAAATGAAGGGCAGGCTCTGAACAGATTTTTGCTTGCAAATATGTGTGGCTTCTTCAGATGTAAGCTTTCCATCTTGTTATAAAAATGTGATACATTTATTTTGAAACATCATGTTTCATTTTTATATGTAAGGCAAAACAACTCCATCTTTAACGTAGTTGGTAGATCCAAACTAATTCAATCACTGTGGTTTTCAAAGGTGATTAGTTAGTTTAAGTGCCTGGGGTTTTGTTGTTGTTGTTTGCTTGTTTTGTTTTTCTCTGAGTCTTTTTTTTTTTTTTTTTTTCCCAGTGCCTTATAAAATACTTGATTTTCAAAAACTGCTCTTTGAATGTCTCTCTGAAAATCAAAACCATTAGATGTATTGAGGAAAACTGTTTTTCACTTTTCCAAACTTTGATTTAGATCTCTAAGGGATAGGGTTCGTGGTATATTACGAGAGATCAAGATGAGTCAAAAGATTCAGTAGCTAGATTTTGAAATGGGATAAGTCACAAGATGTGCAATCTCAATAAAATTATGATTCATTTCTGCTGAGGGTCTGTCACATCTTGTTAATAAATTCATCTATTACACATGCAGACCTAATAATAATAATAACAATAATAAAAACAGTGAGCTGAATAAATACAGACCAAGCATACTCATAAACAAGAAAAGAAACAACAGCAAACCAAAAGTGTTTCCCTATTGCTTTTACTTCACTTTTTTTTTTTTTTTTTTTTTTTTTTTTTCCAGCTTCACTATGGAAAATTGCTGTTGAGGAACATCAGCACAATTGGTCTGAGTAATATTCTTTTGTATATAGTTAGATCTTATTTATATAAATAAGTGCTTATTTATAAGAATAAAAGTAGAATCTGCTTAAAATCTGACAAAGAAACAAAAAAACAAAAAACATACCTGGTCTATCCATTCACGTGTTCAAGGCACTAGTTAACGGCAAGATAAATAGAATGATTCTTCAAATACTTAATGAGATGCAATGGATATGTTGAAGACTGTTACCTGGGCTATAGTATAACTCTCTGGATTTAAAAATGAATTATTTAATGCTAGATTGGAAGAAATCTAATTCTGCATTGATATATATATATATTTATATATATATATAAATAATAATAATAATTAAAAAAGAAAGGTTTAGAAGTTATTCATGACTTTTAATTACTAAATTATGAGATGCTACATTAAAATTTTCCTTTTGTATCAATTTCCATTTTGCTTTTCTTGAAGATACTTGAACATACTTGTATTCTTACTTTCTGTGTCTTAAAATCAGATAAAATTTGAGTAAAACATAGAATGTTCTCACAATCACTTCTTCCCCTTGAATGTTAGATATCAACTGTTATTTGAACTCTGCTCCCATGTCATTATTTTTCCTTATTATGTTTTCAAATTTTCTAAGATGTAGTCAATTACTTGAAATGTTCAATAATTATGAAGTACACATTCTTTCCATTAGAAACCCATGTGGCATACTCTGTTTAGACAGAGTTGGCTCCTTCATAACTAACTCATCACCATCCACCTTGAGATTCTCAACAGTTCTCTGTAGTGTAGTAATACAATCCAAATAAAAACAGTAACTTATGGTGTCATTGCTTATATCTTCAAAGTCATTATTTTATATGTTTAGTTGAAGTTATAAATTATTTCCTCAGCAGATTGCCAACATTGAAAATAATAATAATAATAATAAATTACCATTTTGATATAGAGAGACACAAACAAAAATGCTACTATAAATGTCCTCCTTTTGTTATTACACTCCTTATTTCAGGACTTTCCTCAGTAATACAGTCACTAGCTTCGTCTGAAACAGTTTGCTGTCTGTGATGACTAAATTGGAAAACAAGGATGACCTGGCCATTCATATGTTTTTCATAATCTGGGAATAGGCTGTTCAGAGCTGCACAGGATGTGTCTCATTTTGAATGCTGGTTCATAACCCCTGACTAACAAAGGACACGCAGGGCATATAGTTCCAACAATTGTATGAATTATTGTCATCCTTTTCTAGGGCATTGTGTAATCCAGCTGGGATGATGAAAATTGTCCAGAGCATGATCTAAGGTCCATCAAAATGAGAATAAAGGTTTGGATTTTTCATTAGAACCTTGAAAATTGTTGGCCTTCAACTCAGGATACTGAAAAATAAAAAGAAAAGCCAAAATCTGATGAAACAGTGCACTTTAAATTTCTTCTTCTCTTACCTAAGCTAGTCATCTCTCTTCTCTAGTCATCACTCCATCATTTGTGGCCTTCACTCCTACGGTGAGGTTTATTCCCACAGGGAGTTGTATCTTCCTGGGCTCTTTGGTGAGGGGGATACACTTGCACTTTATTTTCTTCATGTAAGGGATTTTCTGGAGGACAGAAGACTTAACACTCACACAGAACTCAGGCAGGAAAAAAAATGTGATGTTGTCTATCACTGAAAAAAGTAAATGGGGTACCTCAATACCATAACAAAAGCATATCAGTATGCAAAATAAGAATAGGTTTTGCATGTTTTCTTTATTATTAATTAGTCACACTGATTAGAGATTCTAGGGTCTTTTACTTTCCTCTCATTCTTTTTTCCTAGAATGGGTAGCAGCTGGGAGTACAGGTACAAATCTGATTTTATATGTTCACTGTATTTTTGAGGAAAACAGGTTAAGAGTGATCACAAAATGTGCATCTACACCACAGAATTGTGAGGAAGAGTTAGGACAGGCTTTGTCCTCAAGGATTAAAGTCGAATTCAGAACATTGGAAATCACAGTAAGTAGTAAAGCTATATAGGTATGAGTTAGCTGCTGCATCTTCTGGATGTACTTAAACAGAAAAAAATGATTCAAGAGAGAATAGAAAGACCAGAGGAAAGGAAAAACAGTGTCAGGAAAAACAGGGACAGATTACCCTTTCCATAGAAAAGAGACCAAGGTAAAGGACATGATCATGTTTTGGATACTTCAATTGCAGACAATTGAAGTTTGTTTCATTAAGTGAGCTGCAAACCCCATAGTCTCCATTCAGAAGACCAGAGAGATGACAAAGAGATGTGGTTTACACAGTACATGATCTAGTGAGTGGGAAAGGGGGAGAAAAGAAAACAGACTGACAGAAGAGACTTCCTCCAAAAAGAGGGATCTCTCTTTTGAAGTTTAGTTGCTTTTTGTTCAAACAGTTTTACAGGAGGTATTTTCACAGTTACAGAAAAAATAATGTTATTGATAATATCACAGAATTATAGGTGTTGGAAGAGATCATTGAGTCCAACCTCCCTGCCAAAGAAGGTTCCCTAGAGAAGGTTACCCAGGTAGACATCCAGACAGGTCTTCAATATCTCCAGAGTAGACTTCACAACCTC
Source organism: Stictonetta naevosa (assembly GCA_011074415.1). Lineage (NCBI taxonomy): Eukaryota > Metazoa > Chordata > Aves > Anseriformes > Anatidae > Stictonetta > Stictonetta naevosa. The sequence goes on from CM021697.1 coordinate 47,601,888, forward strand.
CCTGGGTAGCCTGTTCCAGTGCTCCGTCACCCTTATCATGAAGAAGTTCTTTCACATGTTGGTGCATCCTGTGATCCATTTTTTTGGCCATTGCCCCTTGTTCTGTCCCCACAAACCACTGAAAAGAGGTTGGCCAAATCCCTCTGTCTTCCACACTTCAGGTATTTATAAACATTAATAACATCCCCTCAGTCTTCTTTTCTCAAGGCTGAACAGACCCAGGTCCCTCAGCCTTTCCTCATAGGGAAGATGCTCTTGGCCCTGTATCATCTCTGTGGCCCTCCGCTGGACACTTTCCAGGAGACCCCTGTCGTTTTTTGTACCAGGTTAGTACTTGTCCAAAGTCTGATATTTTGGTCTTTTTGATTTGTAGAAATATCAGGAAGTACATGACTATCATTTATGAGGTCAGAGAACACTGAAGGAAAATTAGTATTCAAAACACTCAGAAATGGCAGTTCTGTCTCTCTAACTACTTTCTCATGCTGTGCCTGGGTCAATATTTACCTGGATCAATGTTTATTAAGCTTGAGTCAATATTTATTTGCATTTTTAGTAGAAGAACTACATTGCTATGGTAAAGCACATCTTTCTATAGGTACTTGGAAGAAATTATGCACTGAACAGAAAAGAGAAGAGACAGCCAGTAGTATATTAGAGAGAACAGTGGATGACATGCTAGGGAGCTAGTAAACCCCAGGCGTGAGACATAGGAGAGGTGGCAAGAGCCCCTAAGAGGCAGCCAAACAAGAGATCCTCTTTCATCCCATCCCCTGTTGGGGACAGGCACTTGACTAGCTGTTTCACGAGGACTTTGAAGCAGATTTGCCTGCCCCTCTTCCTTACCACAGCAACCACAACAACTCTGACCAGGTGCTGATCATCAAAGCTGGAGTCTATTAGAAGGCAGCCCAAGGAAAATGCCTTTTTCAGGAGAAGAAACTTAGAATGAGGAAGAACCTGAATCTCAGAGCTAGCATGTCCCTGAAGGGCAGATTCTGTCCTTTGCTTTCATTCCAGTAACTTTCTGGATTGCAATAAACTTTACTCTTCTTTCCCAGGCTCCCTAAAATCAGTTTTTCTTTCCACTCCTTTGAGAGATGATTGTGTCAGCTCCCTCTTCTTCTGAGTGCAACGTACTCACATCTCCTGATGCTTGCAGGACATATCTTTCTTCCAGGCCAGCCCCACACTCCAGGAGCTCTTCCCCTAGGGTACTTCTGCTCCTCACCGGGCAGCTGCTTATCAGTCTACAACTTCCACTGGACCTGGACATAGTCATCAACAGCAGACAGTCTGGCTTGCTCTCCTGTCTCCTGTCACTGACCTGTGAAAGGTCCACAAAATAAGCCATGAGCAAACAAAGCAGATGCTATCAATCAAAATTTAATAAAAAATATTGTTATATAAATATCATTAATATGCAGTTGTCTGTAACTTTCTGGGAATAGGTATTTGGAGCAGCATGTATCCCTATAGGTTGGTTAAATTGGACTAAGATCTTATAGAAACCAATTTTTCTATTTTTTATTTTTTTATTTTTTTTAATGTTGACTAAGCTGTTGTCAAAGTAGGTCAGACTGACAAGGAGAGCTTATGGATGCTACACCCTGCATATAGTCATGTTCCTTTAAATAACATACTGACTTAATGTTGTTTTGTATTATGTTTGTTTCAATGTCATTTTTCTTCTGAGAGACATAGCAGAATGCAAAGAAATGGAATAAAAGAATAATTGTGTCAGAAAGGATCCCACATCCCCTTATAAGCACACAAAATACCTAGAAAATAGCGTGCACTAACACTTAATAGGGTACTGTGCTGATATTCAGTCCCCACCACCTCAGTTCCTCAGTCCCCCAGGTACTCCACTTCGCATTTCAGGAGGGGTTGGACACATAAAACATACCTGCTCTGCCTCTGGGTATCAACAGTCAGAATTAGGGTTTTTCATAATTCCTAAAGGATGTGACATCTGTACCCTTCTGAGGTTCTTGGGATGGACTTCATTACAGAAAAAGAAGGAAAATACTCCAGTTGGTGAAGATGTGCACCAAGTGCTCCACCTGGTCTCACATTGATCTTTATATTTTTGTTCAACTATCCCTCCTGCCGAAGACAGAAAAGAAAGAGGGGTGGCTCTCCATCTTCTCCCATGCCTTCAAAGAGATGACTAAGTTATTAACTTGTAACACCTTTCAACCTCATAACAGATATCAGAACAAATATATTACAGTTTTGCTGGGAAATGTGAATAGATTTTATGAAGCAAATTGACAACAAGTTTATCCTGACCTGTTCCTCATCAAAATCTTGCTTTGAAATGTTTTTTTTTTAAACAACCAGATGCAGCTGGTGACCAAGGTTCAAATAACTGACATTACTAAGATACAGCCAAGATTTCAGCAAGCCTCATGGAGACACTTCTGGACAAAGATAAGGCTTTGTTGTAAGCATGAAAGCCTGGAACACTACTAATCATATGTAGAAAAAAAGTCACAACAAAAATAATTAGCAGTCTTGAATCCATTGGTGAGGTGGAGAAAGAAGGCAGAGGAAGGCTTGAGGACTGGGAAGGAATAAATGATCCTTACTTTTAGAATGAAATATATAAAGAAGCTGTAATATAAGTTCTCTGATTACATCTTTGTGCTACACTGACCAAAACTAACAGTCAATTATTCCACCATGTCTTCTAACACCAAAGAAAAATTTTAAGATCTGTTTTCTTGGCTAATCTTAAAATAAAATTAAAAGAATAGCTAAAATTTCAAGATTTTATTATGTTTCTAAAAAATCAGACTTCTTTTAAACATACTTTCACATTTTACAGGCTTTAATTTCAGATTTGCACCTGGTCCTAGCCTAGAGGTAGAAATAAAAGGATACAAATCAAAACACAGAGACATAAGCCTCCAGTATTTAGACGGGACAGTTAACAGCACAAGGAAGCTACACATGTTCACAATGTGTTTGGATAACTAACTAAATAATAATTATTGTATTTATTGTCCTTTCTGGTTTCTAGATTTTTTAAATTGTGTAGAGGAAAAGAGAAATTACATTTTAGATTCTATTGAAATTTGTATCAAAAGAGAGATTACTTAACTAAAATATAAATCTGAACAATGAGTAAAAGACATTGCTTCATTCATCTTTTAAACAAACCTACTGTATATTACAAAAAAAAAAAAAAAAAAAAAAAGCGCAGTAAAAAAGCAAAGTTTATATAAAACAGTTTTAACCACTAATGCTACAATAATTCAACTAATGAAAACATGATTTTCATATATATCAAAAACATGCCGTCATATGAAGAAATACGTAAAAGCCTATTATTATACAGGATAATAGTAGTATATTACACTATATACTACTTGCTTTAGACAATGATTATAGCATAAGCAGAGGCAGGTTGATAGCTGTATAAATAGTTTTACCTAAAGCTACCCCTTTTTTTCTGATGTTAATCTCCACTTTGGCTAGCTCTAGGATTAATTTTATATCCTTTCCTTGAATTACAAGTATTATAAACAAGAGGAACAGCCAAACTTTCTCAGCAATGAGTCAGAAAAAAAAAGAAAAAAAAAAAAGAAAAAAGTTAAAACCAAGAAAATTTCACTAAATATATGTTTTAGAGAATGAAATAAAATAAGTGAGATGATTTACAGCTACACATCTGTCTTATAATGTTCAGGCAGTTTGAGAATCTAAACAGATGAAAAAGGAATAAAGCAAATGGAAAAAAAAAAAAAAAAGGAGGAAAAGAAAGCAAAAGAGCTGATAAAATTTCTGGCTACAATACAGGAGACATATCATTACCATATGATCTAATGTGGGTGTCAGCCTGGATTGTGTTCATTGAGAGAAACCTTATTTTTTAACTGTGCTATGGAATAGAAGCAGGAGGGTTTTCCACCAAGTGACAGTCACTGAGCTGAACTTACCCCCTCCTCCTTTCCACACCTGCAAAGCCTTTTGCCTGGGTTGAATATTTAGTTTAATTACATCTCAGCTTTGAGAGCTCCTGTTGCAAATCCCTGGATTAAAAGGTATGGTTTTCAGTAATTCTCCTGAACTATGTTGCACTAATAAAACTTCAGGCAAGTCTACGGCAAGTAGTTGAATTTTAACAGAAGCAAGGAAAAATCTTACTAAATGTTTAGCAATGTTAAATGTTGTATCCAGCACTTTTGTTTCTTGAAAACATGAAAATGCATTCTTAAGGACTGTGCACAGTTCCTACTGTTTATTTGACTGTTCTGTCTCTTGTTTTGATTTGTATAAAAACTGCTATAGTCCTTTCTTTTTCTGTACTGTAAACTTTTGCAGCAGTATATTCTCTGTTTGCAATTCAGTGTTTAGAATCCGTGATGTAGCGAATGTAAAAAAAAAAAAAAAAAAAAAGTGTTGAGTTCTTGTATTTCTTGTTTAAACGGAACTCTGAGATATGTATTTTTATTCAGATTTCTTCTTATATGTTCCAAACTTTAATGAGTATATTTTTGATTTGAGAGAAAAAGATGTGTAGTAGATAGTTAAACAAGATCAGCGTATGTCTTTGTAATGTTAGAAAGTGTTATATTACAGTGTACAAATGAAGGACTTATATTTAAAGAAGCTGCCTGTGAATGAAATAGTACAAAAGAAAATTCCTGGAATTGAAATTCCTGTTAAAAGAATTTTAGTCTCTTTCAGACTCCTTTTTTTTTTTTTTTTTTTTTTTCCCCACATCTAGACTTTACTAAAAAAATGAAAAAAAAAATAAAACACGTAATGAAGGAGATTTCTTTGAAATTGCATGTATTGTTTAACTTGCCATTTGTGGCATTTGGAGAGATGTCTGATGGTGGATGAATTAATATTTAAAAGATAATATTAAGGCAAACTGACAAGAAGACCACCAATACTGTGGTGACGTGAACTGATGAAGCATATTTCCAGTGCTATTTTGAACTGAAATGTGTCCAAGTCTATGCTATAGTTTCCTCTGTTTGTGGAAAAGTCTTACTCATTGTAAACACATAATTAAAGCAAATTTAAACAGTTCTGTCCAGCAGACATAAATATTGTGTCACAGACATTTAAGAATTCAGTTTATTTTCCTTCCTTATTTTTTTTATAAGTGAAATGTAAACATTTCTTACTAGTACATTTTTGTATATATTTTGTATCTGTTTATGTTCATTTACACATGCAAACAATATGAACAGATATGTGTGCCTGCAGTAGGAAAATACATAAATATATGCATACACATATCTATTTTAATTTCTTGATTAATATGTAATTGTGTTTGCTATTTTCTCTGCTGTGATCAGATTAGATCCCTGATATCCTTTGTTGCCCTACGGTCCTTCTTTATACACAGTTCTTTCTGAATTTGTTATAGTTTTGGCAAAACAGGGACCAAAGGAAAAGGCCTGCTACAGGCTTTCACCGAGATAAGTGAAGTTCATCAATATTAATACGATCAAGTACTAAAGTGTGAAGACACTTCCAGAGTGCTTTTTTTTTTTTTTTTTTTTTTTTCCCTTCCTTCCCCCCTCCCCTTTGTGAGGGGAGGGTGTTAGTAATTTAACTCCAGGGTAAGATCCTGATTGTGCATTCTTGGGAAAGGGGTGGGGGTTGGGGGAGGATGGTGCTTACGTAGTGACACTGGGGGAAATAGCAACAGTTTTTTAAAAATATAATAATATGCAAGAAAGAGCTGAGATAATCTTTTTTATTATTTATTTATTTTAATTACTGACTGACAGTGCCATTCCAGGGATGGTGCACAGCTTTCCCAATGTTTATTGATATTAATAGGCATTTTGAAAAATACTCTGTACTCAGGTAGCATTTTACTGATAATTTTCACGAAGCAGCTTATTAAAACAAATAGTGATGATTTAGCAGGTTTGCATTCCCATTTCAAACTATTAATAAATTGCATTGTTGTTATATAATCATCTGTACATAATAATAAGTATGCCAAATCTTGCATTAAGTTAAACCATAACTTACCGCAATGTATTAACATGATATTGCTGTGACTTCCTTGCTTGCCCATCAATACTGCACTATAAGGGTATAGGCTGGGCATGGGGCACCGCCCTGAAGTCAGCAGGGGCCAGGGTAGGAGGGAGTGCAGGAGGATGCTCCACCCAAGAACACGGCCTGTCCCAGCTACGACACAAGTTTGTATGGCATGGGGTTTTGCTACCAGGATGGGCTAAAAGGCTTTGACTCTAGCTGACGTTAGGGTCTGCCAAGTTCCTCAGTGCATATAGTGAGTAATATGATGGTCTGCTCCAGGAATAGAAAATACTTTCAGGTCTAAATAAGAAACCAACTATGTTTCTTATAGAGATAACAGAAACAGTGTTTTTCTCCACATGAACTCACTTTGAAGTCTTTGGGACATCTGAAGATGTTAGATACTTGTTTTCCTGTCAGGTAGATGACAGAACTGTAAACTGATTTTAAAACATAGTTGATATCATAGTTGATAAGGTAGCCTTATCATCCTCTTAAGACTGAACCTCAGAGGTTTCTGCAGGACTGCATATTTGACATCTGTAGGTAAAAAGTTGTAAAGGAAATTGAACTCAAGCACAATACAGATTGTATCTAATTCCAGGCCTGTGACTTTTATATTTTTTCTTTTTTTTTTTTTTTTTTCTTTTTTTTTCATACTGACTATTTCTGTTAGAGTACCTGGATGTGGTATTCTAGAGAGGCTCACCTAATATCAGCTGTCCATGTTTGTCATCTAGTCCTACCTAGTAGGTTCCTCATGTCAATAGAGAGAGGGAGATATTATTTCTCCTTTTCCTCCCTCCCATTTTTTTTTTCAATCTTCATTAGTCAGTACAGAGCCGGGAAATGATATATCACACCCCTATGTGATGGATAACTTCTGGATAATATAAATCCCAACTAGCATCCAGACAAGGCATTTCAGCAGCAAATTTCAATGACCTAGTTATTGACTTGAAGAAGCTATAGAATATTTTTGCTTTCCTTACATAGATCAGTATCTGTATTCAGGAATATGTTAAGTGTCCTAAATAAAATACAAGTTTGCCTTTCTATCATTTGATGACTTGAAGGCAATATTCTTTTTGTGTATGTATTTGTGTTGCTTTTAGACCTATAAAAGGTTACAAAACATAAGCTTCCTTATGTAAAGTAAATAGTAAAAGAAAGTAGTATTCAGAAAATTAGCTGATCTCTACAGACCTGATACAAAACCTAGAAACAGCTGTTTCATATTTTTTTCTTAGTGCACAACAACATAGGTAGCACAATGTGCAGTGTGTAGAAATGCATTTAGGCCAAAGTCCTGAAAACACATATTAAAGCAGTTTTGCACTGTAGCAATCAGTGGTAATTCACGATTCTGTAAAGTTGCTTCTGAGCATGAAAGACTGCAGGATGAGGCCCTGAAGTCCAGTTAGAAAGTGTGCTGACAACACTATAAGCATCAGTTCAAATGCTTACACATTACAAAGCAGAGGATTTTCAGGGTGCATTGTTATAATGTAAAATCCCCTAGCCAAAAGTCTGGAAAGAAAGCCAAGAATATCTAATATAACACAACATTGTATTCCATTTTATTGTGCTGTTTAAACTGAGAATGAAGTACAGATTACTTAAATAGCTAAAGATCTTACCCCCTCTCTCTCCACCCCATCACTAGATCTTACTTTTTCTCAGTCAGCTTTACTATAATTTAAAACACACAGCAAGCTAGCACTTTTTTATTTTATTTTATTTTTTATTTTTTTTAAAAAAAGGTTTCTCAAGATATGACATACTGCATTACAGTGAGTTTGGGAACCTGAGGTTCATCCCCAGGGAACAAACCCATTGCTATGAAACAAATGCTAATGAAATCAAATAGCCTGTTACATTGGCAGAAAACAGACACATGGAAAATGTGGCTTATTGTGTTGACTGTTTTGCATAACAAAGTTGACAGTGCTGCCTGTTCCTAATAAATATTACTCTAAATGTGCAAGCAGATGTGTTTAGAGTTGCCTTAAAATCTCTGTGTAAAAAAAAAAAAAAAAAAGGCTATTGGCATGTAGTTACCGGACTCCTATCACATAACTGTCCTATTTTCAAAATTCAGATTTCATTTATTGAAAGGAACAGTTATGCAACTGGTGGATATGCTGGACTTCCTTCAGCAGGAACTGTGCAGCTATGGAAAATTGCTACTTCTGTTTTAAATTCCCTGCTTTGGATCCTAGGTTCTGCCTGGAGTCGATGAACTAAGCCATGAGGCTGGCTCTCCTCTTCATCCTACTGCTGCCAGTATGCTTGGCCAAGCCATTCCACCAGATGGGCCTCTTTGACTTTATGCTGGAGGATGAGGGGTCAGCTGATATGGCTCCAACAGATGATCCTGTCATATCTGGATTTGGGCCAGTGTGCCCCTTCCGCTGCCAGTGCCATCTCCGCGTGGTGCAGTGCTCTGACTTAGGTAAGCCCTGGAGTGTGTCCAAAGTCATGACCACAAAATATGTTTGATCTTTTATGTATATTTTATGTATGCACATTTCATTTGTTCTTTGAAACACCACAGATTTCTGTTGCAGCGAAAATCATTTTTCAAGGTTATTCCTTCAAAACTGTATTAAATAAATTCAGTGAGGTTAGATGTGGGTATGGAAACATTTTAAAAGGTCTTAAATTGCACAGTCCAGACTCCAACACCCTTAATCATACTGACAAATACTTCAACATAAAAATCATCCTATTTCCATAGAATTACATGAGCATGGAATAACCAACACTGAATCATGGAACAATCAACCATAGAACCAGCTTACTGGAAGAAAGAACTTGGAAACACTCCAAAACAATGAACACATTTTGGAGTTTCAAATTAAATATCTCTCCTAGACAGTGTTCAAGTTGAAACCATAAGAACTTTTCTTACAAAATCCCCATACTCCCACAAGTACAAGGGCTTGTCTATATTGTCAGGCCAGCAGGATATGAAGCCATGCCTGCCGTCACTGTTTTCTGACTTTACCATGCAGAAATCACAAGTAATGAAGTTGACTTCAGTGTAACTGCTTTTGGTTTATGCTAGTTTTAGTCAGTCAGTGCAAATATATATATATATATTTGTTTGGTTTTGTATTTCCTCACAAGGAAATTAGACAGATTATTCAGTGGACAGACAAATATCTTGTCATAATTGTATAGATTTTTAATATTATTATTATTTGTTTGAATCTTCTCTCAGATGTTTGAATGTATTTCTGGTGTTTCTATTTTCCTATGTTATAATATTACCATTGATAATTACTGTAGGTCATGGAACAACTCTAACAAAAAAGGCTTGGGTCTCACTGTGGTGGGTGTTGTATAAGTACAGAAACAAGGAGGAAACATTAGTTACATCCCTAGAAACTTCTGTGATTTTTTTAAAGCAAGCCACATAATTATGCAACGGATATGTTTGGCAAGGACCCAGTGAACGATGCAAGCCAAGTTGCACAAATGAGCACAGACTAACCTACCCATGCATTCATAAAACTTTCACAATACTGGCCCTGTTGCAAGATTTTTCTTTTTCACTGTTTATACACCGGATACTGGCAAACATGGAGGGGGGAGAAGGTTGCCCCACATACCATGAAGACCTTAGGTTTTTATCATTGTTACACTGGATAATATTGTTGGAATTTAAATTATTTTAGGAACTTTTCCCCAGTCTGTTTCAATTCTGCAGAATGTAAGGAGCTTTCACTTAGTTAAAAAGTAGAGATATTCACACAGGAACACTTTGTTGCTATACTTGCTCCCACATTCATTCAGTTCCCCTTCACATTCATGTGGTTTCCAAGGGGGTTCACTACTGTCCACTGCCTGCAATTGCTTCTGGGTTGATAAAGTCCCATAATGTCAAGGAGACTCAGAAATAAAATGATTAAAGCTCCAGGTCTATGTTTTCCAGATAATTTTGAGAGGGATGATAATAAATACATTTTCAGCTTGGTTTAAGCCCCCATAGTGCAGATACTGGAATGATAAGCCAGTGTTTTTGAAGCAGCTGTGCTGATAACATCCAGCCTCTGGGCACAAAGGAAGTGAGATTTCCCTGGGGTTCAGAAATGCAGTCCAGCAATATAAGTAATATTTCCCTGGCAGAGCCCAGGGAAGTTATAACCATTCGGCATTATCCAGCCTTGGCACGAAGTTTTGTCTATCCCTGTCACATGTAGCTATGACAGCCACTTCTAGGTCTGGCCCAAATGGGAGGCTCACCAGGACACAGGTCTAATGGACACCCCTGAGAGCGGGGACAGGACAGCTGACTGTGCCTCTGTTCTACGCTCCTCCTGCCTTAAGTCTGTTTCTGTGTGACTCAGGCTTCGTTGAAATCAGATTTACCCAAAGACTTGAGGAAAGCCAGGAGCTGACTCTAAGAACTCAGCATTTCTTTGGGAACAGTGGAGGTTCTGCCAAGTTGACCAAGCATGCTCCTTGGCTGTCAGATGAATGGCACAGGGCACAGTGATCAGGGAGACAACATGTATGCTGGAGCCGTAACACCAGCAATGAGAGTTGTAACTCCTTGCAAACCACTGCTCCTGGTGTGCCTTTCCATTGCAGTTCCAGGCATTTCCTACCCAATCAAATTAGCTACCTCCCTCCCTCAGAATTATCAAATTGATTCATGTAGTCCCATGGGCACTAATTGAAGAAAAGCTTCAGGCAATAACAAGACTTCTCCCAAGGATATGTTAAGAACTTACTAAATTAAATTCTTGTCCACAAAAGAAAGCTGTAATCTAGATCCTGTCTTCCACTCTCAATCTGTGGCATGGAAGGAGGCCTCCTTGCAGCTGGGTACAGAGGGCAGGTTATAGCAAGGAAGCTGGGGAACCTGATTGGGCTACTTATGGAGATTTCTCTTCTTCCTCTGCATGCTTCATTTTATGCCTGACAGGGCATTTACTATTTGTGAACTCTTGCTGTGTAAGGAAGAGCCTACTACCTGGCACAGACTTCTATGGAAAAGAAAACACAGCAGGAGAACTATAACATCCGGGAGGGTCTGGAGATGAGGTTTGGTCCTTTTATTACTTTTTTTTTTTTTTTTCCTAGTTGCCATGTCTTGAGAGTACTTGATGAGAATATTAAAAAAAAAATCTAAATTTTATAATTTATAACTAGTTACACTAGTGTCAGCTGAATTTTTGCATTCTTGTGTTTTTAAGCTTTAGTTACATCTTCCTAAACACTTACCTTGAAATTAATTTATTTTGCCTCCGAGCCAAAAGCTGAACTAGCAGGAAAGAGAACATTGTCTTCTCACACCCCAAAGAATTCTCTCAGAGGTGCAGTTACTGACATATTGAGAACAAGGCCCAGTGTGCCTACCTCATATGAGATTTATTACCTTTGTGCAACAGGCTCAAGGATCTCATCAAAGAAGACCACTGTGGCATTTTTATGAAAGCTCTGCCTTTTCAGAATTTTCCTCCTGTTGCCAAAAGAGAACCACAGCTTCACTTTTTGATCATGCTTCAATAAAGGCATTACTACGCTATAGCTGTGCTTTCTGTATAGATAGTAGTCTTCCTTATTAGCATGCACTACAGAGTGGCTGATATAGCTGGTCAGAGGCAGCTCTTCATGTATCAAAATATCAAATATAGGAAAGACATGAAGTCAGCTGCCCAGGCAAACATGCATTGTGAAAACCCTAAGAAGCGTTGACAATTCAATTTGAAGTCTCAGCTTCCCAAAGGGAGTCTAAAGAAAAGGTCCTCTCAGAGTGCCCTGGTAGACAAGAGAAAGAACATGTAATTATTCAGCCCTGTGGCAGATGCAGAATGCTCCCTAAGTACGCTCTTGGTGGACAGAGCTTTATTTCACCTTCAGGCAAGTCTAGCAGCCCCTTATAAATTGAGCAGTGTTTGTGTTCTGTGGGATGTGGTGAAATCGCCTTCCTTAGAGACTTCACAGAAGGTGAAGGTTCCTTCAGCTATCTTGTCATGAGCATCCATGGGGGCTTTGCGGTCTCCAAAAGGTGCAGGAGAGATGAATGTCAGTAATTAAAGTTCAAGCTGTATTACATCTTAAATTGGAGCTTTGCTCACAGCTCAGAATTGCAGGGTTTCTCCATCTGTAAGGAAGCATGTATTGAAGCTCAGCATGGATGCTGGACTGTGTATTTGAAAAGTACTTTGAGACCAGCAGGTGAAAAGCTCACAGATGTGTAAAACATTATTCCAGGGATCATGGGATCATTCCACGTAACATGAGATAGTTTATCTGAACACATATAATATCTAAGTTATATTAACTAATAGCCCTTCAACACATGGATAATGCTAACATGAAAACAGCTAATTTATTTGTTGACCAAAGACAATTTACCTTGTATAAAATCTTCCAGAAATAACTGATCACCCATTTTCTGATCATATCTCTGATTGAGAACCTCTTCTCTCCCTTTAAAGGAAATTAGCTCATTTGGGACATACCTTGTTTTGGATTTCCATTGTCAACACAAAATATTCTTAAAGAAAAATAATACTTACCTTATTGGTGATCAATCTCAGTCATTTTATGAGTCCAAGAAAATAGTTGGAAAAACAGAAACTGTTGAGTACTTCAGCTTTTAAATCTCTACCATTACCATCCTCTCTAAACCATAATTTTTATAGTTAAATGTTTAGTTCAAAATCTGATGGGTTTCTAAAAGTGCAATTAAAAAAAAAGCATGATTATCTTAAATCACCAGATATTAAAAAATATATTTTAAAATAAATGTTTTTGTTAACTTACATTTTACATGTTGTGCTTTTAGGTAAAGTTATTAAGCTACATGTGATAAAATTAAAGGATGAAAAAGTCAATTGAGGATAGCAACATTGTTTTTCAATAAATTTGCCATGATTATAAAAAAAAAAAAAATATTATCTCTTCAGTTTACATACTATTTTGGGTCTGTCTTGGAAGTTAAAGAAACCATGAAAGAAAGCCCTATGCTCAGTAAAACCTGAAACAATTATTAAATTAAGAAGAAAATAATTAGAAAACACTCTTGAAAAATTGTCAAGAAGAAAAATATTGGCTAGATGTAGACTGATCTATACTTATAAAATATTAGCTTTCTCCACTGTAAGAACAAAAGACAAGCCTTGTTATAAACCACCAGTTTTACTACCTGAATTCTTGATGTTCCAGTTCCCATTGATAGACATGATTCTGGGTGAAAGTTAGCTCATTCCAAACACACCCTCTCTTTATTTTTCACCTTCTCCAAGGTAACTGTTACCACCTCTGTGTGTTTGTTTGTTGCTTTTGTTTTGTTTCTAGATTTATTCACTTGTTTTAGACTAGAAAATACAGTTTAAGAAAGCATAGTGGCAGGAATGAAAATCTTGAGTGTCAAATGCAAGTGGTAAAAGAAGTAACTGTTTTCTGGTTCATAATAGAACAAGGTTTCATTTCTAAAATATCCTACAGTACAAATAAGTAACTAATAGCTAAAAAAAAAAAAAAAAAAAAAAAGTCATCTGTTAAGTCATTATAGAACATAGCAGGTAACTGAAACACTTCAATCATACTAAATAATCACTATTGACATCTACTAATGTTATGAACATCTATATTTGTATTAAATTCTCAACATCTTTATATGTTGTAGTATTTGGTAACAGGTATAATTGTTTAGAAACTATTGATATTTGCAAGACACAAAACCTGTGTTATTCACCTGCTAAAGACTTCCTGACAAGTCTTAGAAAGAGCTAGGGAGTCCAAAGACTCCTTCCCAGAGTTCACTGAGAACCCTCAGCCAGTAGGAATGTGACCTAGGGATTTGAGTCCTACCTGAAGCCACCAATTATAATAGCAAGAAACTACCAATACCATCCTCCAGCCGCTTAGGGAAAATGCTTTTACAGAGTTCAGTTACCATGATATTTTTAAAAGTTTATATTTTTAAGTGTATCTTTAAAACATCTTTCTAACCCAGGTTTGAGAGTACCATTTCTAACCCTTCTTTATCAACTTTGGATTAACTGGTCAGTGTTTTACTTTTTCCATGTCCTGGATCTACCATGTGGTTACAGGGAAAAATATATATATTTTTTCCTGAATATATTTTTGTGTTTTCATAAAGTTGAGGTCAAATAATATGTGCTTTACAATGCATTGTACATTCTTTTGAATCTTATTTCTCCTGTTTTACATACTTGTCCTGAGTAACAGTAATAGCAAATGCTAGAATTCTGTTGTATTATGTTTAAAGGTTTGTTCATGCAGAGCATTATTGTCTAGAAAAGGAAAGGAAAACACTAGGAAAAGAAAACGGGTAGAGCAGAAATTTCTCCTTGGCTTCTCAACAAGAAAAGTGATGGAAACAGTGAGCAGAGTCACACAGGGGCCTTTAAAACCAAGGACCATGCCCACAAATGTGTGTATGGGGGAGGTGTTGTGGGTTTTATTCTTTTGTTTTGTGTTTGTTTGGTTGGATGGTTTGTTTTGTGTATGGCTTTTTTGTTGTTGTAGGGTGTTTGTTTATTTGTTTGTTTTTGTGTAGTAGTTTTCAGTTCATGGGATTGATGGCCTGTACACCATTAACAGGGTTACATTTACTATACATGTAATCCTATGGTAGACTTCTCAGGTATTCTATAAAGAATGAAAAAAGTGAAAACCAACATTTAAAGATTCTGTGTGTACTCTCTGTGCATGCTCTTAGGTGAGAAGACACTTAGGAGGATATCCCATACTAGCCTGGTGTTCATTTCCTGGAAACTATTTGGAGTGCTACAAAAATCTTTTAGGAAGAGGATGTTGGCTGTTTTTATTTCAATATGAAAAATAATGTAATAAATATGAAATAATATAAAAGCAGTGAAAACTAGAAGCCCACCTGATTTCATAGTAACTTTAGGGATTTAATGGTAGAACAAATGGACAGATTATTTCTAGAAATGTTACAGCATTACAGACTTGCACATATAAATGAATTTACAGCCTGGTCCTGTAATATGTTGTCACAATTGACATGTGCAATAGGTCATCCTAGAACCAGCTTCTGCTGCATCATCTGCATCACCTAAAATGTGAAAGCCCAGCATAGCCTCAGTTTCCTTGCTATAGAATTTTCACTTTAGACATAGCATTCAAGCTAATCACTACAAACATTCAAGTTAAACACTAAGTCTAGAAGCTCATTTTCCAGCAAATATTTTCTCCTCTATTGCTCCAATGTGGGCCTCAGACACTAAATTGGGTCTCAATGAATTCATATTTTAGGGTAACATGGAAGAAGAGTGTTTGTACAGGTGCAATAGACACTCTCTCAAAACAAAAGAAACAAACAAACAAAAATACACCTCTGTCCAAGAAAAGTAGGAGCAAAGACACAAGTGAGTTAGCCAAACAAGACTAAAGGACTGTTATCATTCAGCTATAATGCCTTTTCTTTCCATAAGTTCAATTAGGATTTCCACACCTTTAGACTGAGGAGATCATATTAATTCCTCACCACTGGAAGTAAAAATTGAAAAAATAAAAATAAAAAAAAAAGGGGGGGGGGCAGGAAGGGGTGTTAATAATGTTTGTATAGTGGCAGCAGCAGAGAAATTTTAAAAAATACAGTGTGCTAAATACAAGAATAAAAATGAAAGAGAAGAAAACCAATGGAGGGAAAAGAGGAAGGCAGATAAAGTAGGAAAGATTTAAGGAGGAGGGTATGAACACGAAAGGGAAAATCTCATTTTTTCAAGGGAAGCCATAAAGAAATGTTTAAAAAAGGAGACCTATAGTAAGTTTCAGATATAGGTGAGAAAAAAACAAAAAGGGAACTTAAGATAGGAATCTGATGAAAATCTTGTAGCTTTCAGGGTCAGGGGTTAAAATTTATTTTATCTTCTTTATTCTCTCAGTCTATGGTGGAGATCTTACATCATATGGTCTGGAAGAGATGACTCTTTCAGATGACCTGGAGGAAGTCTATCACTAAATAACCAATAAAATAAATAAGTAACATAAGCAAAATGTCAAAGAGTCACTAGAATATATATAACATAATCTGGTAGAAAGCTCTGCAGGCTCCCTAATTCTTTCATGAAATTCTCTCAAAGTTTATTTAAATGTTACTCACTATGTTCAGACATATTCACGGTGGCTCTCTTCCTTTGCTTGCATGAAAGTAAGTTGAAAGCAATCCTAAAACATTTATGAAAAATGCTCATGTCCCTAAAATACCAGTAACAAACCTCTGCCTTCAGATCATAATAAAACTAGAGCTGTGCAATGACTATGTGGTCAGAAAAGGAAAGTGTAAGTTTTCTGGAAGGTACAGGAGATCCTCCCAAACCACTCTTTATGTCTACCCCTTTAAGTTAGTGCTAATTCTGGTAAATCACAAAGTACAGATTTAGAGTGGTAGACCTAGATTTGTATCTATTGCCTGCTGCTTAAACTGTGACCAGACAAAGATCAAATATCCAAAGGTTCATTCAAAATTTAATGCTAGAAATTTCCCCAGTCATTGAAATGCTCTCTTCTGAATACTGTGAATATTCATTAAAAATATATGTTTCACCTCAATGCACAAATACATAGATAGTACATCTGCATTGCATCCATGTTGATTAAAGCCATGATGCATACCATACTGGCAGATTGCATGAATCACACAGGACTGTTACTGTTCTCTGATAGAATGTTTTATGTCAGTAACCATGACAGTAGGAATTGTAATGTTGGCAATTCTAGCAGTTACTTCAGAAATCTCACGATATTTGATTTTTTACATAATGTCTTAATCCCTGAAGACTCATGATTGTTTCAAAAATATTTTTCTTCCTTTCTAAAATAAATCTGTCCTTCCTGATAAGGTATATGTCTTCCAGACCTTTGAAATTCAGTCAGTTAGAAAGAACACAGAAATGGTATTTGCTTGATTTTAAGATTTAAGAATATATCATTACTCTTTGGTATTATTATTATTATTATTATTATTATTTTTTTGAGACAGGAGGCTGAATCTATCTGTACCAGAAATGTGACTATCACAGAAAAATAATTTATAACATCTGTAGCTTACAATATCTTAACAGATATTGTATTATTTTGAAATATGTGGTCACTACACAGAGTGGGTGGAAATGGAAGTGAGCAGATAAGTTATGCATTCATTTTAAAATCTTTCCTTGGGTTTTTACAATTATTAACACTATCATAATGGAATTGCACAGTTGATCATAATGTGTCTTTTTTTTTTTTTTTTTCCCTTTGTTCCTCACTCTGTTCTGGAAAACGATGTTGTAAAAGTTTGGGAAAACAAACAAACAAACAAACAAACAAAAAATGTAATAATATACCAGTTGGTCTACTTTTGTGAAAGGCCATCTCAGCAGGGAATGGAGTTCATTTTCTCATTCTTTCCAATAGGAAGGGTCAGAGGTATGCAAAAATAATAATATGTGATGAAAATGATGAAAAGTTTCAAATGGATCTTAATGGAACATGAATCTTATAGACTGAAGAGCAGGAAGAATATCTGAAAAATGGTTGTCACTTTTAAGATGTATCTTAAGGATTTCATGGATTCCAGTGGAAACTGTGTTGCTCTTTTTCTGTTGTTGTTGTTGTTTCTTAAATCTTTAAGAGTAATCACCTGAGAAAAACAATTCTCCAATTCTTCAGGATTTTATTATTATTATTATTATTATTATTATTAGTATTATCAAAATGTTCCCATTAGTACTGATGATTTCATAATAAGAAAAGGAAAGGTAAAGAACAGACTTTTCTTTTGAAAGTGGGAGGGAGAAGGAGGTTGTGATTACTCCTCTGCAAAGAAAGACAATTTTTTTTCTCATTTTTATGGTTGGTAGGATTCAATTTGTGAAACCACTCCTATTTTCAAATCAGACACAACAGAGAACAAATTCCAGTAAATACTGAAGTACACAGACTGGGAAAGTTTCAGTGAACTCTTCTAATTCGAAGCATTCAACACTATGCTAAGTTCCCTGCCATCCTTCCAGAAAGCTATCCTTGAATCCTGGTATTTTCCCTGACTAAGTATCCTGAACCCATGAGTTTGCCATTCACCCCATTCATCCCAGCGTCCACACAGCCCACTGTTGAGATGAGGCAGAGCTGGGCTTTGAGCAGGGGAGAACACATAGGAGAGGAAGCACAAGCAGCTGCTGGAGAGTCTGCCCCCACCGGGAGAGCAGTCGCTGATGACCACATCTGGGAATTACATGTAACTCAGCCCAAATTCTTCAGCTGGCAGCAGCTGTTAGTGGAAACTAAAGGAGACTTGAAAAGAGCCCCATTTTATGGCCCCTATGATAATAATTGTGAGTGTTGCAATGCAATAACACATGTATCTGAGCTACAGCATTCAGATCTCCCTCTGCCTTTTGACCCCTTCTCCTAAGCCGGGAAAGGGAATGTTTATTCAGGGGAATAAGCCCCATCCCTGTTTATTTTGAACTGGATAGGAGGAGGGGAAATATGTGTGTGTGTGTGTGTGTGTGTATTTAATAAACCAGGCTCTGCTGCCTTAAGTTCTTTGCAATTGGCACTAGTCAAATATTTCTTATTTTGACTATGCAGTCTCAGCGTTGCAAGGATACATTTCCCAGGGAAGTGTCCTCATCTCTGGGCTACAGACTCAGACTCCCTTTTGCTTCGTCTCTCTCACTAGCCCCATAAATCTTGCATTCCTTTTCTGCATAGTTGTATGGCTTCAGCAGAAATGTGGCTTCATGCCACGTTGCAGACTCTCAGTTCTGAGAAACTGGAGCAGTGAACTGAAGCCCCTTCATAGTGGGGAGGTTTCAAATGCCACCCTTCACATTTTGGGCATTAAACAATTCCATAGCCACTTGATCACAGCTCCTGCAGCTGAGCAGGTAATTCCCTGAGCTGCAAATGTAATGAAGCTTGCCTTGTATACCAAAACCCCTAATCCCCCTTAGTCCTCACAATATTCCCAAATCTTTGCTACATCTCCTACACCTGTTTGGCTGGCTAAATGGCAGCATATGTGAGTAGGGCTGGTGTATCACTACACAGGAGATGACTAGCCACAGATTGCTGCTCTCTCAGGGACTCAATAAGGGCTGAATGATACCAGCCTCACTGTATCATTAGTTTGGCTCATTTGTTTTTCATTTCTGGTCTTATAAAATCTCCAGACCCATCAGACTTCTGTTCTTTCCAAGTAGAGAGGCAATCACAGATAAGCAGCCAGATATTGCAATTGTGTTAATCTAATTTATTTAAGAAATAATGAGAAAATACTACACATCACATAGGTGGGATCCCACTGAGACAAGCCTGATTTCTGCAAGGTTACCTTCATCTCCATCCTCCCACTATGGAGGGATTTCTGGTCCTGATAACCTCTCTCTACTGAACATCTTCTAGTTAACTCTAGATGAGCCTTTCCTTCAAAAAAGTGAGTGTGGGTTCTTGTTTTCTATGTGAAAGAAATCCGTTGATTCAGCTTTGCTAGGCATCCCTCTAATACATTTGATCATATTATTATATTACTTATTCCAGAAATCTGTGATGTAGTTACTAGGTAAGAATAAGTTAAGAATAGGAAAGAATAAGAATATAAGAATAGGAAACCTTCTGCTGGGAAAATAAAAGTACAACTGATCCTGAGCAACAAGGGGAAGTGTTTCAAGCTCATTTACTTGTTTCTTATTATTGTTCTCTAGTATATTCTACTCTTTATGTATTGTCATATCCATGCATGTTTACACACATACATGTATGCTGGTGGGAATCACTAAGTGCTAGGGGTTGATGATGTTGGACAGAAGAAAATTTCTATTTGTTGTAATCTGCAGAGAATGACACTGATCTGACACATATTGCAGAAATGGATATTTGTTTAGCTTCTGTAAGGAAGACGATTTCTCTTGGAGAACTATTTTAGTGCAATTGGCAATAGTTTAGATAAAAAGATAAAAACTCTTTCATTAAGTTCCTTATGTTTTCAGAATATTTAGGCTTTTAATTTCAGTGTAAGCAAGCATTTTGTAAGGGTGGGGCTATACCTTTTTCTGCTCATTCATTATTTTTTTAATGCATTTAACAACTTAAATAATAACTGATCTTGTTTTATTCAATCAAAATTAATAAAACAATATGCATTTTCAATTTAACAGATAGGCAGAAATATCTAAATCTTTAGTCAGTTTTATATTAATCTTAGAAACCAGAGGCCTGAAATATTTCCAGAGAACTGAATACCAAACTCTATATCACTGAGTATTCACATAAAAAGTCAGACTGCTATGAAAGATTGCCATATAGTTTTCTAGGAAACAAGCTTAAAAATATATATATATATAAACAAAAAAAAAAATAAAAAAAAATAAACCCTAAGAGCTGAAATTGTTGTGTAAACTGTTTTTAAAAATAATTAAGAAGTGACTCAACTGGTATTTTCCTGTACCAGTTCCTCTGTCAGTTGACTACATAAATTTTTCAGGAAGGCATTAGTAGGTGGACATAGAGTCACACTACAACAGGTTTTCAGAAGTATATGGACATTAAGTCATGGGAAATAAGTAATAAATACAACCCAAAATTGCCCTCTAAATTCTTCTGTCTTCCAGCCAGAAGGATCCAAGAATCATCCTGGGCAATGGTAATTCTAATTTAAGATTCAAGAGCCATTTTAGCTTCTAGTGGAATTGCAGTTTTCTAGATTCATTTCAAATTCTGTCATGTTGTCATGTTAGACTCCCGCATTCATGTGCACTGCTTATGTACTGACCTGTTATGACTAGAAAGACTTGAAGGATTGCTCTTCAGGCAACAAAACTCCACAGAAGATACTGGCTTCATGAGCCTGCAGGTCCAGGATATATGTAGAATACAAGTAGAAGTGCTGTTATAGTGCAAACCAATATAGATGGGACAAGCAGTGAAACACTTGGATCCAGTCCACAAGTTAAACACAGTTTAATCTTAAATTATTTGATGATTTTATAAGGCAGTGTCCAGATCCACCCATTTACAAACTCTTGTGTCACTGGAGAACTCTATTTGTTATAGCTGTCAGTTGGTGGGTGTACTATACTGCTTAATATTAATGTAACATCTCTATGGCACCTGAGGTGCATCCTGTACTCCTATACACAATGCATGAAACTTTGTTCTCCATATGTTCAAAATTCAGACAAGCCAAGGAAAAATCATCTACCGTGGTTTCAGTTCAGCTGTTTTCTAAACCATTTTTAGAAATGGCTTCAGGAAACACATAACAGAATATACATGAGATAGGTATAAAACAAGTTCAGTATTTTAAGGGATGGCAGTTATATTGCTTGTATGCAGAGCTAATAATTGCATTGTACCTCCTAGATTTTAGTTCAATAAGCTTTTATAAATCACTGTTCACAAAGGTTTATCTGATTATACTTGTCTTACTATAATATGAACCACCACTTAACTTCATTGCTCTGTGAAATTATCAGTTCTACCTCATTCACAGAAAATGCTTGAGCTTGTAGAATCTGACATGAAGCTTGAAGAGTACAGCTGGAAATTTAATTTGAAGTTTAGTCCCTAGCAGATTATCCCTTCAATGGCAATCCAAGTATTCTTACAAAGCATGTTTCAAGGGCATTCTGTAACGTACAGCTATATATCTCTCATGTACACTGTCACAAGCACTTAAATTAGTAATACTAGTCTTTTTAATATAAATGTACGGACAACCACTACATAGTAATATTAATTTGTATCCAAATAATTCAACCAATTTTTGCATTTATACGTGAAAAATACTATAAAAGTTCCTAGACTCTGAAAACTTCTCATATCAAAATTATGCTCTTAAACAAACAGTGCTTTTGGGAGAGAATTTTTAGTTGCTGACATCACTGATGTCTGCAGAGTACAGAAATTTTCCAAACAAAACATGCAAATTATATATATATATATGTGTATCTATATATATATATATATATTGTCTATGTGGGCCTCTAGTCCCACATTTCTGAAAATAATTAGGGTTTTGCAACTGCCTTTAGTAATAATGAACTTCATGCCTAAATGAGAAAAAAAAATGTTTTAGTGATATGAAGAACCTTAATCTGCATCATCTATTCATGCTCTGAAAATCAGTAAGGTGAATAGGATGAGATAGGAGGTTTGGCTCTTGTCATTTTATGTACAGTACTTCCTTTTACTTATTCATCTGGAGCTGGAAGATTCTACATTTTAAAACTTTTGGGTTCTGATGGGATTGAATATTATCCAGATTAATCTATATTGTACTCCGTTTTAATAAATATCAGAATCATATATTTTAATACTTGTTTAGCTAATGTTTGAGACCTTGGGGGGGGGGGGGGGGAAAAATTTGGAAAAGTGGCTGGGATGTTTTTAAATTCAGAAACCAACTTTTTACAATGTCAGGACAACAGAACGTGTTCTACACAGAGTACTATCATCAGTTAAAGCTAAGTGTAAAAGAAGCACTTTTCAAAAGTTTAGGTCTGCTACACCCATATTAAGATAACTTAAGAAGGCTGGTTTCCAGGATTTGTTGGGGAGACACTGATGATACTTACAGATAGATCTTTTCAAGAGAGTTTGAATATACCTTCAGAAATATTTATATAAACCTTTATTGTTAAAAAGTCTATTCTTCCTGAAAAAAATACACTCCTGTTAGATGCCCATATTGAGACTTTATTAATTACTATAAATTATTCTTACTAGCCATTCATTTAGCGTTTCATATTCTGAAAAAATAAATTTAAAAAAAATAATAAAAAAAAGGCTAGTTAGGAAAGAACATTTTAGTTTTGTGGTAAATCAGAATGACTATAAAAGATTTGCTCTATTCCAAGTCACAGTACGAAAGCAAAGCTGGGTAAAGTGAGTGTTATTTAACACTAAATAATTTCATTTCCATGACTTCATTGGACTTACATATCAGCTATTCAGAAAATAGTCCCTAAGAGAGTCTTTAATTTTAACTGTCTGATGTTCTTTTGGCAGTTGTAGTGAAACCAAGAGATTTGTTCTCCAGAAAACTTGGACATAGTTCATAGTTTCACATAGTTTCAACTGAAAGAAAAGTTTTTTTTTTTTTTTTTTTTTTTTTTGTGTGTGTGTTTAAGGTGGACTTCACTGCAAGTTATTCACTTATTGTCAAATAAATAATATTTTTCTGCAAATGAGTACAATTAGCCATCGTACTTCTTTGAAGAAAAGTTTATTGAGTTAAACAGCAGGAAATGCTCTCTGTCCAAAAAACTTAACACACAGTGAAATTAATAAATGCCATACCTCCTTCTGAAAACAATTTTTATCCACACAGTTCAGCAGGGTTAAATGTGTTAAAAATAATTTTGACAAACTCGGTCTTTTTATATAACTCAGAAAAAGGCAGAATGGAAATGTGAATAAATACATTTTTATTTGACTTCGCAAAATAAAACTCCTTTTGACACTTTGGAGACAGAAATGTTGTCAAATAAGTCTTCATAACATACTTCAGGAAATGAGTTCTAGAAATGTTTACTGAAAGGTAAATAGTACTAAGCAAAGTACTGACCCCTGTTTGAAGTTTCTTTCAAGGTCAATTGTTTTTTCTTTTCACTGTTCCTAGGTCTGGAAAGAGTGCCAAAAGACCTTCCCCCTGATACAACTCTGCTGGACTTACAGAACAACAAAATAACTGAAATTAAGGAAGGAGATTTCAAAAACTTGAAGAATCTTCATGTAAGTGTATAGCTGAACTATTACATGCAAAAAAAAAAAAAAAAAAAGAAAGAAAAGGATAGAAAAGGTGATTTTGGCCTGGTATCCATGTTTTTAAGGAAAACTGATGAAATGCTCTGTGATCTTCCTCCACCAGCCCTGCTTATTAATTTTCTTTCCTATTCCTCTCCTGTAAAATTTCTTCTCCTACCATGGAAGTCCCTCATATGATTTAATCTCTTTCTACCTGTCTTCCTTCCATTCAGTCTCCACTGTAACTTTTCTCGCCTATTTTCTCATGTTTTCACTCCCTTTGGCACAGTGGTTTGGCTATTTCTAGTAAAAAAGACGTTCTCAATCTTGCTGCCTCAGTCATTCATTACTGTATTCCTTCCTGTCCCACCTTGGAGCTCAAGGAGTGCTGTATATATTCTGTTTGTCATCAGTTTTCTTAAATAATTTTATCAACTCCCCTTTCAAGCCAACCTCCTGCCCACTTCACTACAGTAAAATTATGTTTTTGCCAATAATCTCCTCTTACCAAAATTCTATCCTCATCCTTTTTTACCTTCCAGTCTCTTCCAACACTACTGACTTATTTCTCTTTGCTAAAATATTTTCCTTCCCTGGTTTCTAACCTTTTTTTCTGGTTCTCTTATTTTCCAAGTTTCCATCAGAAATCTTCCTCTGCTTCCAATTTTTTGTTCTTCTATCAGAGGTCCTCCTCTTTTATTTCTTTGTTTATTATCAACATCTTAAAATTTCATACCTCATAGACTTGTTTTAATTGTGTCAAAATATCTTTCCAGATTTAAGAAATAATAATAATAATAAAAATAATTTACTTTTCTGCCTTGGAAAGTAATACCCTAACTCAGATATATTTCAAAATCCTGCAGCACAAATTATTTTTCTAGCCTGTCACCAAGTCACTTTATTCTGTGCATAGTTTCATTTGATCCTTTTTGATTATAAGTGTTATGAATTACTTGACTTCACTTTCTTGGCACTTCACAGTCTCTTTCAATTCTATTGTTCCCATTTGCTACCAAGAAGCCAACTCCCACTTCATCTGTTCATGATTCTGATGCCATCATCCAAGTAAGCACTTTTTCAACCAAGAAGTTACATTTATCCCTTTCTACTTGGAGTAAAATTCCTATAAACATTTCTCTTTTTAATTTCTTCTAAATCCTCTCTTAAATTTTTAATTCAACATCAAAAATAAAAGATATGAGCAATTACTAGAGATGCAATGACAGTCTGTCCAAAATGGACTGAGCTGCATGAGCAAATCATTATGAGGTTCTTGTCTCATAAT
This sequence comes from Stictonetta naevosa, assembly GCA_011074415.1. NCBI lineage: Eukaryota > Metazoa > Chordata > Aves > Anseriformes > Anatidae > Stictonetta > Stictonetta naevosa. The sequence goes on from CM021697.1 coordinate 47,626,945, forward strand.
TTTAGCAACTACTGTATAGATATCTACATCTGATGTAGTTGTTTAGATAGCCTATAGAGTCAACAAAGAGAAATAGATGTTTCTATACCCTATTTCACCTGACTTATTTTGAAGTTTGTATTAGAATGAGATTATTTATGCTCCAAATCTCAATTTCAATTTCTGTGCTTCACTATTAAACAGATTTGAAACGCTAATTCCTTCCTGCTTGTTTTGGTTTTCATCCACCTAAAAGAGACATCCTGTATTTTCAATGAGAAAATCTTGTCAGTAGAATGAATCTTTTGAAATCCTTCCTCATGTCACTGCATTAAATGAATGAGAGCTTAGTATTGCAGATGAAAAGTACTGGCACCAATAACTTCTTCCCACTTGTCACTCAGCTCTGGTCTTTATTATACCTTGTACTGTGAGTTGAACACTTGTGAATGATAACTCATTGAGTTAATTCTATGGATGTTCTTTTCCTTATTACAGCAGATATAATTTAATACTGAATTAAATAGGTAACTCTTCAGGGAAGAAGTCATTTGTTCATCTTAATCCCCAAACTACCTAGGGCATATTTAGGGAGTAGTGAAAATTGTTACAATAGTAATGTAAATTTCAAAAAATGACCTTCAAAACAATGTGGTTTGCTTGGATATACCCAAGACAGAAAAAGAATCCTCTCATCTCCTCCTCAACATAATAATTTACCCATGCAGTACATTTATGTAACTGGGCACCGTCTTTATTCTAGGCGGGCATCATTCTCCTTGTGTAAAATCTGGGAATAATTCCCATTTTCCTCACTCGTAATATTATTCAGAGCCATAGTGAAAGGGGAATATTGCTTTTAATCAATATAATAAATAAATTTGAGAAACTTTACTGTTGATAGAGGTCCATTGTCATTTTTTGTTTTAAGGATATGTGTGTGTGATGTAAATGTACATATATCGCATATATAATTTTTAAAATCATATTCCCAAATACACGTCTTGTGTTTGACAGTGTAATATTAAAAAGTTTCTAGACTCCTTCTAAATTATGAAACCTTCTTAAACTGTACTAAAACAGAAAGATTTACATATATTATAACTATTATTGTTCCAAAGTCTGAAATAATGAGAAACTGCAGTCAGTCTTTTGCATAAAGTGACTACTTGTATGTCCATTTAGGGAACAATTTCCTAAATCTCAACTCATACTGGTATTGGAAATAAACAAATAAATAAATAAATAATCCTGCAGACATCACCTACCGTAGGACTAATAGTTTTTAAAAAGTTTTTAATGATCAAGTTAGTTTGAACCTGAAGTTCAATTTGTACTAAAAGCTGAAGTTAGCAGAAAGGAAAGGATCTACCCATACCTTGTCTGTGGCTTCTGTTTCAATACAAAAGTAACTGATTAAGTTCATAAATGGAAGAACAAGAGGACTTAACACCTACAAAGATATTCTGTGTAAGTAATAATAATAATAATAAATTTAAGAAGGTCAAAGAGCAGTTAAAATTTGCAGCTATTGAATATAGCAAACAGATAGAAAAGTATGCAACTAAGGGAATATTTAACTGCAAACAATAAATACCTGCAAAGGAAGACAACCAGAAATCATCAGTCAACAGTTATGGTGTACCTGTTATTTTTGTAGTTTTCAATTAATCCAGGAAAATGTGACTAAACTATTAAAGTTGTATTACAAAAGCTGAATGAGACTTCATACTATTAAAAATGAAACATGAAATATACTTTTAATCTGAGGACTCAGGAAAAAAAAAAATGAAAAAAAAAAAAAAAATAGAAGACAGCCCATTTTCTAGCCAAGGACAGAGTTTTACAGTTTCAGAAAATTGTCTGATACTGTGTAAAAGATTTGCTTATTTAGACTTGTGGCAAAACAGTTACAGAGATGCTGTTGGAAAAGACAGAAGATATCTTTTTGTACAACTGTCAGAATTTTCCAGCCAAACTGAGACTTCTGGATAAAATACAGTACTTTGACCCCATCGACATATTAAAGAATCCAAAATACTATGTGAGTAAGCCTTTGTGCACATTGAAAGAAAAGTTTACAAAAACAGCACATGGAGACACATGTTATGTGGCAAAGCCAGAACAAACCAGCATAATACCTGGCACTTGGAAAAAGAGGTAATAGATAATGTATTGGATCACTATTAGAACAACACAAACAACAAAACAGTGACTGTATACTTTTCCAACAGGAATTTTTCAGTGGTATAGTGTTAGTATAGCAGCAGAAGATGAATGCACTATTGCCCTGAAATCAAATGGAATGTTGCTTAATTTAAGATGTTACAGGTATGCAAAGCCACAGTTGTATGTGCAAGAGCCCAAACTATTTGTATTTATACTGAAATAAAACATTTGCACAAAAGAGATAAAGATCTCAGGTTGGGACTTAAAGTTATACCCAAAATAAGCGTCTATCAATATTAAGTATGTGGGCAAATAAACTGAAACACTATGTGTAGCAATATCTAGTGGAAAAAATAGTGGACAAAATGTTTCATGTCCTCATTTTTTTTGTTTTGTTTTGCTTTGCTTTGCTTTGCTTTGCTTTGTTTTTAACCAAAAGAAGACTCCCTATGGAATGACAACCATCTAGATTAACTGAGGAAAAGTCTAAGAACATCTTCCAGAAATACAGAAAAATTCCTAATAGATCAAAAAATATTAATGAAAGAAAAGTAAAGTTTTCTGATGATTCATTACAGCTTCAGTTCCCCTTTCCCAGTCATAATCAAATGAGAAGTAAACTTAGTGATCTACAAATCACAGAATGAAGATTCAGTAGCCACCAGCTTACTGTAAAAAACAGACAGAAATGTTCTTCCTGTGAACTCAATTCCCACTATCATCTATAGCAGATATTTTTAATAGAACTGAGAGACACTTCTCCTCTTTCCAGCTTGGAGAATCTGTAGGTCTCTGACAATTATTCTGAGGAAATAAAATAATATTAATAACAATAAAAAGGATGGTGATCTTTCTGAAATGCAACACTACCTTAGAGAGATCCTATTTTATCAGACTCTCCTTTACATTATGCTGAACACACAATGAGATTTTCCACTAAAACAGCAATGTGCAACACATAACATGCATGTAAAACATTATTATTATTATTATTATTATTTTAATCTGCAGAGGACAAAACTTTTTGCGTGAGCAAAATAGCAGGAGAAAATAGTTTGACATCCTCAAAATTTTAGAGAGATTGAGAATGTTAAACTAAAGGAAAAAATATATATATAATAGAATAGCACAGTAAAATTAGCAAGTAATTTATGATAAAATGAATGACCTAAGTGTTTGCCCCAGTTTACAAGGGCAGTGTTTTCTGGCTCTAGAATGCCAGAGCATAAGGATTATTTTTACTGGAGCAGCAATTATTTGGTCATCTGTGCAAGTCACGTTACACAACACTTACTGGTGATGGCTCAAACTCAGTGCAAACTAGATCTACACCAGGCTCCTCAGCTTGCTGATATTACTCAACAAGCTTCTGTGGATGTGATCAAACTGTTTTCCACAACCTTCTTTCCTCTAGGAAAGCCTTCTTTCCTCAAGTGGCAGGCTTGTTTCAATGCCTTGCCGTCTTCTTCTTCATTGTTCATCCATCTCTTCCATCTCCTTTCTATGTCATCCATTTTTCCTTGCCTTTCTTAGTTATGTCCACTTGATCCACTTTACTAAAGCCTATCAAAGAACTTAAGTTCTACCAAAGAGCTTAAGCATAAAGAGAATCATTGCACCATCATTTTTTTTTGTTGTTGTTGTTGTTTGTTTGTTTTAATACCTTTAGCCTTTTTCTGTTTTAACTGTGTGTATCTTGGGCCATTCAGAAGATAAAACATCTGGAATTCCATTCAGAGACCTCCTTGGATTCAGTGTCTCTTGGCTGTTTCAAGTTTACTGATCTTTACTACGGTTAAAATGAATTTAAAAATGAATGCTTATTTTGTAAAATTCTATCTTCTGGTAAAACATAATTAGGGAAGAATGTTCTTTTGGGGTAGTTTTATTTTATTTTATTTTATTTTTGTCTGTTTGATTTGTTTTGGGTTGGTTGGTTGGTTTTTGTTTGCTTGTTTTTGTTTCCTTTACATGTGCACATTCATTCCTAATAATTTGGGAAAACTTGACTATATGTCCAGGATATGAATATGTGTTAATAAATGAAACCATAAGGAAAAAAAAAAAAAAAAAAAAAGACCAAATTTATTATTATTTTTATTTGGACACCTGATTCCTCAGCTTACAATTCTTAAGGCATTACTGTAAATAGCAACACTGTAATAAAAAAAATATTAAAAAAACAGGTAATAATATAATACATAACCCAGGAAATTAAAAAAATTCCATTGGGTCAGCAGATTGATTTTTCAGTTTAAACCCTGAAGGCCACATGCATCATTAAAGATTTGATGTTAGGTAAGAGTACCATCTCCAGCTGGCAAAACAGATGTATCAGCATGTATTACGCTTGATAATAATTTGCTGATTGTTTTACAGTTCATTTCAGCTTTTGGCAAGGCTTGCACTTCAAACTGTTCTAAACCAAGAAGGACAGATGTAAGGATGTAAAAGCCACAGAACAGTTCTCTGAGATTCTCACATAATAAAGTTGTACCAAAAGATACAGTATCCCTCTTCCCATCCCCAGACAGGGCAAAAATTGCAGATTTTGATAACACCAAGAAGAACAATGCTATGCTAGTTCCTACATGACTGCCACATGCACACTCTGCAGTTTGTCAGGGTGTATTTTGACAAGAGCATGCTAACAAGTGTTCTAAAATCTTCATGAACTGTGAGTTCTCCTTTTTGTTTATGGAATAAATATTTGAAGCAGAAACCAGACCAAAGAGAGATAAATGGCCAGACTCCCACAGACTCCCATGGACTTTAATTGAGCAGTTTTCATACGGTCTTCCCCCCCCCCCCTTTTTTTTTTTTTGCTATTTTTTTCTATTTTGTTGTAGTTGTTATTTTTACTACAATAGTTACTACTAGAGGTAGTTCAGCAAAAATTAAAGTATCTTTGCAATAAAGCTTTTTTACTTCTCTGAGCGCTGTGTAAATTGCAGATCATGATGTAGTCTATAGGTATTACTACACTGCAATATATAGTAATGAACATAACAGAGTCAATGTTTATACTGTAAGAGCTGAATAAGAACTGCAAAAGCTGTGTTATACATATCATGCTATATATCCATTTTCCTATCCATAGGATAAAAGTGTGAGCTGTCTGAGCCAAACTATATTGGTGTTTCATTAATTTGTGCCTCTATTTTCTTGCCTCTTTTCTTACCTAAATATCTCAAAGCCCATGTCAAGTCACGATGAAAGCTGTACATGCTGAAAGTCTTTTGTATTGGGATTTTAGTGATATTCTTCAGTGTTACTGGTGTCCGTTCCCCCCCCCCCCCCATTTTTTATTTTATTTTATTTTTCTTTATTCTCTCCACCAAGAAAAGGAAACATGGAAGAAGATAAATAATAATAATAATAAAAAATCTATTCCTGTGGCTCTATTCAAGTATTACCCTAAGCTGTCACATTTCTTAGGTCTTTCAAATAGTTCCATACTAGCAGCATTGCAAGTGTTAGCTATGGTTCAAGCACTTTCATCACTTTCAGATTGACTCTCATTTTAACCTCTGAGAATTGCTTTCCCTGCACAAAATTAGTGTATGGAGCTGTCCTTTAGCAAGATGTATATATTAATGTCCCACTATTCCATCTGAGCTATATTCAGGAAACTTAGTCCATGTGGCATTTTTTTTTTATTTTTTTTTTGTCTAACATCCCTTCCTCAATAACATTGCCTGCAGATGTTTTCCCTCAGATTTTCTCCTCTAGTTCCTGTTTTCACTGACCTCTAAATTCCCCTGAGTTTTTCATTTAATTTTATTGTGTTTTGTTTTAACTTTTGTTAAATTCAAGCCATACAGGGCACATTCTGAGGAAAATAAACAGCAGCACTCCAAAGCTAATAACTTCTTTCTTTAAGTCTTGCATATAATAGAGTTATTGTGAAGTAGGAAAGAAACCCATGGGTATGGCTGGCCAGGTGCTCTGCTGGTGTGTTATCCTCATCATTTGCTGTTGCTCTGGGAGACAGTAAAACTTCTCTTGCAAATTCTGATGAGTGGGCTTGTTTTTTCTTCTTTAAAACAACACAGTGGTGTGAAAAATAATGTAGATTTAAAATAGGAGGAACAGGGTCTTACACAGCGTGATGCAAGAGAGAACTGATGTTCTGGTACAAAGAAATTGAAAACTATAGGCTTCTGATACTTTTCCAGCTTATACCACCATAGATATGTTCCTGCAGTGAAAGATTTTCTGAATGTTTGAAAAAAAACAATTGTTTTGTGTGTTTCTCCAAGATAACATGATCATATTCAGGAAAGCATTGGCAAAGCAGAACAGATTAATCCTAAATACATGGACAATTTCTGGTTTTGGTCAGGACTAACAGTTCTTCTTGGAAGAGCTTTAGCTATTCTCTGAACATCAACTACTCACAAAATATTTACATTACAAGGCCTATCTGAATATATACCTGTCTGTTTCCAGTGGGAAGTATTTTGTATCAGAACATCAGCTGTGATAATCAAACCAAAAGCATTTTTATCTAAAAAGAAAACAAGTTAAAACAGATAAGAAATAATAATAACAAGATAAGGAATTATTTAGCTGAAATAAATGACAAAGCAGGATGTAGGATAAAAATTACAAGTGCTCACCAGTCTAAACTCATTGAATATTGGTTTAAATATCTATGGAAAATAAAACTATGGTAAAATCAAAAACAACAATCGAAGAATGCATTTAGCAGTAGCTCATTCATTTATGCCATTATTATAATAAGAGCAACGAGAACAATTAATCTGTATAATTCAAGCCGTACTTTTCACAATAACTATATGTTTCCTGTGTCCTAATACATGCAGGTAGCTTTAGTACACTAAGGGGAGAAGCTACATCTGTCTCCAAATTCTTGTAATTTTCTCTTAGGAAACCAAAATGAATGTGTTCTTATGGAAGTTCTTATAACAGTCTGCAATACAAGAGAGCTGTGGCTGTAGCTTTCTCTGACCAATCTATTTATTTTGGGAGAGGTTTATTGTTAGTGAAATACTCTGCTGAACTGTGAATGACCTTTTCTACCTCCTCTTGTAAATGTGGCATTGCTAGCTAGCATTCAAAATTAAAAACAGATCTGCTCAACTTTATGCATACTCAGAGAAACCACGTAGAGAACACACTGATTGCTTTGCTCAGGATGAACTGCAAGAGGAGTCCATTGCATCCAAACATGCATCAAATACAATTTTATACTATCTTCTTACCCCTCTTTCAATTTTCTTGATAAGTAGGTGCTAACACAGATACCGATACACTTTTTGACACTGTTTTAATACTTAACTGATTGTGGAAAGAGTTAAATGCTTGATTTTTCTCCAAGAAACAAGTAAATGTTTAATTTCAAAAATATTAGAAATGTATTAAAATACACTGAATATTAACTATAATATATGCAATATCATTTGGGGGGGAGTGTATTAACAACTATTTTCTTCTGTTTCTGAAAAATAGCATGATGGAGTTAGTGAACAAAAATCCTCTATAGTTTTTCTCCAGTAATAAATATAAACAGATAATGCTATCCATATCTATATAGTCCATTGTACCTAACTCACTGCACAAATATGTAAAGCTGTACGTCTTATAAGTAGATAGTAAATAGACATTATAAGATTCATTCTCATATTTGTCATATCTGAAATCCTTTCCATTAACCTGAATTACTTTTCTGGCAGTAATGGGACTTTTTTATGTCATGGTTGATTAATCAATACAAGTCAGCAGTAAAGTAAAATTTCAAAAAATGGAGATCACCTATTTCAAAATGGAGACCACCTATTACAGATTTAACAGAGTTTTCCTGGAGGCCTATTTTCTCTGAATGTACAGGGATCTAATTTTCTTACAGTTACCCAGAGTCTAGATATCACAGTTAGGGGGGAAATAAATTAGATTCCTACACAGAAGGCAGAACAAATAAAGTCCATGATACATCACTGCATGACTTAGAGTATAATTGTTCAAATTGCTCTAATAAAAAAGAAAGAAAGAAAAAAAGATAGTATAATTGTATGATGATGGACAAGGTACAACTCTACCCTCAGAAAAAAACACTATTTCCCCACTTACCTACCGGCAGGGATGAGGGTGGGGGTGGGGGGGTGGTATGAGGTGTTAAGGTAAATAGAACATTTTAATTTTGTATGAATGTAGATATAAATTATGATTCTTCTGGGTGTTAACAGAAGATGCATATACATCAGCAATGAAGTACCTTTTGTAGTTATTTTTAAGCCGTGTTTATCTTTTACTATTTCAGTAGTCCTTAATCTTTTTATTTTAGTACTGCATTGTATTTTCTTCAGTTCACTAGACTGGCTAAAAATGATAAAAGACACTAGAAAATAATATATATATATATTATTATTATTTTTTTTAATATTTCATTCTTAAGATAATTTCTCCAGTAACCATTTAAGATCTCCTTCATTATTATTCCACAGGCATTAATCCTTGTTAACAACAAAATCAGCAAAATAAGCCCAGCAGCTTTTGCTCCTCTGAAGAAACTGGAAAGACTTTACCTGTCCAAGAATAACCTGAAGGAACTTCCAGAAAATATGCCAAAGTCTCTTCAGGAGATACGGGCTCATGAAAATGAGATCTCCAAGTTGAGGAAAGCTGTCTTTAATGGACTGAATCAAGTGATTGTCTTAGGTAAGAGCATAATAAATTGGAAAAAAAAAAAAATCAACAGTGTACTATGTTGTTCTTAGTTCACTCAATAATTTTATATGTAAAACCTATATATATAGAAAGACAAGAAATGTGGTAATGAATTGTACCTCCAAGTTAGCTTTGATCTATTAGAGATCTGAAGTTTAATGGGCATTGATACATCGATACATAAACTGAAGCACAGCTCAATAACATATTTTGTTGGCAGAACTAGGCACAAATCCACTCAAGAGCTCAGGCATTGAAAATGGAGCTTTTCAGGGGATGAAGAGGCTTTCCTATATCCGTATTGCAGACACCAACATTACTAGCATCCCAAAAGGTAAGGACTTCGATGAATATTTGAGAGATCTACACAGGTGTAAGATGGCAACATTTAGTCATCTCATGAAACATTAAAATCAATAAATTATGGAAGTCTTTTGAGTCTTTAGCGTATACACTACTTGACTGCTATAAAATAAAATAAAATAAAATAAAAAAATAAAATATAAAATAGCTATTTTTTTGGTCAGTTGGCTTTTGTTTTTTTTAAAAATAAATAGTTTTACCCTTATGAGAAGCTCCACAAGAGGTATACTGTCAAAAGTAAGCTGTTTTATTTTATTTTGCTTTCCTTGTCTCATGTTTGAAATACAAAGTGGAAGAATGTTTTCACCCTCCAACTCTGGTTTGTAAACCTGATCGACATTATACAGATGTAAACCCATATAGAATTAACTGAAGCTCTACAAGCATAAAATCATCTTTCCATAGTCTGTGGAGTTGAAGCCAAAAGACATGCAAAACAGAAACAAATGTAAAATAGAAATATTTGCAATTTTAAAAAGCATTTTTATTGTAAATTGCTACAAAATAAAAAGAACATATTCAAAAAGGGAAGGAAGGATGGAATGACGGACAGAAGAAAGAAAGAAAGAGAGAAAGAGAGAAAGAAAGAGAGAGAAAGAGAGAAAGAGAGAGAGAAAGAGAGAGAAAGAAAGAGAAAGAAAGAGAGAGAAAGAAAGAAAGAAAGAAAGAAAGAAAGAAAGAAAGAAAGAAAGAAAGAAAGAAAGAAAGAAAGAAAGAAAGAAAGAGAAAGAAAGAAAGAAAGAAAGAAAGAAAGAATAAAGAGAAGAAAGAAAGAAAGAAAGAAAGAAAGGTTCCAATACAGAGGAAATTATATTCAATTTATTTGTACTTCAGCCAGAGGAATATTTTGAAGTAGCTCTACTTATTTGAAAGTTAATACTAGTTGTTTCTTTCTTGCCACATTTCCTGTTTTGGCTGTTCTTTCGGCGAAACTCAGTTAAAATATTTGGTAGCTTTTTTTTTCCCCTGAAAAACAGAATTTGCAAACTAATATGTAGGCCACTAAAAATAACATTAACATTGTTTTTCCTCATTGTTATAATCTCATTTTCTGCTGCTATTTTTTATTAAATATCTAGGCATCAAGTGTTTATATACTTAATGTGTGCACAGTCTGGCTAAAATGAAGACTGTCTTACACTATTTTCTATGTCTTATATATATCATCACGAAGGCTAGGATTCATATCTATGAAAAATTTTGGTTAACTATTTCTTAAGATTTAAATGTTCTTTGATGACCTTAGGAGCTTGGTCTTATTTTATTCCAAATAAATTGTTACTAGCAGTGTCCTGATCCCCTGAATGTGAAAGCGCTTTGTTCCATTCATTATTCTTGGACATGTCTGCTAAAAATCATTTTTTGTAACTGTAAAAGGAGTCTCAGCATAACACAAGTCCATTAAAATAAATAGATAAATAAAATCCAGTTTTATCAAAAGTAGTTTTATGATGTTCTCTATCTCAGGACTTCCTCCATCCCTTACTGAACTTCATCTTGATGGCAACAAAATCAGCAAAATTGATGCTGAAGGCCTGTCTGGACTCACCAACTTGGCTAAGTAAGAATTCATTTTTTCTTTTCACATATAAACGTTACTTGAAATTGTAACCATCTCAGATACATTTAGAAAACATAATTCTGCTTCATCAGCACTATTATTGCTGGAGCTGTAAATAGCTTAGCACAAAAATCTCCTAAGGACTTGTGCACTGAAATAACAGATCAAAACACTTTTTCTAACTACACTTTCCAATTATCTTCAGTTATAAATGATGTATGCCAGAGACAACCATTTCTTTGATAAAAAAAATAAATAAAAATAAAAAAATAAAGAAAGCAATTAGAGTTAATAACTTCTTTCATACTTCTTTCATTGTATTTCCATCAATAATTTAAGCAGTTTATGTGGGACATAGCTTATGCAAATTCCTCTGGAAACTGAGGAAAAACCACAGGAGAACTAACAGACCTTGCAACAATATTTCCTCTGTTTCTCAAAAAAGGCAAGTTTGTAATCAATCCAATAATATGATTAAAATAAATAAATCATACAATGTAAATGAAAAAGGTGCCATTTTTCATGGTGATTATACCTTGGCAATTTGTGAATCTGTTGTTGAATAAATGTCTCTAGCTGTTGAAAAGTATAAGGAGAATTCCTGAAGAACAGTTGTAGACATACTGAATTATTTGTGAATTTATCCACATTAAATAACGTGTTAAAATACGAAAATGAGCCTGTAATACATGGTCTTTTAATACCATGATACTTTAAAACACTTCTGTGAAAATGGAAGTGTACTTGATCTACAAAATTATTACTCAAATTATTGGATCCAATCCTTCAGGCAAATGATTAGCTTTGAACAAATAAATAAATAAACCACCAAGTTCTTAATTTCTCAGGTATAGGGTAATATATTTAACTGTGGGGAGATGTGTTGTCCTTCAGATGATGCAGTTTTTCTGCTTTTTGACATTAATCTTTGAAAAACATGATAGATGTTACATGGGTAATATTGTTGGAATTCCTTCCTTAGACAAAAAGCAGCATGTAGAAGTGCTATTGGACTACTAAAAATGTCTGTCCCTGTGCTGCTTCCATTGTGGTTGTGCTGTATTGAGAAACAAGATACTCTGTTGATTGTGGTGTGGAAATGTGGAGCTGCTCTGAGTTGGCACTAGTTTTTAAATTGTTCTCTGGCCTGCAGTCAAGCAAGAAATCTAAGCATTGTCAGAAATCTTCTTTTTCAAAGCTGAAAAATAAGGCAAAGTACAGACCTGTTGAAAAAGGAGGACATTGGACATAATAGAGCAAACACGTAGAAAGAAGGGCGCAAAGGGAGAGCTACAGAACAGCACCTGGGATAAATCTAAGGGAAAATATGCTTCTCCTTCCAGTTCAACAAAAAATAAGTTACCCACAAATAATTTTTATTTATATATTTAAGACTTCAGAAACATGCTTGAGACCACTTTCCTGGATTGGTATCAACACTGCTCAAGAGTCTAATAGCTGCCCTAAAATACAGTCAGCCTATGAAAAACATTGTGTGTGTGTGTGTGTGTTTTAAATCATAAACTATTCCATGCATGAGCTTGGTGTAGATCTACCATTTATTCTCTCTTGAATTCTTGCATTCTAACAGACCACCAATATTCCTCCTTTTGTTTGTTTGTTTTCCTTGTAAAAATACTCTTATGTCTTTGTATAGTTTTCTTATAGTGCTGGAGTGGAAAAATATATATATATATTAATATATATCAATATATATATATATAAATATATATCAAGAATGTAAACTGAACAAAGACTTTCCTGGTTTCATTAAGGAAGGAGCTTCACGGGGAGTACACACATTATACAACTATTATTATTAAAATCAAGATCCTACTGAAGTTTACTGAAAAGATCTAGCTGCATACACTTCAAGCCTTGAATAATGCAGTTTCTTAAAGTACATATAACAAAAAGTTGACTGTTTGAGAAAAAAGCATGTGAAAAATATCTGAGAATTACTTCCATGTTTAGATGTGGTTTTGTTGATGTAGAATGCTGTAATTAAATCAGCTAAAACACTATGTTAACATTAATATTAAAGGAAATAAAATTTGGCAACATAGTAAGCAAGAGTCGCTTTCCAACTTCCTCCAATTTGTTCCCATGTGGGGAAGAATGGTGGGGGGAGAGGAGGAATGAAGATCATATTATTTCCTCTTAATTATTTACTCTTAGTCACCCTGTACTTAATTATTTACTCTTAGTCACCCTGTACTTTACATAGGAATCTTGTCTTATTTCATTTATAAACAAAACCCCAACTGACTGAGAGTTCATTCACATTTAGATGAGATGCAATTACATGTAATTCATGTAATTTCAGTGCTTATGAGTTAGATTGATTTCTTTGTTATTATTATTATTATTATTATTATTGTATAGACTCGTCCAGTTTTACTCTTCCCCAAAAGCTTTTACCTGCATGAGCTAATCCAGACCTGGATCTTTTCCATATTTAATATCTATAAATGGGTTACTTTTGCTTCAACAAACCAATATGAGAGTCAGGCCTTCTTTTCTCATGCTGATTTCCCTAGGTATGAAACTTCTGCTTATGAAGTGAGAATTCAGATATGTGTTCACTAAAAATGTATACATGTATAAATGTCTTCTGCCTATTTTTTTATTATTTTTTTTTTCATCCTTTCAAAAACATTCACTATCAATATCTGTTCCTGAAAGCCTTTGTAATTCTGTGGATCTCCAGGCCAAATTGCTCTGTAGAATCAAATCTCCCAAGCTTTATTAAAACTTGATGTACTCTTCTCTACAGAAATTTTGTTTTAATAACCTCAAAATTAGATTAATAAAAAAATTTCCCTAACAAATTCTAGTAAAAATATAGGGTGCTGTGAATTGATTTCTGAGTAAATGAAATCTCCATTGATATGAATGGGAGATCTCATTAAGCATTCATTTGTCTTTTCATAGTATGATAATTTTGCAATATTTAAATGAGCATTATTATGACTGTTTATGTATAATATTAGCTATCAAGATCTTTCTTTGACTGTTTATTCTTAAAAGAATATTTCTGAAATGTGCTTCTGTTCTTGTACAGCCCTATTTCTAGAAACATCTCTGCTATAAATATCAAGAAAGAATTTTTAGTTCTATGATTTTGTACTAGTTCCAGATTCTGACTTCTGAAACAGGCACAAGCTACAAAGAATTACAGTAGATTGCTGTGAATCAGACTTTCTTTAAAGGTATTCATCCATAGCAAAGTATTTTATCATAGAGATTCTGATCACCTATATTAATTTTTTTAATTGTTTCAGTTATAATAAACAAATAACCCAAACTAGATGATGTATGTCTAGCTTTTACAGAGATAATTTTCTCAAAGGACAACACAATCACTGAAAACAACTCAAGAATTACCACTGAATTCCTTACTGCAACACAGAAGATTGTAATTTATGAATGTCTTGAAAAATAAAGAAATAAATACATAGTCTGACGATTGCAAATTTAAATACTGTTAACACAGAGACATGCAGATAGAACTAGGTTTTCCAAACTGGACATAAACTGTGTTAATAAACCAAGAATATAAAGAAGTATAAATTGGGAGGGATGATTCTGTGGTTAAAGCTCTGGTCTGGAACCTGGGAAAAATCGTGTAATGTCCCACTTCTGTGTCCTGATGAGCAGTTCATTACATATGACTCAGCTCCAATTTCCAGTTTGCAACATGGCTCTTAACTACATGTGTATTTTAGGATGTGGTGAAGATTTAAAATTAACAGTTCTGGTCACTGTGGGTTATGTATTTTGACAAGAAAGTTAAAGCCAGTGCTCCTAAAGTCCCACAAGAAACTTTTATTCAGCTTTTAAAGAAAGGCCAATGTTCATGGGGTTGCACAGTATGATGTATATCACTGATGCCATAGTATGATGCCATACAATGGCATCAGATTATAAGTTATGAAAGTAGGCAGTACCATGGGCAAAGGTTGAATGAAGTCATGATAATTAAGATAGTTCATATCAGATGTCAGACATTTAAATATACTTTTCTAAACTAGTTCTCTGCGGTGAGTCTAAACCTCATGCCTATTTAGCCTAGTCATTCCTACTGCAGTAGTATATAGATGTAAACACTCCAAGAAAGATGATAATGTGGGCAAGTTTTACATCATTTTTTTATTATTATTATTTGTATTTATTTTCTGCAGATTGGGTCTCAGCTTCAACAGTATTTCTTCAGTTGAAAATGGCTCTCTTAACAATGTACCTCATCTGAGAGAACTTCATCTGAATAACAATGAACTTGTCAGAGTACCTAGTGGGCTGGGTGAACACAAATATATACAGGTATGGTTTATTATACTGCTTGAGAGAGCAATATTTGGAGGACTCTGTATGATATATATGTATGGTTATTTACTTTTGAACAGAAAAGTATTTGTGCAAGAGGTAACTCGATTCAAGTTTTATAAACCATTGAACTGTAATAGAAAAGTTGCAAAATACAGTAGTACTAATTCTGTTTTTTGTGTGGGTGTAGCTATGGTGGTGTGTAGACCTGTAGGCATTAATTTGTATCTCTAAGGGTAAAAAACAAATATAGAATTATTTGTGTACTCTTATTTCTTCTTTGCTCAGAAAACCTGCTTTCTGAGAACATTTCTTCCATTGTTTTTTGTTTGCTTTATTTTGTTTTGTTTTGTTTTTTGATTCGACTCAGTGACATTTTTCAACTTCTCCCAAGAACCATCCCTTTGGTATCCTACAAAACTATGCCTTCAGGAGAACAAAGAGAAGAAATATACTTTTCAAACCAGTAGTTTTCTTAAGGTCTGTGTAACTGAACAGCAAGAAATATAACCTTCTGGAACCAGTTAAAACCTGTCTTCACTTAAACTAAGGTTTTAGAGTAAAGAGAACTCCACAAGAATGAAGCCTCCCAAATGGAAAATGCTGCCTGAATTTACCTTGGGAGAACTCATCAGAAATAGTTTCTCTGGAGCAAAGTAACCTTCAGCTCTTTTAATCATCATTAGCAACTACTTTTGGAGTCATGAAAGTTGGAGAGAAACCAATCAACACCAAATACATTTTTATATACAGCACATGCTTCTGAACCACAGCACTATCTTAATAATATCACATTTGAGTCCCCTTTCAGTTACAGTACAATCAAATGATAATATTACTACTGGACTTCCTTGAAGGATTTATGTTTTTTCTCTAGAAATTATTTGGTATAATCTAGGTATTTCAAAAAGTAAGAAGAATCAAATGTTTGTTTGGAAAAGTGGATATTTTGTCAGTCTGTATAGTGTTGCCCAACGCTAACCAAGTATTTGACATCAAATGATTTATGTTATTTGCTACAGAAGCTTTATTTCTCACTTCTACATTTCTATACTTTTCAGGTGGTCTATCTTCATAACAACAAAATAGCTTCCGTTGGTATCAACGACTTTTGCCCTCTTGGATACAACACCAAAAAAGCTACCTATTCCGGTGTGAGTCTCTTCAGCAACCCTGTGCAATACTGGGAAATCCAGCCCTCTGCTTTCCGGTGTATCCATGAACGCTCTGCAATACAGATTGGAAATTACAAATAGATTTCTAAAGATGGGGTTCAGTTGTATTTCAGCTAAAGTACCTGTTGTAATAGGCCTGTTCAAAAAATTGTTTCTAACAATTAATGCCAAATACCAAAAACTTTACTGCAAAGTGGAGATGATCCATTGATGTAAAATAAATTAATCATTGCAGATCTACAGGATAAAATATGCCATCAAAAAAGAATTACTGACAGTGCTTTAAACTGACTTATTTCAGCCTTCTTTTCCAGCATGCTTTCTGTGGTAATTTTTGGTTTGCTGAATGCTACAGTTTTTCAGATTCCACTGTATATGAGATTCGGAGTAAATATTTGTCAAGTTATGATATATAAAAAAGAAGAAGACAAAAAAAAAGATAGTGATTGAGCATATTTTTATAGCTACACAAGACAAATAGAGGGAAAAAGGACTCTCAAGTCATTTTGAGATTTGAGAAGGTGAGAGTTACCTCCTTTAAATTTATTTCAAGCCCTGGAGGTTTAAAAATATCACTATAATACTAAGCTAATTCTGAATGTATCTATTTAGCAAAGGCAAATAAAATTGTTGCTAATGTCATTATTTGGGGAAAAATAAAAATAAATTCATATTGTATACATAGTCCTTTTAAGTTTGCCATTCTTTTAGAGCATTGCTATTCAGGATTAGTCTAACATAATCTTAGTGAACAAAATAATGAGTAGTCTGCAGTACAAAACCTATAACCTATGTCTGGAGCTCAATTACTAAATTTCCTTAGGGATAATCCCTCTTAGTCGCAAGAGCAATTTCACTGGCTTCAGTAAGGTTGCTTTGCAGACAAAGGTACAGACGTTGCAGACGTTGGTATAAATCCATATATATATCTTAAATCAAAAATCGTAACAATTCCCAGTTAACTTGTTCTACATTGTTCATTTGTCATCATCATTTACTGGTTTGGGTTCTTCAACACTGTTTTTAACTGTCGAGTAGAGATATGCAGGCTCCCCATCTGATGAATTTGTGGAATTTAAATTATGAGCAAAAACATAAGAATAGCAAAAGTAAAAATAAAAACAAAGTGAAATAACTGCCTATCTGGACATTGCTGGGACACCATTGGTAGAAGTATCTTCTGAGAATGATTTGAAGCTCTCTGCAGATTGAGATTCTTCAACACATTCTAATGGGTAGCAAACACATCAAAGGTAGGCTGCACATTTCTACTGCCAATCTACAAAGCTAAACATATACTCAATCAAAATGTCACCTTAAAAGGATCTTCTGCAGCCTCTTAATTCTCCAAAGCCAATCTCTCTAATTTGTAAAACATATATGTCATTTATATTAAAGAAAAATGTAATACAGGCAAACTCCAAAGTGTTTGTCTTTATTTTCTGTTTTGAGAGCATGACATAATGTATCATAACTTTAATTATGATTATGTCCAGAAAAAATGAACCTCTTTGATGCAGTGATAGCTATTGTAAGAACAGGTTATGTGAAAGCTCTTTTCCTCTCTCTCTCTCTCTCTCTTTTTTTTTTTTTTTTTTTAGAAAGTCAATAGTTTACAGTTGTAGTTTATTTAAGTAATAAATAAATGGAAATTATAATGAATTACTAAAGCCATTACACAAAAACAGTTTGTTGGCATGTTAGCATCTCTGTTTTAAAGAGGAAACTAATGAGTTCCAACATTTGCATCCAATTTTCTTCTAAGTTTCACATTTTCTGAGTGTTATTATCTATAAAACAGACAGTATATGATATCCTTCTGTCACTGGAGGGTAAACCGTCCAGAAAATCAGCAGGTTTTTGTTTGTTTGCTTGCTAGTTTTACCCTTTGGTTCTTAGTTGTATTTCTGATGTTACTGAGAAAGACTTAATGTAGAAAGCTAAGCACTGGCATTTCAATAGAGGACATAGTCCTTTTTTAGCTTGAATTTCACAGTTAATACGTACATGATTCAAATTAACAGATATAACTTACAAGAATAAATTTATTTTAAAACAATACAAATAACCTATTACATAAAGCTTCATGTGAACATATATACAACCTTCCTTTTTTTCTCTCCATAGTTTTAAAAATCTCTACAGACTAAGGCTTTTCTTTCAGATTTGAAGTGACTTTAAGTCCAAAGGAGAATATTTGAAACTGGTCCTCCTCTGCCTGTGTAGTAGCTATACAATACCAATACACCAAACTTACTTGCCTTCTGTTCTGAAGCACTAAGTGTTCCTCATATCGTACATTCTCTGCCATCAATAAAGGACTGGAAATATAATGGAATTTTCATTATTCCCAGCCCTCCATAATGAAAGACAATAAGTAATTCCTATAGCATGAGACTCCAGCAGGATCATTGTAGGTGATCAATTCCAAAGGCAAACACGCTCTTAATTTTCCAGAAATAATGCAGCCAACTCTGCAGTATCTAACTGACAGAACCCTATACTGGGTCCAACCTACATGCATTATCTGCAAATTTCAAAGTAGTGGGAAGCCCAATACTTTAAAAACTTTTTTGTTGTTGTTTTTTTAATATAGAACAGAGGAAAGGAAGGGAAGAGAAGGGAAGGGAAAGGAAGGGAAGGGAAAGGAAGGGAAGGGAAAGGAAGGGAAGGGACGGGACGGGAAGGGAAGGGAAGGGAAGGGACGGGAACGGAACGGAACGGAACGGAACGGAAGGACTTACAATAAGGTATAAACAGTCAGGTAGAAAAAAAATGAGATATAGAAAAACTTTAGTCTAAACAGTCCATCTCCAGTTCCTTCATAAATAATGAAGATAGTAATCAACTCCATCAAACATGGGATTACTTTCATTTTGTTCCCATAAAGGAATAAAATACTTGTTTTTTGGGGCATGCTGAGGTATCCTAGCCCCTCCTGCAATGCTGGACCACAGAAGGATCACTACAGGCAAAACATATGACCACTTCTCAGATTTTAGGATAGATTCTTCTAGGAAGCCTATCCAAAAACATATCCTAATAACCTGAAAATTCAAGCTGGTGAAAACAAGAGATATGAGAATAAGGTGTAGTGACAGATCCTCAGCTGTAAGAATGATGTAAGGATTTAACTGCTGTACAACAACTTTTTATGGCTTCCACTGAATACAAAATAATAAAAAATACACACACACACACACACACAAACCCCACCTTGCCTGTTTTTGTTTTTAAAGACATATCTTATCATAACTGTATTTTTATGATGAAGAAGACAGAGTAATAAAATTAGACAAGAATACGTTTTTGTCACCTTTAATTAGTGATGCCTATGATTTGTCAAAGCACTTAGGAACAAACCTGAATAAAAGTTTCAATTTCATTTCCGCTCATTCAAAGGAATTTTCAGAGTTATGGCCAATATTTTCTACTGTTTTATGATATTTACATGAATCATTTTTCCCTCATTCATTAATCTTATTAGAATGTTCATTAAAATCCTTGCAGGAGGTTTTTAACTGAAAAAAAAAAAATCTCTTTTTAATTTCTCACTAAATTGACTAAATAAGTTGGAAACAAATACAATATCTTGAAGAAAAAATGCTCCACCTTTTTAATGCCTTACTTTAGCTTGATGATAATGTTTGAAGTTATTTTGCTTTTGTAGAAACCTTCTCTTTGTCCCCTCCCCGCCATCCCTTTTTTTTTTATCATTATTATTATAATAAATGATATCCCACAGGCTTAGGATTTTCCAAAGATATATATACATTTTTATGTTAGCAAAACCAAATAACAGTAAAGAATTTTATTTTTCAAAACTTTACAAGAAAACCTCCAAATTAAACCCTTCATATATGCTTGGTTTATAGGCCACAAGAAAGCTGATTTGTGTCTTTTAAAGTCCACCTGGTTATGGACAGTGACCACATATTTGATTACTGATATATAAATGACATTAAATCTAATTTAATTTCCAGGAAAGAATTAACTTTTAAATCCTTAGTATCAAATCAAATATTTTACAGACCACATTGCTCTGATTTCCAGGCCTATAGTTTTTCTTCAGTTCCCTCCCTGGACTGTTTCTCAAATCCTCTAAATACAGTGTCTGGCAATAGATATTTGTTCCATAGCCTCACTTTTTTGACCTAAAACAATGAATAAATCTGTTAAAATCCTTTTCTGTTTATGTTTTCTACTTTTTTTTTTCTTCTTTTTTTCTCAGACAGATAATATTGGTTATTTCTTAGTCTTATGTGAAAAATACCCCAAAATCTGATTTATTAAATTTCTGTTTGAAGCTAGCATTACTTTTATGCATCTTTAATTTCATACACATAATACTCAGAAAAGATTACAGAAGTCTCTCTGATCCTAGCACTACTCTGAAGTGCCACCTAGTGTCACTGAGGCACAGTAACAATGTTGCTGTTCATGAATTATGGAAACCAGGAGGAAAGAGATTCTTGAGGATTTATGAAAACAGGTTACATGAATTCACATGCTTATACTGCTGTGTTTTGCTATTCTTGGTGGTGGTTTTGTTTGCTTGCTTGTCTTGTTTTGTTGATGTTGTTTTCTTTGGTACTTTTGTTGTTGGGGAGCAGGGGGAGAGCATGCAAATCAGAGTGTTTAGCTGTGGAATCAATAACATTTTTGCATGTCCACTGTCAAATATTCTTTTTGTTTTGCATGTGGATGTATTTTTTCTCATCCTCTCTGAAAGTACACATTGCTCTGAAGTCAGTTTTGCTGCAGGGCTTGGCTTACATCTCAGCGTTTTTTTTAAAGAAGGGATCTTATTTTTATTTTCCACAATCATCATCAAACTATTTCAAGGTGTTGGTGTTTTGTTGCTATTGCTGTTGGTTATTGCTTTTTTTTTTTTTTTTTTTTTTTTCTTCTTCACAAATTTTAAACCACCAAAGTGTTGTAGTTGGTATTGTTTTACTTGGAAGTAATTTATTCAATAACGAGAAAAATAATTGGGAAGTGTACTTGTGACAACTTCAGAAAACACTGTGAAAGGAAAAACGTGGACTGTGAGATATCAAATACTAAGTATATCATTGTCAAAATGTAATAGTAAAACTAAAAGTAGTTGATAAATTTTAAAATAAAATATCACCCTTGTTGTGCAGATGCAGCAGATCCTAGTGATCCAGCTGTTCCAGATGTATTAGAATAAAGTTTCTATGCACTCCCTGAAAAGGCACGGAAACTGCTTTAGTGTTTGAATTAAAATCAACACAAACACTCTTAACAGCCGGACTCACCAATGGATACATTTAAGGTGACATAAACCAGCCTTTAGTCTCCTGCCCTGCTTCCTGCTCTGGTTATTAAGCACTGTTAATGTACCCTAACAGCCTGAGGATCAATCTGGACACAGGCACTACAGAAGGCTGATGACCCTGCCTGTTAGACACCACACTTTAATTTCTCAGATATTTGGAAGATGTGGTATGATTTCCTTCAAAACTGTTTTGTCAGGAAGTTCCCTTACTTGGTGTATACATTGTGGCACTTAAAAATTTTGGCGATTGCCTCTATGTGGGTGTCTTAAACCAGAGTACAAAAAGAATGTTAATGCTCTGTTACTGCCTCCTTAAACTGGAACTTATTTAAATCTCTGGAACCAACAATGGAATTGGACAAAACTATGAAAACTGCCATTGTTTTAAACATATTTTATACATATATATATATGTATAATGTTTTAGATTATAACAAAATATTGAAAAATAAAATTAAGAAATAAAGGGAACTAATTGCAAAATCAGAGTATCTACAGTGTAAAGAAAAACAATGATGCCATGTTTCTGAATCCACATCTAGGACAACAGTGAGCAACACAGTGAAGAAGTCTGGGGGAAATAACAAGCAATGTGGGCCTTGAGTCTACAAATATTTACTGACAGTAGTATTTCCAATGTTTTCAGTTAGAGGACCAGAAAGCTACAGATGGGAATTCACTTTTACAGAACAAAGGAGAACAGAAGGAAAGAAAGAAGGAAGGAAAGAAAGAAGGAAGGAAAGAAAGAA
>CM021697.1:47649268-47677154 GCA_011074415.1 Stictonetta naevosa
AAGGAAGGAAAGAAAGAAGGAAGGAAAGAAAGAAGGAAGGAAAGAAAAAGATGCCACCCTTGGCCTGAGCTGCTTTTAAAACTATAAAACAAAGAAGCAAAAAACTACCTAAACCACCTCCAGAACACTTCAGAACAATCTGACACAAAGATTTGTCCCAAGTAGTATATTTGTCCCAAGCCTAGATGAAGGGACTTGCAAATTATCATTTCTGATACATGATATGGTATTGTGCTTATATCCACAAATATATTTTGGAATTAGTGTGTTTTGTTGCTTCTAGCATTTGGCAAAATGGACAATATAACATATATGGCTTTCTCTGCATAAATGGTTACAATTCAGAGAACTTTATATGTTCATATTCAACATTGAAGCAAGACAATATCCAGTACTTTTCACAGTTCTATTTGTTATGGATTCAATAGTATTAACGTGTATCATATAAGGTATACCATACTTGAACCTATTATTCATCTTCAGCTACAATACTCAACTAAATATAATCATAGAATCATTAAGACTGGAAATGACCTCCAAGATCATCTGTTCCAACCACTTCCCTACCACCAACATCACCCACTAAACCATGTCCCTAAGCGCCACATCCAGCCTTTCCTTGAACACTCCCAGGGACAGTGACTCCACGATCTCCCTGGGCAACCCATTCCCATGCCTCTTTTTGAGAGGAAATTTCTCCTAATTTCCAACCTGAACCTCCCCTAGTGCAACTTGAGACCATTCCCTCCTCTCCTATCGCTAGTTATCTGTAAGAAGAGGCTGACCCCCAGCTCCCCACAACTTTCTTTCAGGTACTTGTAGAGAGCAATAATGTCTCCCCTGAGCCTCCTCTTCCCCAGACTAAACAACCCCAGTTCCCTCAGCCACTCCTCACAGGACTCATGTTCCAGGCCCTTCTCCAGCTTCATAGCCCTTCTCTGGACATGCTCCAGGGCCTCAATTTCCTTCTTGTAGTGAGGGGCCCAAGACTGAACACAGGACTCGAGGTGCAGCCTCACCAGAGCTGAGTACAGGGGGACAATCACCAACTTGGTCCTGCTGGCTACAATATTTCTGATACAAGTCAGGATGCCATTGGACTTCTTCACCACCTGGGCACACTGTCAGCTCATGTTCAGGTGAGTGTCGACCAACACCCCCAGATCCTTTTCTTCTGCAAAGCTTTCCAACCACTCTGCTCTAAGCCTGTAACATTGAATGGGGTTGTTGTGGCCAAAGTACAAGACCCGGCACTTAGCCATGTTGAATCTCATCCCATTGGCCTCTGCCCATTGATCTAAACTGTCCAGGTCCCTCTGCAGGGCCTTCCTCTCAGCAGACCAACACTGCCCCCCCCAAGTAGTGTCATCTGCAAACTTACTGAGGGTGCACTCAATTCCCTCATCCAAATCATCAATGAAAAAATAATAATAAATTAAAAAGGATGGGCCCCAACACTGACCCCTGGGGAATACCACTGGTGACTGGTCCCCACTCCATTCACTCCATTCACCACCACTCTCTGGGCCCGGCCGTCCAGCCAGTTTTTAAACCAGCAAAGAGTGTACCTGTACAAGCCATGAGCTGCCAGCTTCTCCAGGAGAATACTGTGGGAGACCATGTCAAAGGCCTTGCTGAAGTATAGGTAAACTATGTAAACAACCTTTCCCTCATCCACCAGGCGGGTTACCCAGTCATAGAAGGAGATGAGCTTGGTCAGGCAGAACTTGCCTTTCATGAACCCATGCTGACTGGGCCTGATCCCCTGGCAGACCTACACATGCTGTGTGATTGCATTTAAGATGACCTGCTCCATCACCTTCCCTGGCACCAAGGTCAGGCTGACAGGTCTGTAGTTCCCTGGGTCCTCCTTACAGTCCTTCTTATAGATGGGTGTCACATTAGCAAGTCTCCAGTCACCCAGGACTTCTATGGATGACCATGACTGCTGATAGATGATGGAAAGCAGCCCAGCAATCACATCCACCAAGTCCCTTACACCCTCAGGCAGATCCTATCTGGCCCCATGAACTTGTGACAGTCCAGGTGGAGCAGCAGGTCTCTAACTGTTTCCACCTGAACTGTGGGGGGTTTCTTCTACTCCCCACCCCAGCCTTACAGGTCGGGAGGCTGAGTATCCCAAGGATAAGTAACTAGTCTGACTAGTAAAGACAGATGTAAAAAAAAAAAAAAAAAAATTAAGAATCTCAGCCTTTTCCTTGGGCTTTCCTTCAGTAGTCATGACCTCCCCTGGATCCAGTAAATAATGGAGATTCTCCTTATGTTTATAATAATATAATATAATATAATATAATATAATAAATATAATTATTATAATAAAGATTAAATGCTTATATTTTAATACTATGATTATGAAATTATGATGATAATAATATAATATAATGATTATATTATATTGTATTATATTATATTATGTTATGTTATGTTATGTTATATATTATTTTAATGAAAAAACTTTAATGATTTGGCTACTATTTTTGCAAACTTCATTATTGTATTATTGTTTCCAGCTGAAGACTTTAATTAAGATGAATTAGGCTAGTGCCTCTTCACACACCAACTTTTTGAAAGAGCTAAATACATATTAGGAATAACCCTTTCAATGGGAAAACTCAGAGCCAATAAAACTAATTGTGCAGTATTCTGCTGATTTCTAAATCAAAATTCTTTTGATTTAAAGGTATTGGATTTTTGCAGGAATAAAAAGGATTTCTAAGAATAAACTAAATTCTAAAATGCAGAAAAAAAACTGTAATTTAAAAATACATAAAATAAGGTGATCTTGACATGAAAGACAAAATCATTCGAAATAATTTTTGGCTATGTTAGAAAAACTAGACAACTGAATTTCTTCATAAGGCTTATCCACTTCTGAGAATAATCCTTTAGAGGTTTGTTCATACACATTATTTTAATGTGGAAGGAGAAAGTGGATATGTTACAGTGAACTCTTGAGACAAAATAACATCTCTGAAGTGTTGACTAGTCAAGAGTGATTGAGAGATCATAAACCTCAGGCAATTTAGTATTTCATCATGCTATCACCAAAATTATACTAAAAAAACTAATGGGTTTTTGTTGTTGTTTTATTGTTTGTTTGTTTGCTTTGTTTTTCTTCTATCCTGTATTACATGTTTCCAGCACCAAGCTCTTTTGAAGTCATGCCAGTCTTTTTTAATATATTGTAGGAACCACTGCATGTATTAGATACAGAGAGATACAAAAGATTGTGTGAATTTCTGTACAACAGATACAGATAATTGGACTATGTTTTGGAAAAAAACTTAAGTAGGTAGGTTCCTCATCACAGTAACAGGACTAATTACTGTGAAATTGTAATATTTCCTTTGAATTTCACTGGCAGATTTCTGACTCATAGGATTGTTGCATTCCCTACATCTTGGGCAGTGGGAATGTGTGTACACTATAGAAAAAATTGAACTTCTCAAAGACTTTGTTTACTCTACGGAGTAACAGAAATAAAGAGAGAAAGAACAGAAAAAAGGAGAAGACACATACCATCTTACCAAAGCCCTGACCTACAGAGGAAAAAAATGAAGAAACCTCACATACTTTCTAGCCTTTCAGCTACAGACAACTTCTGGTCTGGTATGAGAGCATGTGCAGTAGTACACAAACCTATGTGGTACCAGGACTGTGAGTACACCACAAGACTAATTGTTTTGGCCAGTCACCTCCAGGGTCTCCACTTACCTCGCCGTCTTCCACCAATTCATCCAGAAGCTGTTTCAACTCAGGTCTTTGTTCCTTGCCTGAGATAATTCTTGAATAGCAACAAGAGATGGCAGCTGTGCAGGGGAAGGTAAGCTGGGAGCCGGTGGTCACACAAGGCAGGACAACATCCTCATCAGCAAGGTTCGCAGTCCCATAGCACCTAATCAAGAAAAGCAGAGTGGTTCAGTGACTGTAAAGAGTGCTGGCCAAACGTCCAGAGACAGATCTGCAAATAGGAGGCACATCCATTATCACACTCAAATGTCAAGTCAATATCAGGACTGGCAAGGTAGAAAACCATCTAAAGCATGTCCACAGCTGGGTTTTGAGACTGAGCTTAAATACAGCTTCTGGGTCAATGGATAGAGGCAACATGGCCAGAGAACATGAATTGGGATTAGTGTTATCAGAGCCAGCTTCTGTGCACAGGGCCTAGACACATGGCATCTATGACCAACCATATATGTTGGCATATATGACCCTGGAAAAGCCCCCAGTCACTCCCAACAGCCTGTTTTGCAGTCTTGAAATATGGAAAATCAATGAGGTATTCTGTAAGGACATTCTTATCTCCAAGTTCAGCAGGAAGTTCATACATAGACAAGATTATCTTTATTTGGCTTAGAGTCACATAGGCACAGATTCAAGTTTTCAACATCACCTGAGAGAATTAGTAGCCCAAACCCTGTTTTCCAAGACTTGGAAAAGCACATACCTTTTCTGAAAATGTTTCAGGATGTGAATGTGGGACAAGACATTAGTGGGGGCATTCAAGGAACTTTTATTGGTAAAGCAAACACCTTTTTAACATCACCATGCCCTGAGTCAGAATGTCACAGCCCATTACCTACCATCTATTCCCCACTGGCTGTAAAGAATGCTTCTCCTCTGAATTCCCTAGGAAAGTTAACAATTTGAGACAACACGAGTCTTCTCTGATGGGCCTGGATATACAGGACATGATGCAGTCTCACACTTGTGCTCAGTACTAGTCTTAGTCATTCTTCATCACTTGCATGCTTCAAGAAACCTCTTTATTAAGACACAGAAAGAGGGGGGACTAAACCTCAGTGGGATAAAAAACAAAACAAAACAAAACAAAAATGGAGGAAGGTCACATCAATTATTCTTTTAAATATTGTGTGGGACTTTCTAATGTATTGCCGTGTTTATACTGTTTTCTGTTACTGGCTACTCTCAGGGTTATTCCGTTACTGTTGTGATCAAAATTCTGTAGCAATTGCAAAGATTTAACCACTTTAACACATGTAAAGCCCTTCTGTTTACCAGAAAAAAGTATTATGAATATGTATGATTATGGTAACAAGATCTCATTCTGCTTTCAGGATATTGGAATAGAAGCAATAGATTTTGCTATACAGTATCTGGTTAGCCATTATTGAAGTTATATATGAACATAACCTAAATTATAGTGTGTCTTGCTGGTACTGCTGTCTCTAAGTCTGTGTCTACAATCCTTTGTGAAACCAGCTTTTCCATTTAAAGATTATTACTCTGTTAAGACTTGAAATCAGATCTTATTTCTGTAGAATTCATTCCCTTTTTTGCAAATAATCTTAATGTATCTTCTTCAGAATTTCAGTGTAAAGCAAGAGTGACCTATGCACAAACACATGTGAAAACACATAGAAATTTGAGAAAATGATGAAAATAATGAAATGAAAATTTGATAAAAGTCATATTGTGAATCAGCTAATGTCAACAAACTTTAGGACCTGAATGTTAATTTTTATATTGAAAGCCCAGATTATAGCTCAGAGTTTAAAGATGTGTCTTTACTATTAAGTGAAATCATGCCATTTTCCACCTCTGGAAACTACTAGCTAGTATAGCTTAGCCCAATCTCTATTCTAAGGCTGTCTCACTCCACTAAACTATATGGCTTCCTTTAAACATGCTGAGACTAGTAAGTCCCAGACCATGGCTATGAATTGTTCAGTTCAGGCTAGATAAATTCTAAATTTAAATAAATTAATACTGTAATAAATTATTTGTCACTGCCAGAGGAACTATCTGATTTACTATTGTAAGTAGAGACTAAATGGGAAATGTGTCATGCTCATATTCAGTAATATAAAATTGGGTTCTATTCATATTTTGGCCTATCCACTGGCCTATCCAGATATTGACAAATTTGATACCTACTTGCTCTATGAAGGCTTTCCTTTATTATTTTTTTTTTCTTCTCAGTCAGTTGTAATGCCTTCTTCAGCCCTTCACGGCAAAGTTTACATCTGTGTTTATTTGTCTTTGACCAACAGATAATAACATGGGATTCTGATCTGACTGAAAGCTTGGAGGAGTTACAATATTTGAATGCAATATTTTACTTTCCGTACTTATGATCCAAGAGAAATTACAATTCAGCTTTTGAAGAGAGAAAGAAGAAACTCCCTCTAAGTTAAATACATACCACTATTCCAAAAACATGAATTGTCTTTGAAAATGTAATTACATTTTGTTCCATAATATACATTTATATATGCAAAAGTAAATATAAATATTGAGAAGTCATGAAAGAGTCTACCAGGAAGTCAGAGATATCTGTTATGTCCATTGGTGAGGCCAAATCTGTTTACTATTTAGCAAACAGACATACATGTATAGAAATATACAGATGCATAATTATACCAAAATAATTGTGAAGTGTTTCCTGGAATTTGAAATTTCTTTCCTTTCTTACTTATACAATTATGTAAGAAATTGATTTAAAAGATGTTAATAAAATAAAACAGCTCACTGAGGAATCAAGTAATGACTTAATGGAAATATTAGACTGTCTTCTAAATCTTTTTTTGACATTTGACCCCTTCCACCCTTTTCATTTGACCCCTTCCACCCTTTTTAAAATTATACTTTTAAGTAGTGAAAAAAAAAAAAAAACAACAAAACTTTGGGACAACAGAACAGATCCTGACTGTCTCCCGGTTTGTACCTTGTGCATCTCATTTTGCCTGACACTATTTCTATCACATTTGAATGCAGATATTGTTCTGAATACTCATCTAATATAAATTGGCAATGAAAACTGTTGGAGATGTTAGATTCTCATTGACTATAAAGAATGATTGGAATCTTAGCATACATGAAGACACCTACATTAGCTGTCTCTCAGAAACAAAAGTGTGAGATACAGCATGTGAGACAATTTATAAAAGAGATAGTCCACATCTTACAGAGAGATGGAGGTAATCTTGATGAGGTACAAGATGAAGAAACTTTTAAAACAAATATCTTTTCTAATAGGAAATTTTATTTTCTGAACTATTGTCAGCAATGTCATGCAACCCATAATAAATCATTAGTAGAGCTTCTCAACACTGTACAATTTATAAGACATAAAGTATTGCATACAACATGAGGTAAATCCACTTTGAACTTCCTTGTGATGAGTAAAGACAAGTTAATCACTGGATTGGAATCTGGTGGTTGCCAAAGTTGACCATTTAATATGGTCAAAAGCATGTTTCTAGCCAGTACTTCAGAAGAGCTAAACGTCCCCAAAGAGGAAAAAGATTAACAAAATTGTATGGAAGGAAAAAAAAATAGAAGAAAAATAAGAATGCCTATACTTAAAAAGAATTTAAGAGATTGTCCTTAAATACTCCCATGATTTTACAATAAAAAGGCCAATTTTAGCCATAAGCATGTTTGTTTCAGTAGAAAAGTGAAATGTAATTGGAAGTGAAATTAAAAAGTATTAGACATGAAAAATGAGGAAATATAAAGTATATTGAGAATCATAAAATCATAGAATATTTTGGGTTGGAAGGGACCCTTAAGGATCACCTAGTTTCAATGACACTGATATGGGCAGGGACACCTTCCACTAGATCAGGTGTCCCAAAGCCCCGTCCAGCCTGGTCTTCAACATTTCCAGGGAGAGGGCATCCACAACATCTCTAGGCAACTTGTTCCAATGCCTCACCACTCTCATAGTGAAGAATGTCTTGCTTATATCTAACCTAAATCTACACTCATAGTTTAAAGCCATTGCCCCTTGACATGTCACTACAGTAGAGTCCCTCCCCATCTTTCCTGTAGGCCCCCTTTAGGTACTGAAAGGCTACTGAAAGGATCTCCCCATAGACTTCTCTAGGCTAAGCAACCACGATTCCCTCAGTCCTTCTTCACAGGAGAGGTTCTCCAGCTGAGTTATCATCCTCACAGCTCTCCTCTGGCCCTGCTCTAACAGGTCAATGTCCTTCTTTTGGCACAGAGATGAATGCAGCACTCCAGGTGGGCTCTCATGAGAATGGAGCAGAGGGGGAGAATTACCTCCCTCGACCTGTCAGCTACACCTCTTTTGATGAAGCCCAAGATATGTTTGGCTTTCTGAGCTGGAAACACACATTGTACACATACAATAGTGTCTTTGCTCA
The DNA here is from genome assembly GCA_011074415.1 of Stictonetta naevosa. NCBI lineage: Eukaryota > Metazoa > Chordata > Aves > Anseriformes > Anatidae > Stictonetta > Stictonetta naevosa. The sequence goes on from CM021697.1 coordinate 47,657,428, forward strand.
TACCAGCAATAAGACAGAAATAAATCTGAGTTGCACTGAAGATATCAGTGCAAAATCCATAGATAGCAAGGCTGAAGATAGAAGAAGCTGAAGTTTATGACAAGTAAATTCTATTAATTTTATAAAGCCACAGCTAAACAGACACAAAAATATTCATAGTAATTAAATATGAAAATAAAGTCAGTAAAAATTGTTCCTCTGCATTTGGAGAGTAGTAGACTGACATACTTTCATCAGGCTGAAGTACTTTCATCATATAAGAATGATGATGTTAACTCTTAAGGGGAAATAAATAAATAAATAATATTTATTAGTGATAAACATTCTTAAATTGGAATGTAACAGTAATTTGTACCTAAATGTTTTATGAAGCTAAGTAAGAGATCTTTGGTTCATTCAAAGTCCATTTTCATGAGCCTGGGACTACCAAAACATCAGTGCAGTATTTGAGGACTACAGATAGGTAAATACTATAGCTACAAGCTTGTTAATCTGCCATCAGTCCCAGGAAAAAATAATGTAAAAATGAATGAACTAATGAATAAAGTAACAACTAATGTTATAATGGATATTAATAGATAGGTAATCATAGGATCACAGAATCATTTAGGGTGGAGAAAACCTTTAAGATCAAGTCTAAAAACCTGCCTAACACTAAAAGTCTATCACTAAACCATGTCCCTAAAAGCCAGAGACAGGTGTCTTAAATATCTCCAGGGATGATGCCTCCACCACCTCCCTGGGCAGCCCATTCCAATGCCTAACCACCCTTCCCATGCAGAAATTCTTCCTAATATCTGATCTAATCCTCCCCTGGTCAGCCTGAGGTCATTGCCTTGCATCCTATCACTTGTTATCTGAGAAGAGAGCAACACCCACCTCACTGCATCCTTCCTTCACGTAGTTATAGAGAGTGATAAGTGAGATCTTCCCTCAGTCTCCTTTTCTCTAGACTAAACAGCCCCAGCTCTGTCAACTGTTCCTCATAAGTCTTGCTTTCTAGTCCCTTAATCAGCGTTGTTGCTCTTTTCTGTACACTCTCAAGCAACGCAGAATACTTGTAGTGAGGGGCCCAAAACTGAACACAGTACTCAAGGTGTTGTTTCACCAGTACAGAAACACAGAGGGAGGATCACTTCCCTTGTCCTGCTGGCCACACTATTTCTGATAAAAGCCAGGATGCCAGTGGCCTTGTTGGCCACCTGGGCTCACTGCTGGCTTACACTCAGCTGGCTATTAACCAGCAGTCCCAGGTTCTTTCCTGCCAGGCAACTTTCCAAATACTCTTCCCCAAGCCTATATTGCTGCATGGGGTTGTTGTGACCCAAGTGCAGCACCCAGCACTTAGCCTTGTTGAAAGTCATGGGATTGCACTCAGGGTTCTCCTGTACATGGTGTGTGATGGCACTCAAGATTCCATCTGTGACCTTCCCTTTTACTGAAGTCAGACTGACAGGCCTGTAATTCCCTGGATCCTCCTTCTTGCCTTTCCTGCAGGTCTGTGTCACATTCACCAACACCCAGTCAACTGGGACCTTGGCAAGTCACTCCTTAAGTACCCTATGGTGGATACCATCTGATCCCATAGATTTGTGGGTATTTGAGTGGTATAGTAGGTTGCTAACCATTTCATCTTGGATTGAAAGTGCTTCATTCTGCTCCCTGTCTCTGTCTTCTAGCTCAGTGGGATGGGTACCTTGAGTAGAATTAGTCTTACTAATAAAGACAGAGGCAAATAAGGCAGTAAGTACCTCAGCCTTTTCCTCATTTCTTGTCATTACGTTTCCCCCCTTCAGACAATTAAGAATGGGGATTCTCCTTAATCTTCCATTTCTTTTTTGTGCACTTATAAAAACATTTTTGCAAAGTTAAGCTCTATCTGGACTCTGGGACTTCTAACTTTTTCCCTGCATAACCTCACAACACCTTTGTAGTCCTCTTCAGTTACTGGCCCCTTCTTCCACTCTTCCAAAGTTTTTTGTTTGTTTGTTTGGTTAGTTAGTTTTTTTTTTTTTTTTTTTTTTTTTTTTTTTTCCAAGTTCCAGAAGAAGCTGTCTATTTCACTAGGCTAGTCTTCTACCCTACAAACTCATCTTTCAGCACATAGGGACAGCCTGCCAGACTGCTCTTGTGCCTTCAGGATTTCTTTCTTGAGGAATATTAAGCCTTCCTGGACTCTTTCACTCTTTAAAGCTCTCTCCCAAGGGACCTTTTTATCAGGTCCTTAAATAGGATAAAATTAGCCCTATGAAAATTCAAAGTAGCAGTTCTGCTGACTGCCATCCATGCTTCCCCAAGGACTGAGAACACTATCATTTCATGGTCACTGTGCTTGAAACAGTCTCCAAACATCACAACGGCCTTGAGACCTTCTCTGTTAACAAGTACAAGGTCAAGTGGAGCACCTTCCCTAGTCGGTTCCCTCATCACCTGTGTCAGGAAGTAATCCTCCACAAATTCCAGAAATCTCCTAGTTTGCTCCTTCTCCCCTATTTCCAGGAGACACCTGGGAAGTTGAAGTCTCCCATGAGAATGAGTGCTAGTGATTTACATTTCTAGATGCTTACAGAATATTTTGTCTGCTTCTTCAGCTCAGTTGGGTGGTCTATAACATGCTCCTACCGTAATATCTTCCTTGTTGGCCTTTCTTTTGATCATTACACAGAGACATTAAACCCTTTCATTGCCATAACTAAGCTCCATACACTCCAGACCTTCCCTAATGTAGAGAGCTACCCCCATCTCCTCTTCCCTCCCTATCTCTCCCAAATAGCCTGTAGCTATCCATTTAAGCACTCCAGTCATGTGAGCCATCCCACCACATCTCACTGAGGACTGTGATATCATAGCCCTGAGACTGGGATAAAAATTACAGTTTACCCTGTTTATTTCCTATGCTATGTGAGTTTGCATAGAGGTATTTGAGTTGGGCCCCTAATGAAACTGACTTACTGGTTGGCATTTCTTTGCGCTGCATCTATGGGCAGCAATAGTTAATGTCAGCATCAACATTCTCATCCCCTGGTAGCTTTAGTTTAAAGCTTTCTTCACCAGCTTGGCAAGTCTGTAACTAAAGATGTTCTTTCCCTCTTCATACAGATGGACCCCATCTAATCCCAGTAGACCAGGTTTCTCAAAGCAAGTCCAATGGTCTAAGTAGTCAAATCCCTGACTGCAGCACCAGCCCTGCATTTTTTATTTATTTTTTATTCACCGGATTCACCTGTCTCTTTCAAATCCCCATTGGAACTTAGTTGTAGACAGAGTGTCATGGAGAAGCATGATACAGCTAGCCTGCTTTGCAGGAAGAAGCAGTCCTCACTCCCACTGAAGTCTTGTAGTGTAGGATGTGTCAGCATGCGCAGCGTGCTGCAGCTGTATGCAAAAACTTAAGATCCCCAGAACCACCATGTATGTTTGTCCTGGTTTCAGTTAGGACAGAGTTATTTTTCCTCCTAGTAGCTGGTAGGGTGCTATGTTTTGGATTAAGATGAGAAGAGTGCTGATAACACGCTGATGTTTTAATTGTTGCAGAGCAATGCTTACACTAAGCCAAGGACTTTTCAGCTTCTCGCTCTGTCCTGCCAGCAGGCAGGCTGGGGGTGCAGCAAGAGCTGGGAGGGGACAGATCCAGGACAGCTGACCCAAACTGGCCAAAGGGGTATTCCATACCATCTGACCTCATGCTAAACAATATATAGGGGTGGCTAGCCGGGGTGGGGGGCCGGCTGCTCAGGGTTGGGCTGGGCATCGGTCAGCGGGTGGTGAGCAATTGCATTGTGCATCACTTGTTTGTACATATTATTATTATTATTATTATTTTCTATCTTAATAAACTGTCCTTATCTCAACCCACAGGCTTCACTTTCCCGTTTCTCTCCCCCATCCCAGAGAGGGAGGGGGGAGGGTGAGCGAACGGCTGTGTGGTGTTTAGCTGCCAGCCGGGTTAAACCACAACAATGCTCTGTGAGTTGGGAGCTACTGTTCCTGGATAACATGGCAACTCTTAAGTTCATAAACCTAAAGTTGCTTGATGTTTATGCTTGAAGGAGAAACAGAGTAACATTAATATTTAGACTGGGGATTCCTTGGGTCTGCACAAGTTGAGCAGGTCCTCTTCTCTACCAGCCTGGGAACCAGCCCTTTGTTTCTGAGTGATACCTGAAAGTACATGGTAGCAGACACAAGGATGAAAACTGTGAAATCTCTGATAAATAAAACTTACGTAACTGGCAGTCTCAATGTCCAACTTTGCCTCAGAAAGCAACTGCCTGCCCACAGATGGGACAGTGCTGAGTATCCCATCATAACCTGCCAGCTTGTAAAACCAATTCCAGTAAGGAACTCTTATTTTCAGTAAGGAATTTTTCAGTTTCCAGTAGGGAAATCGTAATGGAAAAAAAAGTCTCAGAAATGAACTAATAAGACCATTATGTCACAAAAAACACTTACATAAATGTTGGCTGTATAACAAGGAATAATGAGGAATTAAAGGTGTTTTCATCTTTGTGTAAAATAGTGACACATATAGGTGTAGCGAAAGGAAAAACAACAACAACAACAACAACAACAAAAAACTTTATGGAGAGGATAGCTAAAATGGAAGGCAGAAGATCAAGAGTTTAGTTTGTTTTTTGTTTGTTTGTTTTAGTTTATTTTCTTGATGATATAATGGAAGATTAAGAAATCACCATGTGCTAGATGGTATTCTTTAATTGTGACAAGCCTTACAGCTTCTTTCATATGTTAGGAAAAAGAGTTACCAGAGCCAAAGATTTTTTTAATTCTTATTTATTTATTTATTTATTTTTCAGTGAAAGATTTTTGCATCAAATTAAAAAACTCTCAAATTTTTTTGGTCTTAGATCATGGCTATATGCTATCTGGATCATATGTAGGCAAACACATTTTATTGGATTTAATACAGCAGAAACAGAATAAAGTTTAATGTTTTGCGAGATATTACAAATTGGGATTCAGCAACCTTTCTGGCCTTAAACAGTAGCAATTTGAATGAAGAAAGACATTGATAATGTCTAAATTAAAAGATGTAAGAATCTAATGATTTTCAAAGGAGGTCTATGAAAGTAGAGCATTGTTATATATGAATGCTAGTCAGTGAGCTAACCAAGTTTGCCATGTCTAGATCTTTCTTTCCCTATAAGTTATCTGTGCTATTTAATACTTTGTAACTTTTAACCGTAACCACAACTTTCCCAGAAATTCACCAAAAATCCTTGATATCTTCTTATACTCTTTATTTTGGTATTATCTGAGTTGGTTCATGTTCCAGGGATACATGACTTTCTATATGTTTATAAAACAGTTACTAACCTTAGTCTCTACTAACATAGAGACTAACATAACCTTAGTGTCTTTTAACATACAAGAGGTCTGGTCAAGTTTTGAATCAACTAAAAGGAATTTTGTCATTGATGATTTGAGTCGAATTAAGTGCAGATTAGTACAAAAAACAGTCTGAGAAGCAATGGAGAGTACTCAAATATAGACACTGTCAAGTCTGAAGAAAAACAGTAAGTAATTCCTCAGAACCACAAAAACAAAGATCCGTATTCAACTAAAATATCTGTTGTGGTCTGCTAATACGTTGTACCACTACTACCATTTTTTTTTTTTGTAAATTTCCAAAGCTGTTATTTCCTTTTTAGGAGAAAGGGAAAAAAGGATTTGGATCACCACAAATTTTGTAATGCTTATAGTATGTGCTCTAAAAATTTCCATTCTATGTGTAAGTGCACTGTAGAGGCTGAATAAATAAAATTTCAATTTGGAAGAAAGGACGTTTTCAGATGAAGAAATAATAAGCACCTACAGCCTTCAGAATCTGGAACTGAATTGTTTTTAGTGGAACTCATTTGATATGAGTCAATCTTAAGCAATATTTTCAAAGTGCTGCAGAACTTCACAAAAACATTTAACTAATTATTACGGGAGGTTTGAGCCAATATCATATTTTTGGTTATTATTAGTATATAGGCTTACAGGCTATATAGAGATGTGGAAAACATCACACATTTGCAATAACTCACAACAAACACCGTACCATCTATTTATAATTTGTGGCTTATGCTATGGTGCCCGTGGAATGATCTTTTTCCTTAATGGATATTTCTTTACCTTCTGCTGAAGTAAAAATAGCCAATTAAAATGAACTGGCCTTCATTTTGAGAGAAATATTTAAATTAAAAGAGAACAGTGAAAAAAATTACAACTCCATTTAAGGGGCAATTTGAAAAGTTCCACAAACACTTTATCTGGGGCTATATGGTTCTAGAACCCAGATATCATATTCTTAAATACTCAAATCTCTTGGCTCTTAGGGAAATGGTACTTGCTTCTGAGTAAGTACTCATAGACTTGAAGTTTAGTCACAATTAAGCACTGATGTTCTGTCTCAGTACCAGATATGTACAGTTTTAAGACTAGAAAGAGGCAGTTGTCGTAGGTAATATCTATTAAGTTTCAGCAACTAGAATATTTTTATAAAAATAGGACAAAACTAAACAAATGAACAAAAAAACACACAGATTATGAGGGGTTATTAAGAAGGTATTTTTTAAAAGAGAGAAAAGGCAGAAGGGATATCACTAATGACTGAAGAGAGAAAACAGTGGTATTGTAACTCAGAATTGCTGAAAGCTAGATCTGACTTACAGCAAAGTGATATGCTTGCAGTGAGGTTTGCTTTCAGATCCTTTTACTAAGATCTACCAGACTTCTTGGCCCTCTCCAGCCTTGTGCATGTTTGGACAAGAAGCCCTGAATCTAGTAAAAGGTGCATTTCTGTTAGTGTATCACAAGCTGAAGAGAAATGAAAAATAAATAGGAAATAAATCAGACAATTAAATGCGGAAAGGAAAAAAAAAAAAAAAAAGAGATTAATTAGAAGTACAACTACTGTAAGATGAAATATCTGCATGTCCTGACATTATCAGGCATAAAGCATATTCATGATTGCTTTTTAAATTATGGTATAGGTGAATTTACATGTTATTTTGTGATTTCATTGGAAATTAGCTAGACTACTCTCACATTCAGTTTAATGACTTCTGAAAGCTGTGGGAAAAAAAAAAAAAAATAGGCCAAAAAGAAGAAGAAATGACCCATCATTTGTTGCAGAAGAAACCATACCTCTACCAGCTGTAATTTAGTCCCTACCTGCTCCCCTGAGCATAAGTTTATGAGGTGTGTGCTTCTTGAGTTAGAACAGTAGGATTAAGAAAGCATACAAAATGATGTTAAAGGAATAGCATTAAATCACGGAATAGAGAGAAGGCAAAAATCTTATTGAAGAAAAGGAAAATTCTATGACTGTGCAATTTATATAGCTAATTTAAACCAATCAACAAGAAGGGAACTATATGAATGAAAAAATCTCATCTGAACTTTATGTGACCTAAGATTTTACCATATGTTAATTGTAAAATATCATCACGTTTGTTTAATAAGATTTTTCTATCAGATATGAAAGATATGCATGTTTTGTGTTTCTGTTTATAGTATGAGACCAAAGATTTAGACTGGACCTACATAAATCAGTGTAATAAACAACTGGTACATAAGTATAACTTTGCTGAAAACAAGTTGAGCCTGCACTAATATGTAATGTAGAATGTTATGTCCACCCAATGTACAATTCTGTTTGTACTGCAGAAGTAAAGCCTTATCTATTACTGAACGATCAAAATATCTGTTAACTTTTTATAATGAGCTTTTCTTTCAAAATACGTTTTTGATCAAAGAAAATACATCCAGTACCTTTCCTGTGGATTTTTAAATTGTCTTTACAAATGTTATTCACCATTGCTCAGTTTGCTGTACCTTCTTCCCCAGAGCAATTCCCCAGACACTCCAAGGCATCCCTTTCTGTACTCAGAATGTTTTCTTTATTCCAGATAGATCATTTGCTCAATACTCCTGTTTATTGTTCCATTTGCAGTCAAGGCTACAGTTTAGGTTTTCCCTGGTCAACTGAAACTAATGAAGTTATTTTCAGATAAGTATCATACCGTGTATGAGAAACTCCATCTGGTATCCATTTGTCCATGCAAAGGACAACAACAGCTTTGTCCGCTTTTACATTTACAGTCCTGATCCCATGCACATTTCACCTACTTAACTTAGTTTACTATGGCAATCCCATGGCTTTAAATGGGAGGAGTTTTCACATTCTCTTAACCATTTAGCTGATTTACATCATTCAAACAGTGTAGCTATGGCCTGTCTTCAGTCTCTGTTTCTTAATATGTAAATGGCTCTCCCATGCCACAGTGACCAGCATGATGTCAGAACATCAAAAGAGTAAAATTTACTCCCTCAGAACTGAACTGGTACTTGGTACTCTGTCTTGTGTAAATTTGTATGCTAATTTTGTTATTGGAGAAACAGGGGTCTGTAACTATATGGTGTCTTTCCCATTCTCTGTGAAGGGCACTGAATTATGTCCAACCTTTCCCTGCTCCCAGTGACCCCCACAGGCATGGTGACCCAGATGCATCATCAGCAGATCTCGGTGGAAGCCCCCATCCAGCCTTCTCTGCTGCAAGACACTGCTAGGGTTCTCCAGTACTAATCCTGTACTTTCCACATAAGTAGCTGGTCTCATTCCCTGCATTATCATATGACTTAAGACAAAACTAAATTTAGCAAAGGAATGGATTACAAAAAGTTATGGAAAAAGTAATTTACTCCATACAGGTGATGACAGCAAACAAACAAAGAAACAAACCACCACCACCAACAACAAACTTTACAATTACAGTTATATGTAATTAAACACCCAAGGTTCTTTAAAATGTATATGCTTTCTATATGCACATTTGTCTCCATCCAACTTTAGAACAGAAAGCTTGCATCCCATAAAAAGAGAAGATATCCACCAATTAGAGATAAGGGAAGGCTCTCACAGAAACATTAAGACCCACTCTAAACAGTTACTGTCTTAGTGCATTATTTTTTTTTGGCATTTCCCAGTGAAAATAACATTCTCCTCCAAGCTGTAAGTTGCATTCTTGAACTACATCCACAGAATAAGAAACAGACAATGTAAAGCTGAGTAGTTCCAGATTCTGAAATGCAGAAGAAAGTCGTAAGTGCAAAAATGAACAAAAGTATAAAGTGAGTTTACAGTAACTGCTGAAAAAAAATGTTCCTCGGATGTGTTTATACTAAACCGACATGCATTTAATCACCAAAGAAAAGTTACAGACCACGTAAATTCCTAAGTTTTGTAGAACAAACTTTGAACTCATTATTTAATGCTGAGCAAAAGGCTGTAATTCAAAGAAAATTTTACATCTTTTAATCTTTTAATCTGGTCCTTAAGCTAAAAGTTTTATTAAGGATGTTTTATTGTGCACATAAATTATTAAAAAAAAATAAAAATAAAAAATGAATGAGTCACTTGGCTAAAGAAATACAGCAGCACTGAGGTCTTAGTGGTATTTGTTAACTCATGTCTAGCAGTATAAAATAAGTTGGGAAAAAAAAGTCTGTTTATAATTTGTTTTATAAAGGAAAATATTTTCCCTCTAAAATACCAAAAATCTTTGTATAAGGCTGTGGCTAGTGGTCTAAACTTTTTCTGGTTTCTGAACACTTATCATTCACTCATCCCACAGGAAGAACAGATGGGTTGTCCTTGTAGAAAATATGGTATCCACCTGCACTTCATTAGAGAGCAGCATTTTTGCACATGCCACACCACAAGATCACCATGATGACATAGCAGCTTCAGAGAACAGCGTGACTAGGGCTTTTTTTTTTTTTTTTTTTTTTTTTTTTTTTTTTTTTTCCCTCCTCTTGTAACACAGAGGATCTGGCAGACTTTTACCTCCTGACAGTGTTTACAGCATATATTGGTCGATACAGTCCCTTATTGCATCTGCTCTGGGAATTAACGAAAGCAGCTTCAAGGCAGTAAGGTAAGTGTTTCTGCATGTTTTAACTGTAATGTTCAGCTATTTAAATGTAGCTGTAATATGAATGTGAAAACATGTCAGGATAAGTTTGCCAATTTGTAAATTGAAGACAAATCGAAAGTTATTTAGTACATTTACTTTTTTAGTTTCCCTAAAACGACCTCACATATTTTGTGCATAAACCTTGCACTCATTTCAAGTCTGTTTTGTTCTACTTCAAAAGAAGAATTGATGTACAGTACAAATATATTTTTTAAGACTATTCATTCCTTACTTATTCATTCATAGTCTATTAGTAATAGCTCCATAGCACTCCGTTTGTTAAATCATTTTGCTTCATTTCACAAAAAGACAAGGCATCCAGACAGTTAAATATTTAATCAAGTAAACAACAAGAGGAAGATACTTTAATAATTTAATAATTTAGTTCATTTTAAGGCACATTTGAAATATCCTATTGAAACTTCTTAATGATAACTCTTATGCAAATTGTGTAAAACATTAAACTGCAGAATTAAGGTATATTTATATTAATTATAGTGGGACAATAAATTCATATTTATTTTATTTCACAACAACTTTAGAACTAAGGCAGTCTAAGTTCTAAAATAATTTCAAAGCTTGTCTACTCTACTGTAGTACACATTTTTCCAAATTTGTGGATTCATCATTAAGTATGTTTTGGCATGTCACCTGAGGAACTTCATAAATGTTTTTACAGGTATTTTACAACATAACTGAATAGAACAAACACAAACAATCCATTCAAGAATGTTTATATTTATAAGATAAACATCTAAGAACATATTCTGATGTTGTCTTTTGAATTCATACAGTTCAGTGTAACAACCAATCATGTGTACATGATCTATTTACATCTTACATTTCTGAGAGAAACATTAATGAAATGAATGAAAATAAATAAATAAATAAATAAATAAATAAATAAACTACACTAAATATTTACTTTACTTTTATGTCAGACATACACTTATGGCTTTGCAGTAAGGAATAGGCATCTAAATTTTAAAATTTTGATAAAATAATTAAAAAATAAATACTATCTAACTCCGAATTACTTCCAGGGTTTTGCAGAGTAGTTAAACATTGCATACTCTAAAATAACTATGTCAGCCTATATGATGGCTATATATAATACTATGTCAGCCTCAGTAATAAATCAAGAATTATGAATATAATTTGAAAATACAAGAGCAATAGAATTTGAATTTAAAATAGGAAGTTTACCCTACTTTATCAGTAAGACTATAAAATAATGAGGACATGTAAAAATGTCTTTGTAAGGCATAAGAACGTTGTCCAAGAAGTTCCCTACAGTGTTTTATATTTTGAATAAAGAAGCAGTTAATCTCCTGTCCTTAATGTTTAGTACCTAAATATGACCAGATTTTGAGGTGAATTTTGTCAGTGTAACATTTCTTTCAGAGGAGCTGTACTTACTTATACCAGCAGGGGACTGAAAATCGAGTTTTCAAGTTCCCATACAGTAATAAAGAACAAAGAAAATTACACTGACAACTCATATTTGATTGATTCTTTATCCAGTAGTTTGTAATTAGGTAAATGTGGTGAAACCAACACCATGGGAAAAAATATGCAATCCTCCTATTCATCCAGAAGACAAAAACAGAAAAAAAACTTAATATCCAGCAGAGGGCCTTTTGGGGTGATTGACCAAATTAAAAAAAAAAAAAAAAAATCATCATAATTTTTCTGAACCAAATCGATAGGCCCTACTTAGAGTTACTTTAGTTGAGCTGTATCAAGTCAATAAACACAAGGCAATTTAGTTAAAGAAAACTTTCTAGCAATGACCCTGCATTTCAACGTTAGGTATTCTTTGTTTCGTGAAACAGTGCCAATAACAAGGCTGACTTTGCTGGAAGACTGCCTAGATCTGAGATCAATGCCTGGTGGTCTGTTTAAAGGCTGCACATGCTGTCTGAAATTACTTGAGAACATGATTGTTCTAAGGATTTTCTTAATTGTCTCACTCTTTAAACTCTTTGAGTACACTTTCACCAGTGAAAATCAGTTAGTTCATTGAATTTACAACACAGAATCCATGTAGGTGTAGATATTAATCTATGAAGATTGTGATATACTAATAGATTAATATCTTATGAAGTATGCCTTTAAAAAGTGAGGTGAGATCACTCATATTGTATCACAATAAAACATACCCAAATACACTAAAACATCCTTTAGCTACATGGGATCTAGAAGGCCAACTATGCAAAGCAAGTACTTTATTGATCTATTTATTTAGAATGGTGACACAATGTAATTATCACATTCATTGTTATACATCAACTTTGCAAGGACACTTGCACTATATGAAGTGCAGTCATTTCAGATCCACTGTAGACCCGTATTAGATAGTGAGATTATACCCGTTCACCACATGTAGTACTATATGTAGTACCGGTTGACAGGTGCAAGAGAACATGCACTATGTTTTTATGACTTTGTTTATCTGAATATGAAACTTGGAGGAACTTCCCACCTTTCTTTAGAGGAAATGGGAGAATAAAATATTTCAGGCTACTGGAATTTAACAACAAACTATATAGTAGACCATCCCTCTCAGTTTGTAACTTTCCTGACCTTTTTGAACTTAATTGAAAACACAACATGTTACTTAAAAATGAGGAATTCTAACATATTAGTGATAACAATGAAAGCTTGATAGAATATAAATGGCAAAACTATCTCTGAATATGGCCTTCACCAAAACTGGAATCTCTTCTGTGCCAAGTTTAGAAAACTTGGACATTATCATCCGTATGGTAACTTGATGAATGGCTGAAGTATGACTTTAAAAATGTGTTATTTGCAACAGCAGAATAACCTGCAGTTTCACACTTCAAAGGCTGTTTATAACAAAATAGGGACTGTAAGTTTGTAATAGCAACTGTGAATTACTAAAAAAGTAATGTATTTTTATTATTTAATAGCTTTATATGGGAAGCCTGAATTGATTAGTTTTGAATCATAGTCTTTGTGTGCTAAAAAAAAAAAAAAAAAAAAAAAATAACTTTTCTATCCCCCTCCACTATACAGGGACAAGACACATTGCAACCATGACTTTAAACTCACTGCACATTTTTCTGATATTGATTAGTGGCATTTTTTGCCAGTATGACTATGGTCCTGCAGATGATTATGGTTATGATCCTTTTGGGCCATCCTCAGCAGTCTGTGCCCCAGAATGTAATTGTCCTTTAAGCTACCCTACTGCAATGTATTGTGACAATCTTAAACTGAAAACCATTCCAATTGTACCAAGTGGAATAAAATATCTTTATCTTCGAAACAATATGATTGAGGGCATTGAAGAAAACACATTTGATAATGTAACAGACCTACAGTGGCTGATCCTAGATCACAACCATTTGGAAAATTCAAAAATTAAAGGAAGAGTCTTCTCTAAACTAAAGCATCTGAAGAAACTTCACATTAATTACAACAATTTGACTGAAGCTGTTGGACCACTCCCAAAAACTCTGGATGACCTGCAATTAAGTCACAACAAGATCACAAAAGTTAATCCCGGTGCACTTGAGGGTCTGGCAAATCTGACTGTCATACACCTCCAGAACAACCAGCTGAAGGCAGATTCTATTTCTGGGGCTTTTAAAGGCCTGAATTCACTCTTGTATCTTGACTTAAGCTTCAATCGACTCACAAAACTACCAACAGGACTGCCTCATTCCTTGCTTATGCTGTATTTTGACAATAACCAGATCTCCAACATTCCTGATGAGTATTTCCAAGGTTTTAAAACCCTGCAATATTTACGTTTATCCCACAATAAATTAACAGATTCTGGAATACCAGGCAACGTCTTCAACATCACATCGCTGGTTGAGTTGGATCTCTCCTTCAATCAGCTGAAGAGCATTCCAACTGTCAGTGAGAATCTTGAAAACTTCTACCTCCAAGTCAACAAAATTAACAGTGAGTTAAATTTGCATATTTTCATTACCGTTTACCACTATCTAGACACTAATGGTTGAGGCAAGTATCTGGAAGTGTAGTTCAACCAGTTTAAATAAATGGTACTGACTAGTATTTCTCTTACTGTTGCTCACATTGATAATAAAAGACAGACATTTAGCTACACAAATTAATCTTAAAGACACAATATTCTATTTTCATTTATATATGGTTATTATTTGCCAAATACTCATCTCAGATACACTGAAGTACCTCCATCAAAGCCAATGGAGTGCATCTATACAATTTAGAAAATAAACAAAAAAAAAAAACCAAAAAACTGGGAAAAGTTTAATCAGTGTGGAGAATAGTCATAATTTGTAAGCCAACAAAAGCTGAGAATCAAACTACAGTATGTGCAAACTTTCAGAAGAGTGTCAGTGAAAGTGCTGGAGGGGAGGAGAGAAGGAGAGGACAATAAATTCATAAGGTACTAGGCACATAACACAATGAAAAAGAGACAGTGAAGCAGATAATATATATATATTATATATATATATATTTCTCCCCTTCTCTCCCCTTCCTTCTTACAGGCAGTATCTTTCCAAACCCATCTTGAATTCCTGATCCTGTTGTTTTCTATTTTCATTCCCATTTTCCACATCATATGATGAGGTATCAAGTTGGTCTCCATTCAAGCATGATTTTAAAACAGTTCCATCTAAAATCAGTAACAGCCACACCTTGTACGAGATCATGGAGGTTTCTACTGAGACAGAGCATTTAGAAGGCTGTCCTAATCCTGAGGTGGGAGGGAGATACTATAGAGCTGGACAGACCCCACCTTCATGTCAGAAGCTCTCCAGCTGGATCTGTGTCAGCAGTGTCCTCTCATGGAGAGGTAGTATGGTCAAACACACACAGCATTTCTGCTGGAAGACTTACATCATCCTGCTAGCTAGCATAAACTATAAACCATAAAATCCTCATCTGCTTATCTGTATCCATCAGGGGTCTAGGATATCAGTGTTAGCTAAGAAATATTTTTTTCCTTACTCGATACAGACTTGGCCTTTGCAGCAAAATATTTTAATGGATATCTTACCGGGGAGAAGGCAAGACCATTTTTGTTGTTATTTACGGTTTCACATGTTCCTCATTATTATGATTTTTCCCCTATATCTCATTTCCTTGTTTTGAAGAAGGAAAAAAATGAATTAATGCTTCCCACATGAGGTACTACATACAGCAACCTGTAGAACTCTGTCAGATACTCTCTCTTTCCTAAAAGAGCTGTTGATATTTAATTTCTCCTGAGATAAATGAGGCAATTTTAACTGATTACAATGGCTGTTCTGAGCCTTCTGCAAAATACCCAGGTACAAACTTTGCTTTCCAGTCATGTTTCCAAGGACTTCTGAGCAACTGTGACAGCAATATACTTTTCAATGAAAGCTGTATTTCCAAAATACTGGTCAGCATAAGAGGGTGATAGTGTAAGGAGTAGGACTGGCTACTGCTGCAATTTCATTGCTATTATATGAACTGATGCAAGAGCCCTGATTTACTCTTTTGCCTGAAAAAGAAATGTAACAGATTTTCATAATATATTTTCTTGACTATCAAACTTCATAGGCACAATATTGTGTTCCCTAACATGCTAATTATCAATGTGGGAAAAGCAGTAAGTATTTATTTTTAAGGATATTCTACATATGTGCTGAGCAAAACTTTTGCAGTTCTTTATTCATTACACTTAAACTATAGTTTTGAGTGTTTAGTCTTTCTAAAAATTCAACTGATTCCCCTTTGAACTTCAAACAAATAACCAGTTGCTTATTAATAAAATATTCTCATTTTCCAGAGGTTTGTGTAAGGATGACTGTAAACAAAGTCAGCTTCCCTTCCATACTATGGCTCATGGTACTCAAATACTCTGAGGGTGAGACTGTTGTATAATCTCATGATAATCTGTCCTAAAAGGTATAAAGTGCTTACATAGCTTAAAGTTTTCACTTATACTGAATGCTAGCATAAATATACTTCTGCAGAGTTTTTCATTTGCTGTTGTCTCCCATTTTCTCACGTATCTTTAGGGTTACTGATTAACCTTAGTATTTGAGGAAGAGCCCCACCTGTTTTGACATTACCAAAAAGAAAGGACATATTTCTCTAAGTTATTGTCCATGAGTTTTGTCTCAGGTCCGATACAGTCATTATACATTGCCATAAAATTACTCTAAAAGAATAAAAATAAATTATTTAAGAATTTGAGTGACTTCAAGAAGTTGAAAAAGAGTTGATGTAAATATATATTGAAAGATTTGCAACAGAGTCAGTTTCACTTCAGTGTTCTGTCTTCATCCCACTGCAATGTGAGGAGCGGTAGCCAAAGAGAAATAAAGACAAATTCAGAATAAATCCTCTGATCTCTAACTAAGAACTAGAAGCATGTGTACAGTATTGCGTGCAAGTTAGGTATCAACAGCATACTCCATCAACTATACTTGATGCTAGTTGGATCTCCAAGCTAGCATAGGACCACAGTGGATTTATAAATGTCTTTGCTCTCTTCATACCTCAAACCCAGAATGGATCAGATTGAATCTCCTTTTATTTTAGTATGTCTTTTTTAATAATTTCAGGGTGGAGTTTCCTCATTAATAATAACATTGGTTTACTCTCATGCCTTAGGATTTCATTGGGATTAAATAAGTATTTGTAATATTTATTATTATAGATTGCTCAAGGCAAAAATACACTCTGCAGTTACAGAAATCAATGAGGATCAGTGAAGAGGGTCCACAGGTGGACTTCCCCATGTTTCATTTGTGAAGGATTAAGGAAACAGTTGCTTCCACATGAATTCCTAGCAAGAAGATATCATATGAATGGAGTATTACAAGGGGAAACTTGAAAATGTTCAAGGGGACGGTCAAGGGACAGCATGTTCTGCTGCTGTCCATTGGCTAGATCAGTAGCTGTACCATAATTTTAATTACTTTAAACACAGTTAGTTGTAGAGATGCTTTGTGGTCTTTTATCTGAAATACTCCAGCAATCCCAAAGTGTTTTTTTACAGTGGCCTGTGCAGTAATGACTCAGATATGATTACTATGGGACCACAGACCAGCAAAGATGACTAGGACTGCTGATCCCATTAAGCTTTTCTGCTGTATTGCACAGCTGAGCAAGAAATCTTAACACAGTTAATCTTCCTCAGATTATGGCTGGTTCTAGTCCTGATGTGCAAGGGATATAGTCTTGCCTAGCATATAATCAAAAATAAATTCTGTCTAAAAAAAAAAAAGAAATGTTTCTACGCTCCTATTTTTCTCTATGGGTATATGAGAGCAGAGGTCAAACCTTCTACTGACCTTTTCAATTTTTTTTTTTATTATTATTTTTTTTTTAGGTATTTCTTACAGAAATGTTGTTAAAACAACAGAATTTCTTATGGGAACAGACACATTTAGTGAGAAAATAACTGTTCAGGTGAAAATTCAATTTTCATCCAATCCTTGTAACTATCTCTTTGTCTGACTCATGCAGAAAATCTGAGTAGGGAAAATATGAATGTTGTACTAATAGCAATATTCAACATTCTTTACCTCTAAACCTTAATACTATTTATTCAGAAAGGTATTTTAACAGGAACATCTGGAACATGAATCACTTCAATAAAGGAGGAAGTAAACTAGTTATGTTTTATGTGCAACAGTGCTTCAGTTGCAGTGATTGCAGTTTCCATACAGAACATATAGGAAACTACACATTAAGTGCACTTCCAAAAAACACTTATCTAGTTTTCTGCTAATATAGATGCAATTAAAAAACAGTTATTTTTAATATGCTTCTTACAAATGATAATTATATGAATTGTATAATAAATTAATACCCAAATACATACACTTTGCACCAGGAAATGGAACCAAATATCACTGAAGCCCATGACAGAGTTCCTTTGACTTCTGTGAAGACTAAATCTGAATCTACTTGCAAAGTTGTCTCAATCTCATAAACAATCTGCACAGCTGGGTATTTTGGTAACACTAATAAACTTTGTTGTTTATGCGCATGAAATTTACATATGAACTTGTGCTCAGAAGTAACAATATGGTAAACAAACAAGTAAATTTTGAAACTTTTATATATATGGTCTTCAATAAAATTATACTTACTGTGTCATTTTATTTTCCATGAGAGACTAGAAAATGAAAAACATATATATTAAAATTCATATTTATTTATCTCTTTATAAATTATACCCAAACAATCTCCAGAGACCTTGGCCTAAATAATAAATAGTAGAGTCTGTAGGCCAAACAAACTTCTTTTCATACAACAAAATCCACACAGATCCAATCTTATAACTTTTTCTTAGATTGCATGATACTATCTCATGAGAATCATCAGTTCATTTCAGTGGGTACATTTTGAACTGGTAAAGTATTAGAATTGGTCTACAAGTTTAGTATTGTACAATATTCCAATTCGGATTGCCCGATACTTGTTCCATTAAGGATGCCTCTTATTTCACCCTTCCAGAACAAGGTTGTAAAATATTCAAAATCTAGGTATTTTGTAGTTATTGTTGTTTAGTATAAAAAATTTTGGTGATCAAGATCTAACATTTTAAATACATTTCCTCAATCTCCACATAAGATTCCTTATTTTGTGAAAGATATGTAAATATTTACCCTTTCTTCAACATCATCTCTCTGTCTCTAACAAGTTAACTACACTGTCATTCTTTAAAGATCTGCCTTTAGAGATGGGTGTACATTTATACCTAGTTTACACAATAAATATTTCATCAATGATAGAAGATTATTGTGATGTCAGTTCTGGAAGAATCCAATTGAGGTTAAAGAAGAGATATGAAATATAGTTCTTCCACCTCCTTTAGTACCACAACTAAATGTAGGCCATCTTGTTTTATTAATGAGATAAATAGTCATGCAGAAAGGATACATAATGGGGTGTTTTCAAAAACCCATTAATGACCTATGACCTGTAGTCAAAAGCACTTTTGATTTTGAGAACCCTGCATTGAATTCTCAGAAATTATGAGAGCTGGTCCTCTGTACCACAAAAGCATTTTATAACATTTGATCAAGTCTCTTAGATTGGTTCTTGAGTGGTGACAGTGTCTGAATCAAAGGGAGCAGAGAGAAGAATGAAGAACTATCTTTGCAGTGTTATACATATGTGGTATACAGTGGACATTAGGTTTATTTACGTAGGTTCTCTCCTGAGGATAAATCTTTTCTGAATGAATGAGGTATACAATGAATACATATGTGTGCTTATGTATACTGAGCACAGAATTTCTCTGTTTCATGCATTTTATTCTGCTTACAGTTAATACTGCTCATAGGATACAATTTCCATATACATATATATAGCATAATATGTGACCTGCAATAAATATAATTATTATTCCTTTTTTTTTTTTTTTTTTTTTTCTTTGATACTTACCTTACGTTTCTGGAAAGGATCAGTTATACAATTTAAATGTACAAATTTATAAATTTAATCACTGTCTCCAGCCCAAATTTCATTTTAAAACTACTACATCAAAATGAAACATTCCAAAAATAATATTTTACAAACACACACGGGGGACTGCCTCTTCTTATGGGTAAGACTATATCATGTACAACGTTTCCAGAAACTCCTTTTTTCTTTCTCTCTTTCTTTCCTTCTTTCCTTCTTTCTTTCTTTCTTTCTTTCTTTCTTTCTTTCTTTCTTTCTTTCTTTCTTTCTTTCTTTCTTTCTTTCTTTCTTTCTTTCTTTCTTTCTTTCTTCCTTCCTTCCTTCCTT
>CM021697.1:47677254-47720675 GCA_011074415.1 Stictonetta naevosa
CTTCCTTTCTTCCTTTCTTCCTTTCTTCCTTTCTTCCTTTCTTTCTTCCTTTCTTCCTTTCTTCCTTTCTTCCTTTTTCTTTCTTTCTTTCTTCCTTCTTTCTTTCTTTCTTTCTTTCTTTCTTTCTTTCTTTCTTTCTTTCTTTCTTTCTTTCTCTCTTTCTCTCTCTCTCTTTCTCTCTCTCTCTCTTTCTTTCTTTCTTTTTCTTTCTTCCTTCCTTCCCTCCTTCCTTCCCTCCTTCCTTCCCTCCTCCCTTCCTTCCTTCCTTCCTTCCTTCCTTCCTTCCTTCCTTCCTTCCTTCCTTCCTTCCTTCCTTCCTTCCTTCCTTCCTTCCTTCCTTTCTCTCTCTCTTTCTCTCTTTCTCTCTTTCTCTCTTTCTTTCTCTCTTTCTCTCTTTCTCTCTTTCTCTCTTCCTTTCTCTCTTCCTTTCTCTCTTTCTCTCTTTCTTTCTTTCTTTCTCTCTTTCTCTCGTTCTTTCTCTTTCTCTATTTCTCTCTTTCTCTCTTTCTTTTTCTTTCCAAATTCTGAATTTAAACATTGAAATATATTCTGAAGACTTAAAAAGTAAACAGATTCTGGAAGCACACAGCACTTGAAAAACCCAATCTTGAAATTCTGAACTTCTCACAATTTTTGTGAAGAATCTCTCTAACAAAAAACCCTGAAGTCCCAGTAAACTCAAGGGGAATGATATCAGAAGAGACACACAAAATATTGAAAATAAAATAAAATAAATAAAATAAAATAAATAGGAGGTCACCATTTCCAAGTTAATAATTATAATAACAATATTAATGTTTTAATCTTATTTGTCTTAATTGTTTGTGCTTTCTCTTACTCATGTCCCCTTTGTTTCAGAGTTCCCACTGAGCAGTTTCTGTAAGGTTGTTGGACCATTGACCTATTCCAAGATCACACATTTGCGTCTGGATGGAAACAATCTCACTCGGGCTGACCTGCCACAGGAGATGTACAACTGCCTTCGGGTGGCTGCTGAGATCTCACTGGAGTGAGATGCCTCAGAGTCTCAGATTCTCTTCTAAGGGTCATTATTACATGAATTACATCAAGATAGCTCTTTAAAATTAAAATGTGCCTTAAATGTCAATATGCATATTAACCATTCTCTTTGTTAATATTTAGCATGCAACACTAAGGAAATGTGTGCATATTTTTACAAATGGTTGTATTTTGGAAGCACAAGACTGACCAGAAGTGGTGTAAAATATGCCTTCATCTGGTTAGTTAAATTGAAGGAAGACATTTGGCCTCATAGAAATCTACATCCATGCATGCAGTACGTGCCATCTGGTATCAGACTTATCTACATAAGTCAGATGGGTTTCATCAGAGTGTTGAGCAGTATGGGCCAGCCTGTGTAAATAGAAGATTCTCCTGCAAGCAGTCCAGCATTTTTAATTATTCATGCCTTGCTCATATTACCAATCTCAAAGGAAAACAAATGATTTAACAATATAAAAACAGTTTAAAATATATGACAATATATTTCAGAGACCATTACAATATACAACAATATACAATTAATGGAATATATGAAAGATAACAGAGAAATAAACATTTATTCAGGTTATTTTTTTTTTTTTTTTTTTTTTTGTCATGCTTTCATCTAAGTTTTCATGGCAAGATTTTTATCTATTGCTGGTATAAATCTTATTTCAAAATAAGTCATATATACAAGTATTTTTATTCAATTACTTGCATGCTAGTTTTAAATAAATTGTAGAAAATAAAATAGCAAATAGTATTTCTGTGTCCATATCATTGTCAACTATGTTTCAGTCTTTTATAAACTGAAAAATAAACAAAAAAAAAAGGTTAAAATATGATAATCTAAGCTATTCTATTTTGCAAAATTTATTGTAAGATTAAATAAACTGTTTTCTCTACTTTTAAGTTTCAATATATTTGTAATGATATAGTTTAACATTGCAATTGTGTTGGTCATTAAGTCAATGTCTTATGGAGTTTGCAGTATGGGAGTCACAAAACTATGAAACAGTGTGAATTCATCAGCGTTGTCAAAAGAACAACAGAACATCTCAGAAACCACAGATAATAAGTAAAAGGTAATCATAGCTATTCATGATAGAGAAATAGTAGTATATTCAACCTGGGATTTAATAGCCCAAATATTGTCAGCATTCTGGAACACGCACTAAAATAAACGTAGCTGAGAATTATAAATAGCTTGCTTGCAAACACAGATAATCCCATGGGTACTCCTTCCCCTCCAACTACTAGGCTATTAAATACTCAAACAGAAACTCTTATAGTTTCCATAGCAAAAAGAGAAAGTATCACCTCTGGAAAAATGAAATCAAATAATAATAAAAAAAAAAATCCCAAACCACAAGACATCTTAGTCTGCACCTTGACAGCTTCAAGTGTTCAGAATCTATATGTAATCCCATAAAAAAAAAAAAAAAAAAAAAAAAAAAGTGAGATGCAGGAGACATTTCCCTGCTTATTTTTGTCATTTGGAATTCATAAGTGTTATTACTTTTCTGTCCACATACAGGAAGGATTGAAAATGACCTTTGCTACAAGTAAGCTAGAATTTTCATAGAAGAATGAAATCTAAAGCTGGGAGTTTTGGAAAACATCAGAATAGGGATCATTATGGAATAGAACCTGGGCATTGTAAAATGATATGAGGAAAGGAGTGCCAAAAATATTACAGAATTAATGAGTAGATAAATTTATTCAACCACTTTCATAGATTTTTTAACCCAGCTGTCTTGTTCACAGAAAACACTAAACACTAGGATTTCTGTAGCACAAACCGATACTGAAAATGCCATTCAGCTACTCAGCTGTGATCTAGCAAACAGGACAGAAAAAAAAAAATCTTTTCAGCTTGTTTCAGTGAGTAATTTTTCTTTGTGCAAAATGAAACAGTGTGAACAGTGAGACTGAAAACAGTTCACCTCAAGACAGATTAAAACCTGTTGCTGAGGTACTTTCTGCATAGCCAGTTGTTACATATCTTTTATTCAAGGGACACTGGAGAATGCAGCTCACTGACAAAATATCAAATTATCAAATGATATCAGTGAGCTCCCTCAGAAACTGAGGAACCTTTATCTTGCAATAAACACTTGGACAATTAAGAGAAAATAGTATTTGACAGCACTGTTTTGTGTTGAATAGCTCTTTCCTATGTTCAGAAATTCTCTAAAAAACTAAAAACAACAACAACAAAAAATAAAATCACGATTAAAGGAGAAAGGGGACTCTGTATCCTGTATCTCTTTGCTCTTATATTGTAAGCCACAATACCACATTTTTGTATTAATTGGTCTTTTTAATCACTATAAAGATCGTTTAAATTCCCAGTCCCTACACCTAGCAGAAGCAGATATACAATGATATATATTATATACCTGATATTAAGGTACATCAATATACCTTAGTTCTCAGCTTATGAAAATTACATAAATAGTTTTGTAGGCACTGGACAGAAACATAGGTGTTCAATAATCCTTAATAGAGCTAGAGCCTTGGAAACTGAGTCACTATAACTTGCAATTTCTGCTCTTCCTGGGAGGTAAGTTGATGGAGCTTGGTTATAAAGGCTTCAGCACACTGGATACAGAAAAAACATGTTGCATACACCCTTGTTCCCTCCTAATCTTGGTCATATTATGAAATACATGTGTGTACAGGAGCAAACATAACTTAAAAGTAAGCAGAGATTAATGGATAATAACACAGCTGCAGTAGTACGGAGATAATGGAGTCTGTAAATTAGCCTCTGTTTAGGACTACAAATATGCATTGGACAGATATGACATATATTCTCAGATATATGGTTTGATTTTTAGGTGGTCTTTTGTGGAGCCAGGAGTTGGACTCAATGATCTTTGTGGATCTCTTCCAATATGGGATGTTCTAAAAACCAGTGGACCCTCCCTGTTATCTTCAATATAAGAAGATCAGAAACTTCATAATTGTACAGACCTTCTATATGAAAATTACCCTAAAGGGCCTATCATGCTTCCTGAAAATTACTGCCTTAATGACCACAGTACACATGAATTACTGCAGCTATCCAGGTATTTCTAAATTACAAAGAGCAGATAAAACTTGTTTTACACAAAACAAAGAAAGAAAAGAAAAAGAAACATCATTATTTGTAATACCAATAATGGCAATAACCGAGATGGTGGCAATATTTCCATTATAAGTTGTTACTTTTACAATTTTATAGTTATGACATAATAACAATATTGTAATTGAACTTTACAATTGCTGGCCTCAACTCATTTCCTAGTATAAGTATGAATTTAGTGACTGAGAAACTCATAAAAATGATAGTAACATATTTTTTTTCCTGCCTTTATTAAAAAAAAAAAAAAAAAAAAAAAAAAACACTAAAAAGAAGAATCATAGGTCAGAAAAAAACAGGTGTCCAAGTGCAAAAGTTGACTTTAGACCTAGGCTGTGAATTTGGTTCCCATGTTTAATCCGGGAGAGGTGAGAGCTGTCTCTGTCACAAAGAGATAGAGTGAAGGGACAAATTTTAGGCTAGGGAACAAAATGATAGCAAAAGTCTATTGGGAATATTTATTCTAGGTAGTACAGTAGTTTGACAATAAATGTAATTTTAGTTGGAAATATCCCAATACACTTGATAGAAGGAATCAAGTCTATCTGACTACTTGTGGTTATTGTGACTTCTTTACATACTCCCAAGGTGTTATAACCTTGTGTACATTTTTACAGGTACATGATCTACCAGAAAACCCTCAGTTTTACCAAAAGGGGAATAAATAAGTGTCTGTTCACCATAAACTAAATTATTTTGAAAACTGGGGACAAGAAAGTAAGACATCTTTAAGAAAGGCAACTTGAATTTTTGTACCTACAGCTGCAGTAAACATACAGTGAAGAGGGTAGGAGCTGTAAGGTTGTAAATAAAATAAAATAAAATAAAAAGTAAAAGAATGAATTCCACTAGAGAGCCATTAAGAGAGCCATTCCCTGTAAGAATGTCCCTCAGTCTACTTTTTTTCTAAGCTATGTGAGGTCACTTCCCTTTGTATCTATGAATATATTATATACCTCAGACCAAGAATTTATTTCAGTCTTCCACTGGCAAAAGAGCACTGTAGAACAATGGACTAGATTCAAGGGTACACAATGAAAGGACAAGAATGCAAAGGAAAAAGTACAAAAAGATAAATTCAGGCTGGACAGATGAACAAATGCTTCAAAATGAGAGTGTAAACACTGACATGGGTTATACAGGGAGGCTGAGGACTTTCTGTCCTTGGAGGTTTTTACAACCTGTGTTGGTATTGCCCTGAGCTTTGAAGATGAGGTTGAACTAAATGTCCTCCAGAGTTTCCTTCAAACATATTCATAATTTATATAATTTATATGCAATTCCAGGAATGATGATAAGTACTAGAGAAAAAAATATCATTTTTAAGGACCATCACTACAGTTGAAGAGTTTTGCTTTAAATTCACGTGGAAAATTTATCATTTCACATTCCAGTCTATAATTCAGACTCCCCTGATACTTGCAAAATCATAACTCAGCTAACATTTGGATATAGATTCCATAGGTAAGAACTGTGGAAACTTTTATTTGATACTCAGATGTCTACATCTGGCTTGTGCAAATCTGTTCCCATTCTGACACTTGTGAATTACTGAGTACTAACAGTGAAATTAGAGATCCAGACTATCTAACTCTTAGATGTATCAAAGATGCTTAGATGTCTACACAAAATAATGCAGTCTTAAGCACTACCACCCCAATGGGCAAAGTGCTCATAGGGGACATTCCATCTGAACAAAAGAAAAACCTCCTTACTGTGAGGGTGACAGAGCACTGGCACAAGTTGCCCAGAGAGGTTGTGGAGTCTCCTTCTCTGGAGATACTCAAAAGTCTTCTAGACAAAATCCTGGGCAATGTGCTCTAGAGAACCCCTCTTGAGAAGGGAGGTTGGAGAGGTCCAGAGGTCCCTTCCAACCTCAATCATTCCATAATTCTGAGATTCTGTGACATTTTGGTTCTCACATTTTTTTTTGCAAATTTAGATTTTGGATAAAAAGACTCTCTATTTGTAAGAAAATAACTTAATCAAGAAGCTATATAATTTTCATGGATAAATCTTTCTTAAAGCTTTTGTATTTAATGTGAATAGTTGAATACTAGCTGACACAGAGGAAGACAAGATGAGCTAAATCTGTGTTTCAGGGCATTCACCTTGAATGAAGGAATGTCAGATTGGATGCCTGGGGCATTTTATTATGCAAAGGAAAACAGTTTGCTGTTATGGGCTGTGACATAAAACAATTTTGCCTGTATGTCTACATGCTGTAACCAAAAGAAAGATTTCTCTCTGAGGGAAAAGGACCTTCCAAAAGTGCCCAAATTGAGCAAGTTCAAAGTTTTTCTCCGCGAATCATGTAAACACTTTGCCCTGAATATTTCAGTTTACATTCTTTACATTATTTAATTTAATCTTACTTTGACAGTTTTTGTGGAACCTTAAGGTTCAAACTGTTTGTTTGTTTGTTTTGTTTGTTTGTTTTTGATTGTTTTTGATTGTGTGGGGGTTTTTTTGGTTGGTTGGTTGGTTGTTTTTTTTTGACTGGTATTTACATGCCTTTGTCCAATGTATAGAAAGTTGTAGATATATAAACAAGAGAGGATTTCAGGAGGAAGCAGTGTATCTGAAAAATTATATGGTGCTACTGTTTGGTGTTAAAAATTATGATTATTTATGGGTGAAATCCTATCTACTTTTTTATTTTTAATCTTTCTTTTCAGAATTTGAAATCATTATCTGCAGATCAGAAAACACTTTTATAACAAGTCTTGACTACTAAAACAGTCACTACGTATTTAGGTATTATCCTCCTTGCACAGTTCCTCTGTGGTACAGCATACAGTATCTTGAAATTGTGAAAGAAAAGGATAAAAATAACATAATAAGAAAGCAGTGAAAAAATACGGAAAATATTTTAAAGTAAAAATTTGAGTCCAGATGACAAAATGGAAGTACAGGCGTTAGTTCAAGTGAACTTGAATTCTAGAAAAAGAAAAAAGCTTTATTTTAAGAAAAGTGATAATGTTCTTCTGGAAAAAAAAGGCAAATCATACTCATTTCACAAGGAAAATTATACTCAGAGAGTTTTTTTTTATTATCTCCAAGAAAACAATCATCAACATTTTGAACAAGTGTCTTAATTCATCACTAGTGAAGACTAATAATACTTTTAACTGTTAATGAAAAAAAAAAAAAAAAATCCCATGTGGCTTAAAATGGTTTATGAATGCTGCCTATGCCTTCTGTCAGATTTAGCCATAAGAGTTTAAGCAAACATAGATTGTTCTGGTCATCATATAGGCTACGTTTTTATTGTTGTAGAAAACTATCTACTATAGAATCTCAGCAATGGAGGTTGGAAAAAGCACATATTTTTTCATACTAAGACTGTTAGTCTTTTTTGTTCCCAAGAGACAGGCACAAATTTTTATGAGAGAAAGCAGTAATGTCTAGGAAAAAGATGAGAATGGCAGCACTTTTTTTTTTTTTTTTTTTTTTTTCCCTCAGAAAACATAACCATCTCCTCACCTCCTTAAAATGATATGACATTGGCTAACTTTAGGCTTCTATCATTCATTAGATGTTCAAAAACTCACATATCTCATATCTCTTGATAATATCCCTTGAGGAGCTGATTGCTAGCTGCATCTCTGAGCATAGTCTCATTGCCTGCAAGGTAGCGTAATTTTCCTCTAATAATATATTCATAGATGGATGAGCTCCTTGCAGGGGTTGTTGCACCAGCACTCATTAGAGAAAGACACTATTATACTATAATATTACTGACCTAGAGAGCTTCTATTTCAGGAGCTGCTAGTATGGAAGTTGCAAATCCTTGTATCATTCTCACTGTAGCTCTAACAGTTCTTGTATTACTTAGTAGCACAGCCACAGAGATGACACAGTTATCAGGTAGCCTTTGGATATGCAAAGAAAATGGGCTGTTAGATTTAACTGTATGGACAGTTATGCTGTGCAAAAGAATATTTTTGGTGTGTCCTAGCATGGGATAAATTGTGCAAGAGAGCAGTGTTATCTGATCAGCCAGACTAGAGAATACATTCCAAAAAAAATTATAAAGACACTTTGGAATGTACTGAATAATATCTGTAAAAATATATTTCTATTGAAATATATATAAGATTACAGATAGAAGCACTGGAAGTTTTTATAAATTTCATGCCCTGTAAAACAATTTATTGATAAGATTAAGATATCTAGAAGATAAACAAGGCCAAGCAATGTCTTTCAATTTTATTTTTATTTTTATTTTTATTTTTTTCATGAACTTTCCAGTACCTAGTCACATGAATCTGCTGTACATCTTACTTCATAGACAGGTTTCCAAACTGGATAAAAAAATATTTTATGAATTTCACATTTAGTTTTCACCATGAGGACCATTTCACTGCCAAAGAAATAAACATTAAAACTAATAAGTTCTCAGAAGAATGCCAAAAATACGTGCAACTCTGTGTTGATTCTGAAAAGAAATTGTGATTTCGTGTATAAAAATAAGATATTTTTTTTTAATGCAGTTTCCTAAATGTGGGAAAGAAAATTCATCCCCTGCAGGATTTTTCAGTCCCACTCTAGATTCAGGATGACAGGTCTCCGAAACCATGGCATGAGATGTATATACCTGTTTAGTGCAGAAAGAAACTAGTCATTTAGCTCTGGGATTCACAGAAGCTATGTGATGAGTGGGAAATCAGCTAAGATAAAGAGTAGGCAATAACTGAAAATGGCAATGCTCCTTTATGGTCTCTGGAATGCTGCAGCATGCTTGGATAGTGATGGATGCATGAATTCTGCCATGGAGCTGGACTCTGAATCTTTCCTCAGAGAAAAAGATGTTGTCAATTGGCACCAAAGTGCTAGTTGAGGAATTTCATCTACAGTATAAAGAGATTGTTTCAACATATTCTGTCTGAAAGGATGGTTACCAACTGTTCATAGTGAGTGGGATTCTAACTTCAAGTTAGGATGAATTCTCAGAATTCATCACCCTCTTGTGGGAAGCTAAATGAAGAAGAATTCAAACAATGTACACTTCTTAAAAAATAGAATTAAATAAGAAAACAAAGGAAACACTACTACAAAGTTTCACTATCTGTTTTCACTATCTTTATGCTACCTTAAAATATTTAGTCAATGATAGCTTACTTTTCAAAACTGGAGATATAAAAAATAGTCATTGCATGACTAATTCATGTTTTATTTTACCATTAGTTTCCCAGAAAATATTAATCATCTAAATAGTCATATGGAGGGCCAAGAACTCAGTTTATGTGTTTAATTGATAAATGTATAAATTGGGTACTCAGTTACCATATACAGTTGTACATCTAACATGTTAAAAATCAGGTCCCTGGTATTAATATAGGATAGATTTGTTTCAGTATTGAAACTGATGAAAACTTGAAAACAAATTAAGGTAAGAGATTAACAGCTACTTTTACCTGGTAGGTAATCTAAATCTAGCTAGCCAAGGTAAATACCAGATCTTGGCATTGTGTTGTGGAGCTTTTGTTGTGTGACTGTGATAAAGAGCTCAAAATACATAGAGAAAAGCAACAGACAGTCAGATCATTCCTTAATGAAGCATATTCAGGAAAGCTTGATATTTCCAATAAAAGCTGAGCTTTTAGTTACTGTGTTCTGAATTTTGCTGCTCTGCAAGGATCTCTTTAAACTGAAATACTCGTTTCATAAGAAAGTGAGGGTGTGCAGAAAGTAAACCATCAAAATATTTTTTTCCAAACTTTTAGGATAAGACCAGATCTTCCTAAATCCCATATAAACCAGGAGTTAGGTGATATTTGCATTTCACAAAATAAGCCAGCTCAACAGTTTTCTAGGATTCCCTTAACCAGTGTCTCCTATTTGAACCTGGGAGCTCACCAGGTAAATGTGATATGCTTTATCTGGCCATATATGCACAGAATGCCTGCTTAAACAAGAGAGACATCTCCTAACTGAGTGGTTTAGGCAGGCAGTTCTAGGTTCTATTTAGCCTTTGGAGTTTGATCCTACCTTGTCTGTAGCTAGGAAATGTAGGCACCAGTTCTCCAGCCTTCTCTTGAACATCTGTACTGTTCAAGGAGTCTGTTCAAAGGACTGTTGCAGAGAGGAAAACATGGTCTTGATATTACTTTAAGAGAAGGAGAGGGGCAGAGTTCCTGTTCCTAAATCTGTTTTTGATGTATATTTGGTTTGGGTTGTTTTGTTGTTGTTTGTTTGTTGTTGTTGTTGTTTTCACCAGGAATTACGTGAATGATGTGAAGTAACAAGTCTATAGGAGCTGGGTCTGGCCTCTTGGGCTGACTTCATTGTCCTTTGAGCTAGACTGATGCCCTCACTCTTCTTTATTTTAGACTCCTTGGTCTTGCCAACCTCACTGTGTATCTATTAAGATAAGTAGAAGCTATTATGAATTTAGATATTTCATGCAGGGTAATCAGGCTTTTGTCCTTCTGACTCTGAGAAGGGCTTGAAAATGAGAGCTTCTTACTCCATATTTTAAGCAACAATGCAAAAAGAGAAATATATCACCACTAGGTGCCAATCTGCAGAAGTGAAAGAGGCAGAGTGAACCCTGAATAAATACAAACACCTAGATTAAATGGATGACACGGCTGTCTGGAACTGCAGAGGATATAGTGAAAGGTGCTTAAACTGTGCACAGACTTTGTTTCTGCAGATTTTGAATCATCACCATTTCTCCAGTCACCCTGAAGGGAGTTTAAGAGAATTTGGGGCCGGGTGGGGGGCCCCCAAACTGATTTTCCTTTTAGGCAAGACACCTAAAATTTTACTAAAGTAGTACCCAAATTAGGCACATAGGATTGCAGCCTTTGTTCAATGGAGCAGTCCACAGGGCTGGTGAATTAGCTCTGCTTGCAGTATACTCCTGGGTTTGTTGGTAATGAATTATACACATGCTTGATGTTTAACAGACCTTGCTTCATACTAAATCTGAATCATATGGCAGTCATTATTGAAAGAAAGCAAAGCATTTCTTCCCTGTCATCAGTGTTGATACTGAAACAGAGCAACTGCCCTCACAGCAGTCTCAGTTGTCCATATCTCTTGTCTGTGGATCTTTATGGTCTTTGTCTTTAGCCATCCCAGTCTTTCTTAATCATATGGGCTGTTCAATTTCCAAGCAAGTACACCACTCTGTTCAAGGAGATTTTATTGCCCTCTGTGGTTATTGGTGTCCTTCAATCTCTGATTTTTTTCTGACAGTGTCTGTTATGACATTGATTAACAATGTGGACTACTGGGAGAAATATGGAGCAAAAGTTCTGTAAGAGTTTCAGACATTCTTCTTAAACTAGAATAATCTCCACAGCATATTTTTAAAAGACATCTAGGATTCACAGAATAGGTATTTGCAGGATTTTTTTTTATTTTTTATTTTTTGTATTCATATTTGCACTTCCTTTTATTGTCATGTGATAACATTGCAAACACGGGGGGTTGGACCCGATGATCTCCTGAGGTCCCTTCCAACTCCTACAATTCTGTGATTCTGTGATTCTGAAATACAGTTTTAGAGATAGTTCACGATCTCAGGAACATTTTGTGTTTCACTGACATTTGTCTTTGATTGCTCAGCTTTACAACTTAGTGACCTTGTTAACACAAAACTCTCAGTCCCCTCTTACTGAAAATAAGGCTCTGGAAAGTGTCTCAGGTTGGATACTCACACTGAAAACCTCCCAAACCATTAGTCATTTTTGGAAATCTTTGCCATGGCCTTTTATTAGTCTGCAAAACTTTATCACCATATATTTTACCCTTTAAATAATAAAGATGATGGAGAACCATACAAAACAAATACATGAAGGAGAATTTGTGGGTAATCTTAATGGTTTCAAGGAAAGTAGGCTTTTCTGCAACATCTGCTTGGGCACCCAAGCAGTCACATGTTCCTGAACAGCTCTTTCCAAAACTTTTGAGTGCATGTGAGAATATTTATTGTAGCCATCACAGTCTTGATATATTCTTACAAATATTCTTGATTTTGAGGACTTTGCTCTCTAGTTGTGTTTTTTTTTTTTTTTTTTTCCTACTGTTTGCATCAGAAAAAAAAAAATACACCTTATAAAGAATCTCTTAGCAAATGCTTTTGTTCTTTTCTTCTCCTAGTGAAGAACTGCATCTTTAAAAAGGATGGCAACATATGTGTTTGATAAGGATCCAGAACCACAAAGGTCACATTGTGACCTGCTTCTCCTTTGCTAAACAGTAGTTCACACAAATAATACCACCACAAGGTAAGCTAAAAGTCCCTCTGTCCATGACTTCTGTGATAACATAATGAACATCTGTACATGATTAGCAGGTTAAAGGGTAAATTCAGACCCTGCTGAAGCATAAGATAAATTCTTTCTTTTTAAATGTGAAACATCTGGGAACTTGTATTTAAGTGTGTCACAGAAGATATCTGCCACCAGTACTCACTGTTTAAAACCTTTCAGTATAACATTTGTGAAGGTCTTGGCTTGTTCTTTAATGGTGAACAGATCTCAGAAAGTCCATATCTTCTCTATGCCCTCCATGAAGATTTAGCACAAATACAAATCAGATTTGCATTGTACTGTCTGGCTTTGACAAGAATCATAGATACACTTTTCACATTGAAGCCTCCTTAAATCATTTGTTACTGAACTCACGACTATTGTAACGTTCATACAGTAGCACTTTCTGCTTTTTCCCACCTCTCTTCTGTGGAGTCTAGCTGACCAGCTTTCTTGTCATTAATATGCTTAATTACCTTCACCCTTGACTGCTGCAGGAGGTCAAAGGTAACATTTTAAGGCACTCATAATGAAAAATTGAAAATAGTACATATAATTTTTTGATACTCAAAGCTAGAACTTTTATTTTGAGGTATAGATGTAAATTGTTTTCATATAATTTAAGATTTTGAAATGTTCAGCATAACACACTTGAAGGAATAAGTTTTATCCCTCACTTATAAGAAAGCCCTAATAATTTCTATGAGATGCTGAAGAGTCTGGAGTTCTAACAGGATGAAACACATAAACACTTGTTTCATTTTTAATCACATACTTAAACTATGTAAAAATAACAAGTAATGAGGATGTATTTTATTCCTATAGAAAAAGCAAGGTAGTACAAATAATTACTCATGAGCAAATTTTTATTATGTGTTTAACATTAACCTTACTGAAGTCACTGGAAGCTGAACACATATTAAGGGTTCATTTCCATCATTTTGTTTTGTTTTGTTTTCGCAAGATAACACAGAAGAGTGAGGATTGAAATGAAGACTAAATTACTAGATATTTCTGCTCTTAAACTTCTTTTTAGACATTCTTGGGAATCAAAGTACTAAACATTATTATACAAGTTGTTAGAGATTTTATTAAAGTGAATTAGACTAAACTGTAATACATTATGTAAATTTTATAACTAATATAAAAAAAGTTATGAGGATATATTTTGCATTTAGAGTGTTTTCATTAGCTTTTCCCTTAAAATACTTAGAATCTGTCTTTGAATGTCTAGTTTTCCTGATATTCGTCTGTTACTTTAAGTTTGTACCAGAAAAGAAAACAAAGTACTTAACATCAGAAATATGTGTCTATGCTTTGGAAAGAAAGTTGGCTGGAAACAGTTTATTTTAGATTAATGATAAAACAAGATAATTAATTGGTGCCTTGATAATTAAAACCAGAAATCACTGCAGGAGGCACTGGAGAGCATGAAGTCTTTGAAGAAATATATGCAAAAATATCTCAGAAAAAAAAAAAAAAGGCATATTTTAATCCTTAGAGAAATGGAAGTAGATGTTATTAAAAAATTCTTAGCCAATGCTTTTGCTATCTTCTTCTCTTAATCAAGAATTATGTCTTTAAATGGCATGACAGCATCTGCATTTGATCAAAATCAAATAAAAGATTTCCGTAGGAACAGATGGCACTGTTTTTAATTCATTGTGGACAGTTCAAGTATCATAAGAATGAATTATGATGCAAGCAAGCTTTGCTTATCAATTGACAAAAATTTTGAATAAAGGTACATTTTGTGTTACCTGTTTCATCTAGACCAGTTCCTCTCATCTGCTAAATTATAAAAATCAAACTACTTCAGCTCTGTGGCTGTTTGATATTTAAACCAGGATTTCCTGTCTTTTCTTGCTTAGGTGCTGAGGTGCCTTAGCTATTTTAGGGGTTAAAAGCTGTAGTCACTGATCCGTATATATTAGGCTGTATTCATAGAACACGGCTTGTAGCCTGACTCAGGCTATTACAGTCTAACAACATAGACCAATAGAAAGAAAAGAAGATCCAAGAAAGCTGAGGTAAGCCCAAATTCTGAAGCAATGTCAAATTAGAAACAATAGCTAATAAGGTGTGTATGGTAATGCAGCTGGGAATGCTAGAATGCATTTCAAGTTTTATACGCTATTAATTCTTAGAACAACAGGAAGCAAACACAGTGGTTAGCAGCCAAAGTAAGTGTATTTACACTGATTTCTAACAGCCTTCATATTGCTCCAAGAACTTGACTAACAAGGTAAATTATTTTATATATATATATATTTTTAAATGTTATTAAGGTTATGAATATTTAAACAGTGAGAAGGTACTCACTGTGTAAATTAAATATGCTATTCTTCAAATACGTGGAATATTTCCAGATAGAAGAATCTGAGGCTGGAAGATCTGTAAGACACTGCACTTGTTACTGGTAATAACAAAAATGAAAACTATTAAATGACTACATATGCTATGCAGCAATTAACTGAGCTATTAACCTTACTTGTTCATTAACCACATGAGAGAATTCCCTCTGTATTTAAATATTATTTTTTGCTAAAACTAATCTCTTTATTTTGACCAGAAATCTCAGCTCTTTCTTACCTCTGCATTGCAAAAAGCAAACAAAATAACACAGTTTGTGAAACTTTAGTAGCTTTTGTGCTACACAGATATGTCCTGTTGGAGCAAATTATCATTGAAAATGTTGTTCATTGTTTAATGGTAGAAGAGCATAAACAAAGCAAGTAATTAAGTAGGTAAAACTGATACAAGAAGCATGAATATATACAACATACTTTGTTTAGGACTTACTTTTTATGTAATTTAGATCAGGCATTTATTTTGGCTGTTTGTTTTAGAGAAAAAAAAAATAATAATGACTTTGGATATGAAAGAGGGAGGGAGGGAGGGGAATGGCTTACTCCATATTCTGTCCAAGCTCTTTAAGAACATGCTCAACAAACAGCTGTTAAAACACTCTTTGATCTTTCACTTTTCTGTGATTACAAAAGACCTGGAAAATCTAATCCAGATGCCATTATAATTTAGGACAGAGGAAAAACAGAAAAAGATTTTATGATTAGTTTTAAATGGAGTAACACTGACTACAAAGGTATGAAGATCATCATAATATTGATAACATTATTGAAAATAATGCAGTTCCTTAACTAGTTTATGCAAAACAGCTCTGTACAGGAAAACTTAAATAAAGTTATAAGAAGTAATGATTTATTGTCAGAGAAATGATCCATGTTTTCAGATTTTTTGAAATGATATCTGAAAGAACATCTGTTAAATTGGTAGTCAATGTGAAAACTAAGTTGAATCAGGTAAATATTTAACATTTAACACTGAACTGTTTATACCTTGTATTACTGTTACAATTGTTCTGAACATGCTATATTAATGACATAGGTAACAGAATTTGTCTGTTCATAAAGGAAATATTATTTGCAATGTAATACAGCTTTGTTAATCTGGTATATTTTTAGAGAATTGTGTTAAAACAACTAATTGTTTTTCTCCCCTTCCAAGGCAAATGATGACTCTAAAAGTCTGTCCAAGTCTTTTGCTAGTATTCTTAGCCCATTCTGTGTGGACTCGAACTGTGAGACAAGTTTATGATGACCTGGATCCTGAACATTGGTCTCACTACACTTTTGAGTGTCCACAAGAGTGTTTTTGTCCTCCTAGTTTCCCCAATGCATTATACTGTGATAACAAAGGTCTTAAAGAAATACCTGCAATCCCAGCAAGAATTTGGTACCTCTATCTTCAAAACAACTTAATTGAAACAATTTCAGATAAACCTTTTGTGAATGCCACTCATCTGAGGTGGATAAATCTGAACAAGAATAAAATCACCAACAATGGAATTGAGAGTGGTGTGCTGAGCAAGCTGAAAAGGCTGCTTTACTTGTTCCTTGAAGATAATGAATTGGAAGAGGTGCCTGCTCCATTACCAGTGGGCTTGGAACAGCTAAGGCTGGCTAGGAACAAAATCTCCAGAATCCCAGAAGGAGTCTTCAGCAACTTGGAAAACCTTACTATGTTAGATCTGCACCAGAACAATTTGTTGGACAGCGCTCTTCAAAGTGACACCTTCCAAGGACTCAACAGTCTTATGCAACTCAACATAGCAAAAAATTCACTCAAAAAGATGCCTTTAAGCATTCCAGCTAACACACTGCAGCTGTTTTTAGACAACAACTCCATTGAAGTGATACCAGAAAACTACTTCAGTGCAATACCCAAAGTGACTTTTCTTAGGCTGAACTACAATAAATTATCTGATGATGGTATTCCCCCAAATGGGTTTAATGTTTCATCTATTCTAGACTTACAGCTGTCTCATAACCAGCTCACTAAAATTCCACCTATCAATGCTCGTCTTGAGCACCTTCACCTTGATCACAACAGAATCAAAAGTAAGTGTGTATTGTCAATTATCAATAATTCTTTGAAAATGACTGTTTGACTACAAAAAATACTCTTTGAAAGCAAAGAGGAAAAATGTGTCACAGGCTATAGGGAGATTAGCAAAAAACTTCTCATGGGCCAACTTTCAAGTCAGTTCTAAAATATGACAACCAAATATATTAATGTAAGTAATACCACATTTGATTTGTCAATTCAGATATTGAAAATAAATAACACACAAGAAGATCAGAAGGTCAGAAATATAGATGGCTTAAGGAAAATTTTTCCCTTCACATTTCGATATATACATTCAACTAACCATTTTGGGAGAAATTAAATTTTCCCACAGATAGGATAGGAATAAACAAGCAAGGAACAACCATAAAATACTGGAAGCAGCATGTTAGGATATTCACAGCTTCATGACTGCTAGTTTTCCAAAGCTCCTGAACATCTTAGAAACTTAGAAACTAACTTAGAAACTAACAGAATCAATGTTGGTTCAGCTGATCTAAACTTCTCTCTTCTACCTAAATTATCTAAAAAAAAAAAAAAAAAAAAAAAAAAAAAAAAAAAAAAAGAGCCTAATGTGAGAAACCCTTAAAACAGAATAAAATGTTATCTGCAGTCAAAACAGTCTTTTCAAATAGAACTAATTACATTGTGGTCATTGAATATTTCAAGCTTGAATATCCTACCCATATTTTATTATTTTATGTACAAAATATTTGTATTTATAATTAATCTTTCTTCCCCCAAATTATTTTAATTAACTTTACAGAAACTTCATTCTACTAATGCTTATCTCCTCAAATGTCTTCTTTGTATAAATGACACAAGACTTTATTCTCAAGGTAATAGAAGCCTGTCATGTCATACTTTTGCTTCTAGCAATGCTTCAGGCATTCATCCTGGTACAGCAAGAACATGGTAGTTAGGTATATAGGGTAGAGAGAGCATCTGCTCACAAGTTCTGCATATCCTTTAAGATCCAAGTTCTTAAATCCTTTAGTTTACTAATCTGTGGTTGCCTTTTGCTAGACAGTACAGTAAGCTGTTTCATGCCAGAAGCCAAAATCAAAGTTACCACTTTCTAATTATCACTGCACAAAATATATTCACCTCTCCACATTTTTCATATTGTTACACTGATTTAATCGAATAAATGGTTCCTTACTTCTGTGTTGTGTTACCATTGTTCACAAAGATACTAAAAATAACAATTTGGCTGCTCTATCAAAGAAACACATACTAGAAGAAGATAACTATTAATAATTTAATTGAATGCAGCAAATCAAATGTATGAAACCTCATAGAGACAAATCAATTTTGCAGAACCTAAACATATTTAACTGGCCTGCAAAAAGTCTGACAGTTAATTAAAGTTAGGACTCATGACATATGTTGTCACTGAACATGTTTCCTTGCCTGCTGGCTACAAATTTTAATTGTTTCACTGCAGGGCCTCAGGAGTAGACTTTATCTCCAGTCTCTTTAAATGGACACTAAATTAAAATCAATGGAATGTAACTTGCCCAGTTAAGATGTGTTTTGTGTCTAGGTAGCACAAACCCTTTGAACAGCTACCAAATTATTTTATTTTCTTTAACAAGATTAAAAATAGGTTAAAACCAGGAAAAGTCATCCATCTAGTATCTAAAAACTCAAGTCTCATTTTCCAATGGGCCTAAGTCACAATAATTTTCCACAAGATTTACATTACTAAATGTCTTTACCACTTTTCAAAATGGGACATTCATTAACTGCTTAATCACTTTGAAAGGTTGCTCTCATTTTTTTTTTTAATTATTATTATTATTTTTTTTTTTTTCCAATGAGGATTTATTCTTAGTAGCTATGTAAAAAAATACACAAATAAACATTTTAAAGAAAGAAGTCTTTGGGCCAAGCAGTAATACTGATCTATCAGAATCCATTATAGGATATTTGGAAGAAAATGGTAAAATTGTTCAAGTTCTAGATTCTGACTTATTGTCAGACCCCTGAGCTATAACAGCTACTGGCTTCTTTGCTGAAAGAACCCAGAATCATACAATTTGCCATGTTTCTCCTTGGCTGCTGTAGTTAATTAATATATAAAAAGGAGAAAGGGAGTCCAGCTATTTGAGTTAGACCAAAATGGGTGCAGCTGTAGGTTACAAGATTAAACCAGAAACATCCTCCTGATCATATATGTCATAATAGATTCATCTTCTATATAAACTCATTTTCTAAATGTTGAGAGGCTATGAGTTTTATTGAAAAACAAAATACGATTTTTTTCTGGTTCTTCAGCAGATACACGGTATTAGTCAGTAATGAGGAAGTTTTCTCCTATAGCAGCTCCAGAGCCTCATTTTTAAATATTATTCTACATATAAATACTGTTGACCACATATGGATTCATGTTATTTGAATTAATCATCCCAGATTCTAGTATTTATTTTGAATTACTCATACAGTCCTCCAACTTACAAAATGGAAAGCAATACACGATTCCAGAGGGAAATTCAATCAATTTTACGGAGATCTGAATCACCTTTTGGACATATCCATCTCTCTCCAAAGTTTATAAATAGAGTCAAATGATTTGCTGAGGCTGACACTATTGTCTGCATAGATCAGCTTAGGCGGATGCAATCCATATAACTGGATTGCCCTGTCCCTCTTGTTTCTGCTGGCAAAATTTATCAATATACCCATGAACTCCAGGTTTGAAAGAGAAGAGAGAGAGACTTTTACTCTTCTGATAATTTGGCAGGATTTGCTCTTTACAGAAGGGAAATGATAAAAGACCAAACCTCTTCATACCACACACCATCAAGAAATCACTTCACAGGTTGCTTGTTATTACATAATTTCTTCCTCAAAATTAAGGTTGGAGTAATTAACCCAGCAAAAACTATTATACTGAGATATTTTCTAGATCAAAGAACACAGAAGTTTAGAGTTCATTTGAAGCCATCTTCTCTCCTAAGTACAACATTTTGACCTGAAAAGACAAATATTCTGCTACATAACGTTGATTCATTTGTAAAACTTTCTATATCATTTCCATAATGATACCTCAGTCTCAAGCTTCCCGCTTCATTTTCACACATGAAAAAAATTGTACCTTGTTTCTTCCAAGAATATCAAATGCCTTCCCAAAATATCAGATGAATTAATAAAATTGCAAAACATAGGCAAAGAGGTTTTGATATAATGTTTCTGATAAAATGTTCAGTCCTTGTCTGAATAGACGTATTTATCTGGTTTCCATGACAAAGATAAATTTTGCTTCCAAGATGTTGCAAATATCTGGACAGTGTTATTCAGATTTATTTTTTTATTATTAAAAAAAAAAAAAAATCAATTAAAATCATGTTTTATTTTAAATGAATTTTGGGGTTTGTAATCAGAAGATATGTGGATATTATTATTGCTAAAAATAAAGGGAGAAAAATGGCAAAAATCTTTTCTTTTGCTATTTCTAGGCTACTCAGAAAAAAAAAAAAAATCTCTTACATTCCCTATTCAAGTGTTTTTTGCAGTGGTCTGGGGCCAACAAGATCTTCATGCAGTCAGACTAATCACTAAAGACTGTAATTTGGTCCAAGGAATTTGACATCTTTGATAAGCAAACACCACCAGTATTTTCTAGAATAAGGCTGAAATAGGTCAGCTGTGCTATTCCATAACTGAAGACAAGATGTGAAAAACATTTTTGTCAAGTGGCAGTGAAGAAGTAAGTTAGGAGAGACAATGTAAAGAGTCCAGTCTATTTAACCCGTATAAAAATAAGCAAATTCAAATTATTGTTTCTTTTTTTTTTTTTTTTTTTTTTCTGAATGTTAGCATATGTGTGATTCATAAAGAATTTTAAGCACTTCTTGGCTTTCAAATTAGGAAAAAGTATATTCCATTGCACAAGTTTTATTACTGCCATTAAAGAGAACTGTACTAAAGAATTTGAAAGAACAGGAAAATACAGAGATTAAAAGTTTCAGACATTATACGAACAGGTCTTCTGGTTCAATATTGTTATCATTTTGAACATTAGATCTTCAGTGAAGTATATCTGCTAAAATTCTGCATTATCATTGCAGTAAGGTCTTCGAAATTCCTCAGCATTAGCCTTGTTTTGCTCTTTCTGAGGTCAAAGAGTTATGTTTCAATAAATACAGACAGTTGTCTAAGCTAGTTTCATTTTGTCCAAGAAAAAAATTATGTATCTAGTACCTTTTAATCATAATTACAGAACATTAAATATGCAATTCACTGTTCTAGATTACATTATTTAACGTTTTCTTACATTAACAATGAAGTAGTTAATTGTTAATTCAGTGTTTTTCCAACTCTGACAACAAGAGACTCCTATAAAAATACTGGTGCAAGGCTGTTATATTTGTCTTCTAAATACATTTTATCTTGAACCCTTCCCATGGCTACCTAACATGTTTAATATATATTTTCAGGTGTCAATGGTACTCAGATATGCCCAGTCTCAATTACTGTAGCAGAAGACTATGGTTTTTATGGTAACATACCTCGCCTCCGCTATCTACGCTTGGATGGAAATGAAATTCAGCCTCCAATTCCATTGGACATCATGATATGTTTCCGACTACTGCAAGCTGTTGTCATATGAATATACTGCAGTGTCAGTCTTGTTCTGTGAGAATTCTAAGATACAAGTTTTGCTGGAATGAAACTTGTTCTAACTCATAAATCAAGAAGTAACAGTTTTATTTTGACTTTAATTTGTTCTTTGCTTGCATTTTTTCTACAGCTGAAAAGACAGTTCTTTTAGAAGAGATTTTGGATCTACATAAGAAATGCTTAATACTTTACCTAAGAATTCCTAATGCAAATATGTTGAAAAACATCTGTTGTAATATCCCAAATATTCCAAAGAGAATTCTTACCTACTCTTATCTCTCTTGTGAAAACCTATGACATCTAACCTATTAACATCATTGGAATAGACAAATTGCATCTACATGTAGTTGTTACCCAGTAACTAGCATAAAGAATGTGGATAAACTTGGCTAAATATATAATAGAAAAATCATGTTTTACATGAACACTAGTTATCAAAACTGTCAGTCTTTAAGACAGTCACTGTCTAATAATGAACAGCCACTTAACATGTAAATAATTCATAAATTTTTGTCATCCCTTGAAGATGGAAAGACTGATATTGGTATTTCAAGACATGAAATGTGTGAGATTTAGGTCCCAAAGCAATATACCAAACATATATTGCTATATGACCTATTCAGTGTGTGATTTCAAAATTGAAATCCATGACAAGGGAATATGACGTGAAATCTTACTCTATCAAAGTGACAATTTTCTGCTGTTTCATTCTTCAGTATTCCACTTCTAATGTTGACATCATTTCTTTCTTCAGTTTTAGGATTGTCATTGAGTATTTGGTTAATATTTTGTTTCCATAGAGATAAAACCAAGAACAGTAATGATTACCTATCACAGAGTAGGTGCTTCACAGAAATTAGAATGTCACGTTAACATAACAGTAATAAATATAATGTTAAAAAATTAAGAGGAAACCTTCTCTTCCCCAACTACTCACAACTTACTTTCTGAACTCGGCAAATATTTGTATAGGAAGTGTATCAGATTAAGCAAATACAACAAACTCAGAGTAGTATTTAATTATCATATATATGCACATAACAATACTGGATTTTGGAGAAGTCCAGGTATTTGCATCACAGCAAATTCACAACACATTAACAAGAGAGATATAAGCAGACTTTATTTAAAAAAAAAAAAATATATATTTTTTGTTTTGGTTTGGTTTGGTTTGGTTTGGTTTCTAAGACAATATACTGGGATTTCAATACATATCTCAAATATTTGACTCAACTATTCACTGGAACAATATGAAATTTTTGTTATTTCTGATAGCCAGCATAATAGACTAGCCATCAGTCATATTATTTCAGTCTTCTTGTATTTGTAGATAGAAGCAATTAGTTGCTCTTCAACATCTTGCATCTATTTCTAACATTTCAAGACTGGCCTCTGTAAGAAACATTTTAAACTATGCATGTGGTATACTTTTTCTTTGAAGATAAAATATTTTCTTAAAAGTAGGTCTTTAAAAGTGCTGAGAATTGCAACTTTCAGAGTCTTTTTTTATATATATATATCATTATTATTTTTTTTTTTTCCAAAGGCC
This sequence comes from Stictonetta naevosa, assembly GCA_011074415.1. Lineage (NCBI taxonomy): Eukaryota > Metazoa > Chordata > Aves > Anseriformes > Anatidae > Stictonetta > Stictonetta naevosa. The sequence goes on from CM021697.1 coordinate 47,700,251, forward strand.
TTTCAGAGGCCTCAGGCCTTAATCTTCTCCAGTGCACTTCTGTATATAATCCAGTATAGAAACCCAGCATAGAAATAACCCCTTTTTCAGGAATCCTGTTGTGAAAACCTTTATTATTGCAGTTTATTTTATGTGATTTCTGGGAAACTTCTGCCTTTTTAGCAAAATATTTTCTGTTCCTCTATGTTAAACCTATATAAAAAAATACAGAATATTTAAAAAAATCTCTACAGCATATATGCATGTTTACCTATGTTCTTTATTTTAGTAATAACATAGTAATTTATTTTTTGAAAAAAGAAACAATTTTGTGTGACAGTGTTACTAATTAAATTATAACATCGATCATCTGCTTGTACCTGGAAATTAATTTCTACTTACAACAAAGAACAAATATACATATTACAGTGTGGGTATTTACACGTATATATGCACATTATTAGCAGTCCTAATGGACAATATTGGAAATCATGCTAAAGTTCCAGCCAAAGATTATGACACTTTAGGCACTATTTGGTTTTAAACCAACCAGCAAACAAAAAAGACTAACTCCAATTGATGATATGTGACTATAGGGTGGATAGCCTTATGAATTCTTCAAAGGTCTTGGTCTGTCTTTGAAACAATCTTTATACATATGCGGATTGATCCTAAGGACTTATAATTGTCAAATCACATTTCTGCAATGTGTGATTAAGAATTTTTGGCATTGTTGAAGTCAGTGAGTAAATATCTTCCTCTTCTCTGAAAGTCTCCTCCATAAGTTTTTTTTGTTTGTTTGTTTGTTTTCTTTCCCCAGAATCACTTACTCTTTTAAACAGGAAGGGTAAGTCTACATGGCAACACACCGTGAGTAATGATAGGAGCTTTGCTAGCCTTTTCAGGTCACGCATCTGAAGCAATATAACCCCATCTGCATAATATTCTGCCTTAGCTAATTTTTTTTCTTCCTCATTAGTACAGTTAGCATTACTATCCTAAGCAAGCATATTCTATGCTTGCTCTGTCAGACTAGTTCAAACAAATCTATACTGCAATGAATTTTAAGTTTATTAATACAGTTGTTTCTCACATCCTTGCAATATCAAGCCAACAGCATGGGTATTCTTGCTGTTTTTGTCTTGCTTTCTGTAGCATATACATTTGACCAGACTATCTGTCTCTTGATCAGCTAGATACGGTGTTGTTTCCTCAGTGTTTTTTAAACATGTTTATGCATGCTGCAGTAGTGGCTGTTCTCATTTTGCCTGGTTCCTGGCAGCCCAGTCACATCTGTTTTTCTCTAGGGGAAGCACTTTCTTGACTGCTGCTCACGATCCACTGCAGAGCAGCATGCCTTACTGCTCACAGTACTCACACCTCCTCCTACACACATGCACGAACTCAGGCTGATGCTGTCATGCAGAGAAAGTATATCTGGAAATGTCATTTCCAAGGCTTTTGTTCCCCCCAGTCTTTTTCTTTTATAGGAAAAATTGTGAAGAAACTGGAATCACATCTTCCACAAACAAATCTGTTCCGAATTAGGGACTGGGGCAATAAAAGTCATAAGTGGAATCAGCAATGCTCAGTGAAACCAGGCTTTTCTGATAAAGCATTTATTCATGAAAATGCTCTATCAGTTTTTCTGAATTATTAGTGAATTCATAAAAAATACACAAATAGTTTCAACCACAGGGAAAAAATATAACAGTGTTCAAGCTTCTCAATAATCCTCTCCTGAGACACTAAAATAGAATGTTAGTGCCCTTCTCCAGGTAATGAAACCCTGGAATTTGTCTGAAATTGTACTCCTACTACTAGGAAGCTTATTCTCAAGAAGGGTGATCTCCTTGTAATTCTCTGCTTTGTTTCAGGACTTGAAATAATCCACTGAAACACTGGCGATGAGTCTTCATGGTATTATAAGATCTAGGCTCAAATCCAGCAGAGAGTGAACTATAGTGTAGATTTTTTTTTTTTTCCTAAACACTGATTTTAAAGTACAACATAAAAACATGGTGTGAGATTTATTTTTTAGTTCAACAAGGAAAAAAAAAAAAAAAAAAGATGAAAATGTTTAATTCTTAGTCAAATAAACATTTTTATTGGTCTGACCATCAAACAAATCAAATGAAAGAAAAAAAAAGACAAAACAAACAAACAAACAAAAAACTGTTGTCTAGACAGAATTTCTGTTTTTTCTTTTTTTCTTCCATTGTTATTTTTAACATTTTCTTTTTGTCTGAGATCCCATAACAGACTTTTCAGGTATTAAAGGGCATTGAGAATGATTTCTAACAGCAATATTATGCATGCTTCTTATTCTCCTCAAGGCGTTAATGAGAATTGTGCCCATATTTCCTACTTGTATGAGCTCTGCATACATATCCTCCTTTGTGTGCTGTTTCAGCTGTCATTGATGTCAATGTTTGTGCAAGATATCTGTGTTGGAAACTGAGTATTTCCAGGATTCAAGGTTGCCTGTGGTGCCTGTTTTTTTCCATATCTACATTTTGCTTCATTCTTTTGTTAAATACCCTCTCTTTCTTGCTGTGGACTGCCCATTATAAACATTACAAAGAATAATGTGAAGAGACCTTGTTTTCCTAACATTACCTTATACCTTTCTTACTCGAGCTGTCACAATGTTGTTGTACCCACAAGAAGGGCTTCTGTTCTTCAGGCATACAAGTTAGTTTCCCCCTACCTCCTCCAAGCAGATCTCCTTTACAACTTGTGCTCTTGTAATAGGTGATGGATAAGAATAATCACTGTCTTTAGCAGAGATCCTCCACCTACCTCCTGAAGCCTTGGTAGCCCCTTAGTCCAAGTTTAATATTCTCTCTATACTGGGATTTTTCTCAGTGTTGCTATTATGAAAGTAGAAGCAAAATAAGTCCCGTTGCTACTGGGCTTGTGTCTAACATGGGCAAGCTGGGCTCATGGAGGAATGTCTGCCTGTGGGCCTTGTGTCTAAGGAGCCGAAGGTGACTAGCAGCTCAGGGTTACGAATAAGTTGAATCAAGTGGTAGGAATTAAGGCAAGAAATTAGTTCAGCTGTTAAATGCTGAACTTAGTTCAGCTGTTTTATCACACAGAGCAGAAAATAATCTAGTGCAAGACAGATGGAGACAAAGATGTAATTGGGTCAAACTGTCAAACTTACAAGTACATGTAATTACTTGTATAGGTAAGAAACATATAGACACAACAATTAGATCTGTCTAGCAGAGAATCAACAATGATGGAAAAAAGAAAAAAAGTTTTTAAATTTATTTCAAGCTCTAGGACTTTGGAGGATCCTAATACTAAAGTTAAAAAGCCAACCTGATACACTCTGCTTGGCAAGTTACACCTCTATAATTATTCTATCAAATTAAAAAAATAAAATAAATAAATTAAAACAAACAAATAAACAAACAAACAAAAAATGGTATATCTGTTGTGCTTTCTGTTAGCAGTTATACAGAAACTGTTTCTGGAAATACATTATGTTTTACAATAGATATAATGTGTTAAGAAGAGGAAATTAGTAGACAACTCCACTGCCTCATCTATATAAATATATATCAGCAGTCACATTTAGGTGGAAGCTGTATACACTTTGGAGAGCAAATATACTTCTAAGGTAATTGCCTCACACCTTTTAATATTTCCTTCAAGGAGCTGCCCACACAGATTGAACCAGATTGTAGCTTAACCCAGTAAATCAAATCCTCTTGAGGTACACATCACAATTCCCCATCCTTCCATATTACTCAGCAAGTGCATCCAGATCCTTGAGTAAAAACAATCCCACAGATTCCAAGACAGGAATCATAGAATCATAGAATCATAGAATATCCTGAGTTGGAAGGGACCCTTAAGGATCATCAAGTCCAACTCTTGACACCGCACAGGTCCATCCAAAAGTTGGACCCAGTTGGAAATAAAAAAGTTGGAAAAGTTGGAAAAGTTGGAATAACCCAGTCTGTCTCTCCTGGCATGTTCTTTTTGTTCACTATGCGGATTTACCACCTTTTATAATATGTAGGGATTTTGATTTGTTGGAGCTAGCTCAAATGGCAGATTCCCTAGTGTTGACTAACCAGGTGGCCTTTGCCAAATGTGTATTCCAATGCTACAATGTCCCAGGACCAATTGCACTCAGTGTAGTCTTTAACAGCTCATTGTATTGTTTGATATTCACAGAGGCTGATGTAGGATGGGGGATGTGATATACCCACTTGATGATCTTTGGTTCAAGTGTCCATGAGGTTATTTTGGAAATGGGTCCCCTTGCCTGGCTCAGTTCTTTATGGGGTACCATGTCACTATAAGACTTATTTTTCAAGACCCAGATAGTGTTTTAGGTGGTGCCTTGGGACACAGAATATGTTTCCAGCCATCTGGCAGTTGCTTCTGTCATTGTAAGCACAAGGCACTTGCTTTGGAATGTTTGTGGGGGTGTGATATGATCAATCTGCCAGGCTTCACCATATTGATATTTCAGCCATTGTTCTTCGAACCAGAAAGGCTTTAACTGCTTGTCTTGCTTGATTGCAACATGTTTCACAATCATTGATAACCTGTTCAATAGTGTCCATGGTCAAGCCCACCCCTCAATGATGCATCTATATGCCCATCTGTATATTGCATCTCTTCCTTGATGGCCTGAAGTGTCATGGGCCAGGGGTGAGTTTGTGGCCTTTTTTTTTTTTTTTTTTTTTTTTTCATACTGACCATTATGATCAGGTCTAAATAATCATCAACCAAGTCTTCCAAGAAATTGTTTAAACATAACAGCTCAGACACAGACCAGCAATTATAAGTCTCACTGAAAGCTCAAGTAAACATACCCTTTGTTAAAAATAATAATAAGTAAAAAACTCTCTTCTTTGAAAGCTGTTACTGTTTTCAATGAAAATATGGCAAATGTTCTTACAGTTTTACAGTTTTCGTTATCTTTTTTTCATTATTTCAGAAAGAATTTCCAAAATAGTTTTGATTAATTCATGTGCTTTATTTAAAAGAAAATAAACTTTGAGCAAGTGTATCTTATCATTAACAAATAATTTGAAATGTTTTAGATGAATCTTGTTAGATGAATATGTCAGAAGCAACATTTCACATTCAATATTTTCATCCAATTAAAATGAAAACACATAAAATTTATGTCCCTGCTCTGTGAATGTGTAGAGAGACATATTTTAATTTTGATTGGTTTGAAATTCAACAAAATGTATGATGAACTGGGAATCACCTGAGACAGTGACCTCAGTCTATTTGTTTTCTGGGAATGAAAATTCCTAGCCTTTTAAGAGAGTAAGCCCTCTGAGCAAAATCTCTTATAAGAAAAGTTCCTTCTGTCCTCTTTCAGTGGTAAGAACAGAGCAAAGAGCTGCAGAATTGTTTTGCAAGCTGAAACCATTTTCAGAAATGAAAATAAGTTAAATAGGAAATACAAAGTGACATATCACTTTCCCCAAAAGTTCATAAACTGACAGTAGAAACATATATATATATATATAATGATGTTGGATGATGAAGCTCATTCAAATGAATTTCTATAGCATACATTAGCTCTACAGAATTCCTACACTGATTTTGGGAAAGTTCCCCCAAAAGAAAGTAAAGGTAACTCAGAATTTAGTATATTACAGAAATAAATTAAGGTACAGGAAGCCTTCCTTTAAAGTGATAACTAAAACCAAGTATTTTAAGTGAGTTATTTTTGATGGCTTTATGGCAGAAGATGACAAAAAGGCAATCTTTTGGTAGAAGAAAAAAATTGTAGTGAAAAAAAAATAATAATAAAATAACACTTTCTGTTTATGGATAATTCTTAGATGTCTCTAAAATCTGTGCAGTTACTTCAGCCATAGTTGGTAGCAGTATAACCAGACTCCCCAGTTATATGGAAAGGCTTCTGTTATGGCCGACTGTATTTGTTATGTATGTATGAATATAACCACAACGTGAAAGGAAAGGAAAAAAAAAGATGTCAAATACTAGATGAGAGAGGATGAGAGAAGTGAAAAAGAAGACTAACGAAGGAAAAGAAGAGAAGGTGTTTGAGAGAAGGCGAGAAACAGAGTGAGAAGGAAAATAAGATTATTTAGAACAGAAAAAAGCTTAAGAGATGCCTACTTGGGCATTCACTTTGCATAAAAAATAAAAAGAAAAGGGGAAGGAAGCACAAAGAGCTCAGATGTTTTCTGGAATGACAACCAAGAGCCTGGAAGCTTGGAAGCTCCTGCTCCACGAGGACTTCTGTAGTGGTTCTGTGGTCTTTCCTAAAACCTGAGACTCACAATGTCTAAGTGTAGTCTATCTTTACTTCTTTTAGGAATTGGCAAGAGAGCAATAGCTTTCAGTAACAGTGTCTCATGCTTGCAATAATGTCTAAAGTTCTGTGATTAATATGTAATCCAACATTTGAGTCCTGTCCAAACACAAAGAAACAGTGCCGATTTGAAAATGACACCCCTGAGTTTTCTTCAGATCATGCATTACTATATTCTGTGTATTGTTTCATGCTGATGTGGAATTGCCTTTTAGAATGAATTGCAGAAGGAATATGGTAATATGCCACAACTATGAATTTTGCTAAAGATTTGTTGGAAACCACAGGAGGAAGCAATGTCAGCTGGCCAATCAACTCTGCAGTGTTCTCAGGCTTAACCCTTATCCTGTAAGATATATGCTTCTCCATGTGCTTCGTTTTATCAGCTAATGTTTCAAACACTGGCTGATACAAGACTCACAGTCTACTAATTTTCAGTGGACCTCTAACATTGTTTTTTACAGGAATGCTTTGGCCCTTTAAATGCTTTCAGGTGCTGAATAAAGGCTCAGATGTACTACAAGCTCTACAGCAACATTTTGCTTCTTGCTGGTCTCTGCTTAACAACATGCAGTGGAAAACTCCTCCTTTTTTTTCTTTTTTTCTTTCTAGGAATATCAGAAAAAAAAATCACATGAAAGGGGAAAAGTCAACATTAGATGGCTACACAAAAAGTGTGTAAAGAAGTTCTAGGTATAGTCACAACATTAGCTAATCATAACATTTTGGGCATCTCTACTCTTGTAAATGGGATAGCTTTGTAAATTTATCTTATTCATAAATGGGTAGTTAAGCTTGACTAATATGGATCAAATTCAAAATGAAATTTAGATTGCAGAATATCAGAAATCCCTCTTGCCGATTTATTTATTTATTTATTTATTTATTTATTTATTTATTTTCACTAGAGGACTGGTTAGCTTTCCAGATAAACATTTTCAGGCTTTATTTGTTTATTTATTTGTTAACAGTCAATAAACACATGTTCTTACATCTTTTAGGGTTTCAGGAATCTAAAAGTGAATTGTTTGTTACATGGATAGATGCAGTTTGGTCTCAAATAGATTTCAGTCAACAAATGTACAGTGAGAACAGCACTGCTGTGAAATGGCCAAAACAGCAATAGCAACAAAATTCATCTGTTCTGTCACCCTGGACTATGAGGTCAGTGAAGGAGTGAGACAGTGAGACAGGACCTTATGGGCTCCTGTTAAAACATGAAGGGAAAATAAAGGGGTAGAAGGAAAATCATGTGAATTTCCCTAGGTCCCTTTCTCCTTTAGCAATATCTACAGCTTTACTGAATTCCAGTGTCAAACAGGAGTGAAAAACTGAGAGGAACGGACTCATCAGATCTCATATCAAACCTCTCTCTACCCATGGTATAACTTTTTAGCTCTACCTTAAGGCAACAGCATTTTTATTTCAATACTTAATCTAGTTAAGGGGAAAAAAATGTTCAGGGTCATGCTTTCTCTCTTCACATCTGTAAATCTTATTGCCAGAATCCTACAGTGGTAGGGTTGTTCTTTGTGTTAATAGCACATAATTGAGAAATGCATATGCTCATTTCAATATGTTGTTATCTTATTAACTATATGTCTAGTACACAAACTGCATACATACAAGACAAATGGTAGAGGAAAAGGAACAACAGTGAGTAAAAGATATTATGAAATGGAGGTTTTCATAAACTGGTTTTACTTAGAGAAAAAAAAATAATAAAAATGAAGCTTTTAACTATAATCAATGCTTCAAGCTATTCCTGGAATAATCCAAGACAAATGAAATGAAAATTAGGTACATGAAAACTTCTGGGTTTGCAATAGTAACAGCTGTGTCTCAAGAACCTGGGCAAAGGGGTTTGTTATTCAAATATGTCTGTTTTAAGTAACATTTTCAATTCAAGCATACATCAGTCTCCATTAAAACAAACAAAAATCCAGGGTTATGCACACAGTACAAACACTATATGATCTTCACTAGACAGTCTTATAATCAAACACCATGTAATTAGTGCAATAATTGAATGCCAAAAATATGTTGTGATTCTATTAAATGCACCCTTACGGATTTGTGAAAAATAATAAATATTCTAGGACTAATGCCCATTTACCCTGTTCTGTTCCACATGAAAGAAATTATATTAAATCAACTGAATATCTGGAAAGAATTAAATCATCATCCCTTGTTGGCAAGCTTAAAGGAAAAAGCACAAGAAAGCAGTTTTATATAATAAAAGTTCTCATGTTTCATGAAGTAAAAGAGAAAAAAAAAAAAAAAAAACTGCCAAAGGAAAAGGGGTTTTTGTTGCTTTTGGTTATTTTTCTTTTCAGATAATATATTAAGGATTTCTCCTCCGTTCCCTTTTATTATCTTTATTCAAAGTTGCAGACATATTACCCAAAGTTATTTAAAAGAAAATAGCTCAAACTCTGTCAAAAAAAGTCCTACAGGATCAAACTTTTCTCACAAGCAGCTGATACAGTGACAGTCACAGTAGCAATCTAAACAGACTGGCCCCCTCAGCAGGACTCTTTTTAATGACAGAAATATCTGGATGTTTTACTACTCTCAAGATCTGTTTAAAGTAGCATGTGGGCCAAAATCTGCCTTTGTTAATGGTGTTTCAGAGGTGCAAATGAAAACAAAGACTTTCTGCAACAGACCAAAATCATCACTGTCTTTATATGATTTACCTCAGAGATGCCTTTGTGCTGGAGTGTTACAAGTCTCATGGCATTGTGTTTTAATTTATATTTAGTTTTGGTATAAGATTCTTGTCTATTAGCTCTTATCATTGAACTGCCATAAAATGTGCAAGGCCCAAATCTCATTTAATCTGCACTCTGATGTGATAATCTGTTGACTTTCACCAGCCAAGGCTGTGTCCTTCAGGTTTTACTAAGGAGAAGCCATAAACTATGAATGTTATAGATTACAGATGAGATGTACATATCTACATAACAGATTAAAATTCTAGTTGCTCGCAGAAAATGAACAACTGGTGTCTCATCATCTCATTTCTGGTCTTTAGCAACTCCATCCATTCCTGGGACTCCTCTTACATCTCATGTCATTCTTCAGCAGGTTTTAGTGTTTCTCTCAGTCTCTTCTATGTCCTGCTAATCTCCCATTGCTCTTTTTCATTAAATTAATCAACTTGTTCACACAGAGGTCTTTAACCTGTGTCGTGAGGATTCCCCAACCTTCTACTGAAGGCTGCATTAAAGAAACTTCAATTTGAAATGGAAAAATATGGAATTTTTCTTTTCTTTTTGTAGTTTTCCACAGTGCTATATATAATTGATCCTGCTGTTTACTTCTCCAAAGTTCTATTTTAGGGCCCCTCCTTTCTCCTGCTGTGATCTGAATTTTGTCACTATATCATGGAATCATAGAATCATAGAATATCCAAGTTGGAACGGACCTGCAAGGATCATCGAGTCCAACTCCTGGGTCCCCAAAGGACCGCCCAAAAAATCATATCGTGTGTCTGAGAGCATTGTCCAAATGCTTCTTGAACTCTGGCATGCCATATTATTTCCTATGTTTCTTGAACTATTACTCCTATGCATAAATTGTGTAAGAATCTTTGTAAATCTCCTTATTAGCATATCTTACTTCTGATCTCCCTGAATTTTTTTTTGTTCGTTGGTTGGTTTGTTTTGTTTTTAGTTTGTTTGTTTGTTTTTCTCCCTTCTATCTCTTGACAAACATGGTCATTTGCATGTCCTCATACACTAAAAATCTAGAGTTTCAAATAATCTTCCTTGCCTATCATTTTGAACACATCACACTATATTTGATTATTTTTACTGACTCCTTTTCCCTAGTTGATAGAATTCAAGATTCTGATCTTCAGGTAGGGCTAATTTATTTGAACCAAAAGCCATAGCTAGTTGCTATCACATGATCAAATTAATTATTTCTGTGATTCTATGCTAAAAACTAGGAAAGATTTTTATCTTGTGTTTCACTGGACAGTTCTTTTACAATCTGTTTCTCTTACAGTTAGAAAACTTTGACGTTTCTACCTGAATTTAAACATGGCTTATGTAGGCTCATTTGCTGTGGTGCTAGCTTTTTTTCTTTCTTTTTTTTTTTTTTTTTTTTCCCTAGTTTTTTACAGTGAGTCCTCTGACTACCAAAAAGAATCAACAAAATAGCTGTGGGCATCTGGGCAAACAGCACTGTAATCACCACATTGCTGTTCAAAGGACAGAAACAGAAAGAAAGCACAATTTGTACAATGAAATTTAACACTGTTTCCCTTGTGCTTGGATGGAGAATTTTCCTCTGCACCAAAGTTGGAATAATTCCCTCGGTCTAAAGCTGGATGAATCTGGATTAAACTGGGTTTCCTGACTTCAGGAAACTTGCACAAGCTGAAACTTCCCCATGAATGATTCCTTCACACATTCATCAGCACAGCTTTTTTTGTGAAAACAGGACATACTAATCTTGAAACAACACTAAGACCCGCTACCTCTGCAGTTACTTTCAACCCTGAATTATTCATTTCCCCTTCCATGTCTAATCCAGAGTTTGTGCATTTTCCCAACACTTGGCACACTTGCTTAGATGTGTTGCTTAAGGTCAGGTTTGTCTCTTTTGGACAAAAGACAATACTAAAATTCCATTCAATGAAGAACATTACCTGAATTTTAGGTGTGTTGGTTATGCAAGATAAAAGGTCATTCATCAGTTAAACCGGATCCTGCTTCTGTTAATGGTAACACAGAGATGACAGAGCTCATGCAGCTAAGACCACATGGTTACTTGTTGCAGATGGTGGGCTAAGCAACTACTGATTGAAGTTAAATTTTAAGCAGTGAGAGTCAATGACACATTGTGCAGGCAATGAAGCAAAACAAACAAACAAACAAAAGCCCCTAAAAAGACAATCCTGTAAATCAAACTTCTAAAAGACTTTTAATTGCACAACCTTGACGTTCTGTCAAGCTACTGGGATCCCATATGTGCATGTGTAAGTCTGCAAGAGTCTCTGTGTGGTGTATAAATTAGAATAGACTTTTGGAAAATGCCACATACATTTCAAATAGAAAGTGAAAAGCAATGTTTTCATACATCCGTTCAATCGAAAACTAACCAAAAATGTTAATGTAGTGTGTGGGTTTTTTATTTGTGGGTGGTGGGGGGGCGTGGGGGTGGAAGGAATATTTGCCTTTAAACATATGACTAATACCTGATCCGTAAAATGGTAGAGAAATTCAAAAGTCACTCTTCAACCAATATTAGTTTCTTTTACTGCTATGCTAATAACAATCTGCACTTTTGCTGAACTGTTATCTGGGCTGATATTTCTGCAAACTAATATATTTTTAAGATGTTTTCCAAATAATTCTTTAATAGAAACAGAGGTCTGACTAACATATTTCTTCTTGTTTACAGCTACATTATTTTGCAGATAATTGATAAGTCACCATGCTAATTCTAACAGTTAAAGAAAATTAATATTTTCTTTAGAGTCTATGAGAGAATTCTTGTGTAATACACTAAATTCTCACATTCTTTGTGCATTAGTGTCTCACAAGACTTGATCCCAAGTCTGCTCAGAAAACAAACAGTTTAAAACAGAAATTAAAAAAAACAAACAAAAAAAAAAAAAAAAAAAAAAAAAACAAAAAAATTGGCTGAAGGGTGGTGTGTCTCTCATTTGCAGTGCCAGAGGTCCTGGAGCCTGGCTGTGTCTGTCTTGTTTTGCGCAGTTGGTTCAGTTGCTTCTAACCTGAGCTCCCAGCCTCAGCATCCACCTCCCATGCTCCTCACTGAGCACCTCCTCCTGTACCTCTCAACCCAGCCGACTGGCTGCTGTCAGCTGGGACCAGGCACCCAAAAGCAGATGAGAACCTGCAACTCTGCTATAGTCTGAGTGGATCATCAAACAGGACCCATGGTCTTTCTGAAACTCTATGAGGAAATACATCTTTGGTTACAGCCTGGTCAGTCCCCCATCAGATGACCTAATGCAGGTGTGGATATATCTATTCTGTCACGCAAGCCACCTGCACACATCTGCCAAGCAGGATGGTCTTGTCTCTGTCCACAAACCAACCTGTGAATACTGTCATTTGCTAGGGAGAGCTGTAAGGAGGGCTACTAAAGCTGGTGTATCCCCTTGCTTCCCCTGTTCCCTCTTCCTGTGCAGTGGGTCATCCCAGGGACCATGAAGGGGAAACTATTCCCTTTCTCTACATATTGCCTAAAAATCCTAGTGTTATTCCTGCCGCTGTGGGAACCATGGCATGGTTTTAAAAGTAAATCATTTCAAAGTCAGAAAGTTCTAGTTAGCAGAAAGAAATCTTCTCATACAATGGAGCATGTTATGAAAAAGAAAGAAAGAAAGAAAGAAAGAAAGAAAGAAAGAAAGAAAGAAAGAAAGAAAGAAAGAAAGAAAGAAAGAAAGAAAGAAAGAAAGAAAGAAAGAAAGAAAGAAAGAAAGAAAGAAAAGAAAGAAAAAAGACACTTGCTAAAATGTTGAAAATTCTACTACATGAAAATGTACAATTTCAAAACAAAACAAAACAAAAAATCCTTTACTTAATATTAGAATAATGGGAAGAAAATAAATTGTAGACAGGTAGCCAACTGGAAGTAATCAAAACTGATGAAAATCAGCTCAGCTCTGGAAATAGTAACATGTCTGTTTTGCTACAGTCACTTTCAACTATCACTTGCAGCAGTAGTTTACTAGGTAGATAAACTTCAACTAAATTATCAAATTCATTAGAAAGAAAATCTGTCATTCCAGCCTGCATGTTTTAAAAAAGTCTACAAAGTCATAATTTAAACATTTTATGAAATCCTATGAAAAATACTAAAATATTATCCATATTTCTGGGTTTAGAATAACTTAAAAAAATAAAAAATAACTTTTAAAAGTAAAATCTTTGTTGTTGTTGCTGTTTATTTTTTGTATATATTTGATAGTTGGGGGAGAAAAAGGGAGCTGTGTTAATTTTTGTGTGCCAGCTCTATAATAAACTCTTTTTTTCCCACCATACTCTTCTTCCAAGGGAAGACAGTCTCATGTTCAGCCCTTGTTTCCATAAGAGATTGAGTGAATGAATATATTTCCCAAATACCAGACTGGAGCAATGGATGTCAATGTCAGTAGAGCTTCCCCTGAGATTGGTGACATCAGAGCCTCTAGCTAGGTGACTACTAGAAGAAGCAATTAAAAGGAAACAAAATGTAAAAATGCCATTGAAGTATGCAGCTGAGATTATGATAACATGGATGTCATCTGCATGGCTGACACACCAGTGCCTGAGCATAGTATAGTCATGACTGGTTTATACACTGCATATTTAATTCCTAGGTTATGTTCTGCATGTTGGAGTAAATATATTTTATTATATGACTATAGACGGGACTTACTTGCTAGTGAATTGTTCTGATATAAAATTTGAGATACTACAAGTAATACTCATGCATTTTTGAGCAAATTCAGTGAAAGCAGAGATTGTTTTTATGTTACAAGCATAGAGTTACATAACAGCATTCAAATGCAAACAACCAAATAATCATTCTATTCTACTTTCAAGCATTTTTAAAAATATTTTCAAAGCATATTTACAATTTCATAGTCAAATATCATAGGAAAAGGTGTGAAATTTATGCTAATCAGGGGAAAACACTTTAATTCAATGTTCTCAATTTCAAATTTGCTCAGGATATTGAGGACAATATGACACCCATTTTACAATCTTTATGCATGACTTAAGTACAGTATGGTAGCTTTTGCCATTTCTTTTGAATAAATGGGTAAATCGGCATATAATACATAATACAAATACATAATACAAAGCCTCCACTCTACTAAAATCCAAATCTTTCTCTTATCGAGCCTTCTTTCTGGTTTATTTTTCCATCCCAAGCAAAACATTATGCATCTTTTAGTGATAAATATGATAACCTAACTCTGAACTGTACTTGTTTAGCCAAGAAAAAACATTCTAAAGTTTTCCATCTCTGTGGCCAGGAATAGATTTTCCTGAAAGGGTCTAACACCACTAGTCCACAGGCTGGGCTGGAACAGCAGACAATAGCTTGGATGTTAATAAAAACCATTCCGCTACACCACATGCTTGCATACTCAGCAGTGCTATCTTATGTTCAACTATGATTAAAGAAAGAGCAGAGATTCCTTTCCCAACCCCTCCTCAAAACTGATGAAAATTATACCTCTTGAAGAGAAAACTGTAAGTTTGGTTTTAGAAGAATGGCAGCCTATCTAATGTGAATGGAATATAACCCAAGTATGTCAGTCTGAAGCTCTGACTCCAGCCTTTGGGCTCAGCAGGCATTCCTGAGACTGTTTTCTTTAGTAAACTACAGTATACCCTGCATATGTCTGTGTGCTTACATGTAACTGATAGAGAAACTAAGCACAACAAGCACTTCTGTCATCACCTAATTAATTTCAAAACCACAAAGAGATTAATAACAGGTTAGTAACAGGTTAAATATATATATATATATGATTTCTCCAGCAAAATCTTCAGAAAATGCATCTCTCCACCTTTCTTCTCAAAGTTTCCATGGTGCACAGAACAAAATTATCTTAAGCACCAATCTCAATATAGATTACATTTCAGCATTACTTGCCAGTTGTGTCCAAACTGAAATTATTAAATATCCTGAAAAAAAAAAAAAAAAAAAAAAAAATCAACAAGGTTATTTCAGACCTGTTTTAGCTGAGTTTGAATAATCAGAGCTCTCTGATTTCGAAGTGCTTTTCTAAGATATGGTTTATATGGTTTACTCATATGTAATATAGAGTAATAATCTGACAAGCTTTTCATCTCCTTGAAAAATTATAGCATACAGAAAGATGGAATAGCATATTGTGATGGATTTAATTTATGAGTTAATTATACAAACAAATGTCAAAAAGGTAAAATTGGAAATAGAATTAAGGACATTCTTTGAATTTTACAGGAGAGTCATGCAAGCAAGCCAGGTTAAAGATGAATTAAACTAATAGGTTTTGGATTATGCTTATAGTTTGTTTTGGATTATGCTTATAGTTTGTAAGAACATATAATGATTTCAGAATTAGATATTGCAGGTTCTAAATCATCCTTTCCAAAAGAAAAGTGTGAACCATTAATTCCTGTCATTGTAACTATGGATTTAGTGTTTAATTTTACAGTAAATGGGCATAGTCCCTGTTAAAGCCTGTTTATAAATAGGTAATTCTAGGTCTGAATAGATATGATCTTTACATGTTCAATAAAACAATATTCTGGGTTCTCATATAGAAAAGCATCATGGTTTGGCAGACCAGACTACATGAAAATTTTTGGAGATCCAACTAGTAACAATCGATGTTAGCCATATCTGGTATACATGTGACAACTTTTAAATAGACATGATATTTTTATTTTTATGGAAGTTATGTAAAAAGGGAGAAATAATAATAATAATAATAATAAAGACAGGCTATACAAAATAGTGAAAATTAATGTTTAAATGACAAGAAGAAGGTCTTATACTATATGATCTGACACTTTAATCCACCTACATCAACCACAAAATTAAGAAATGACAATAAAATTAACTTCAAAGGAAGAGAATAGCAACTTCCATAGAGCATGTAAGTTGAAAGAAAATTTGAATCAAATTTTGACCAAAGATCAGGAATACTGAATTGAGAAATAATGCATTTAAGTTGATACATATGTAATGGGTATTTAGTTGTATCTATGACTCATTAAAAAGATATTTACTTTCCTGCATTCACTGTTTATGCAGAAATAATTAAAACTAAACAGGAATTTACTAGCAAAAACAATTGTAGCTATCTTACATTTTATGTTTAACTCTATTTTCCCTCATGTTTATGGTGATTTCCACAAGGGATGAAACAGTTGGAGCACTCTAAATCCTTCTTTTGTACTCTGTTTAACTTTGATGAGCAAAATGGAAATGCTAATCCCTTCTGCAGACACATGATTTCCTTCCTTTCTACTTCTCTCTGAGACATTTGTTTTTCTGTGCTCCAGCCTTTGTTCCCTATTCCCAGTGAGGTTCATATGATGCACTCCTTTTCCCAGGGTCTTAGGGTGAATGAGGTTCCACAATTCCGGTAATTCATGAAATTCAAGTGATACTGAGAGAGGCAAAGGATGTGGCAAAACAGCTTTCTACCTCTCCATCCTTCCCCTATGCCTTTGGAACAAACAAACAAAAAGGACCGTCAGGGTGTTCAAAATGTCAGAAGTGAACACTCAAAAAGAAACTGGGCTGAATTTTAGCTCTGTCTTTGATTGCAGCTAGCTTCAATGATTCCAGAATTTCATGCTGTGGTCTCCCTTTGATCTATATACTTCTGACCACATATTTAGAATTGGAAAATAAACAATAAACAAATATTCAGTAAATAGAAATGTCATATACCAAGAACAAGCTGAGGAAAACATTTGTTTGGACATAAAGAAGACTGTCTAGTACAGTATGCACCTTAGTAAAATTCTTCATGAACATTCAGTGGAAACAAAATGTAGTGCCAAATGCTAATTTCATTTAGAAAATTAAAACCTGACCAATTGGATTTTGTTGAGGTATATATAAGCAGGTTAGAGGGCATTGGTTGAGAAATCATATTATAAATATTAAAATATATTTTCTGAAGTTCACAAAAATAGCTGTCTTTCCAAATAATCTGGAGTGTATGTAGAAGGAATTACACCAATTTTATGTTTGTTTTTTTTTTTTTTTTTTTCTCTATAAAGAAATTAAAGAGAACAAGCAATCACTGGGGGCGTTTTTTTAATAAAGGGTACATGTGCTACCAAATAATCTGAAACCTGATATAAATATGTAAAAGTGTATAACCATTTAAAAAAAATTCTAAGTTAGAAAGTAAAATTCAATATATAAATCAGTAAGTAAAGTGATACACTGTGTAATATTCTATTACTTCAATCATTACTAGTGTATGAAAAATAAGCTACATATTAGACAGAACTTTTAATGAAATAATGCAAACTTGTGTTTTTTTTTTTTTTCAAAATTAAAAGAATGAATAGGTTTAAATATATAAAGAATCTGTCAAAGAGATCAGTTTTAAAGTTTAAGACCAATGTTTTCCATATCCACTGAGGTGACATATTTGTAACTTTATTCAGAAAAGATGGCTCTTGCCTTTGCTTGGCTATCCTATAGTTTTTGTCATAGACCCAGTGCCTAACATCAATTCAACATAATTTTTATTTATTTATTTATTCATTTTGCTGTTTTCTTTTGTAAGGGCCATATAGTCCCTTCCTTATACTAATGTTAATGTTAGCAATCTAGTGCTAATGTTAACATTCTAATATTACCTGCATTTTGGTCACTTGACATAGCATATCCTGTGAAATTAATGTCTATGGACCTTCCACACATGAATAAAACACAAATGTCTACCTTGACATAACCAAGCATGTATTTACCACATAATGCAAGTGATCCAGATTTGTTCATTTGGCTGATGCACTTTTGAACACAGAAGATGATCATGGAAGAGTTGAGGGAAAGCCAATATGTCTTTTTGAGAGACTGTGTATCCTATGCAGTTGAAGTTACTGTCATTATGAACACTCATGTAATTTCTCACCTGTATGTAGACTAGTCCCTGGCCCAAAAGAAGGTGGCCTTTCAATTTAGTACAATTGCTTTATATGAAGGTACATAAACATCTTCATTGACTGTTCTTACTCTATTGTTTCATACTGGAAGCATCTTTTAGTCAGGTACTAAGTAGAAACAATCAAATGAATGACTCATTTTGTGATTCTTGTGTCTCTCTTTCCAAAGCTGGACAATATCTTTCCTTCCTTGTTTAAAATCAGCAAGAGATTCTGCCAGAACTGAAGTAACAGACTAAAGATCTGTACTTCTGTGTAGGCTGGCAGACTGAAAACATGATGATAGGGAATCATAGTACCATAGATAAACTCTGTTTCTGAGGGAGAGAGAGGATTTTTCATTCCATGGAAAAGCTACTATCTTTTCACACACATTCTTCATTATCACAAGTTTCTGGGGATGAATCTGTGAGGCCCAAAGCAAAATAAAAGAGAAAAAGAAAAAAAAGAAAAAAAGCATATCTATTAAATGGATGCTGACAATCTGAATCAAAGGCTCAGTGCTTTATAATCAAGGTTTTTGAAAAACAATAGTGCAACCCTGAGGCTTTGGCACTGAGTTCAAGAACACAGTTAGGAGTCATTGCACCTCCAAGAGCTTGGAGAACTGAAATAGAAACAAAGCAGTCTCAAAAAACCAAGGGAATAAATTAATTCATTTAGCATTGCAAGCAATTATACAATGGGAATGCGTTTTAGCTAGGAATGTATTAGGCAATGACCACAGCTGGATATGCTTCTGGCTCAAGTCATGCTTCAAAAACCACTGAATGTAATGGAGCTCTCCATTAACTTTAGTGAATATTTAATTAAGCCCAAGTTACTAAGTCAGACAGAAAGATTTAGAGACAATTGGGTAAGTTTGCAAGAGAGTAACCTAAACTGCACAATGAGGTCAGAGGATCCAGAGAAAAAAACAAATGTCTCTGAAGTGACTAATTAAAGGACATGTGAAGATCACTCCCAAATATCCTTTAGTCAGATTCAGGAATTTCATTATCTTCTGTGATAACAGGAATCAGAAATTGCCAGACAGTGATCTGAATAAATATGCCACTCAGTCTCAAAATATTGTTTTTTTAAGTCATAAAATGTGTTCCTCCTGAAAAACAAAACTTTTTTTCTTTGATCCTTTTATTTTAATTTGCCAAATTAAAAAAAAAAAAAAGGCAAAAATTTGCAAAATATCAATTTACAATATTTGTTAGCCACATAAGACATCATGCTCAGAACTTCGCTATATGGTTTTTATAAAATGTCACCATTTTCAAGTAAGTTTCTATTACTCTAACAAAAATAATAGCGATAACAATATTTATAAGTTAACTTTTGCCTTCAATTCATTTTATTTCCTTATTTGAATCCTTGTTTCTAGAAAAAAACAAGACCAGCAAAGCATATTGAAGTCTGATAGGAATAAAGTAAGACATGAAAACCAAGATTAAGTTAAGATCCAGAGCCAAAGTGGTTTGAACTTCATTGTTTTAAATAATAATAATAATAACAACAATAATAATAATAATAATAAAGCTACAGACCAAAAGATGCAAAAGTTTCAGGCCCTGGATTATATCTCAAAATCAAATTTGATGTGTAAAGGATGGAGAAAAAAACATAAATATAGACCTGAGGTTGCTTTAGGGTAATTTTTCTTCAGCAAAAAATATAAGATTGGAGTTTTTTGTACAAGAACAATCAATGAACACTCAGCCTACACAGTCAATATATTTTGTAAATGAAAACGACAAATTGAAAGTGAGCATTTAAAAAGTAAATCTTTTTTTTATACTTTTAGCATTTTATTTTTCTCTGTACATCATTATTTACTTTCTAAATGCTGGCTCTCAATATGTCTTTTTCATTTACAAAATAAATCCTGTCTATGTGCAGAAGCATAAAAATTACCAGTAATAAGAAGGTGAAATGATGCATTTTACTGTAGAAGGTATAACTATTTACTTTGTTGCCATCAGCTTTGAAAGCAACTTGGTCATTAACTTCAGGAGTAAACTACAGTACCTTTAGTTCAAAGCTATTGACATGAAGAAAAATAACAAAAGGACACAGTAGTGTGATGCTCCTGCAGTACTTATTGCAGGAAAGATCGTGAAGAAGGAAATGAAAAATATCTGATTTAATGACTTGAGGCCCAACTTTTTATAGAATCATGTCATGATGAATCTTTCTGTCATCCAGGAGTAATCATAGTATTATAAGGTACTTCAGACTTGGCTCAATTGACAAAACAACAAATGATACCTAGTGCCATTTCACATGACCTAAAATATCACAACCTCTATAACTATCTGCTGACAGAGGTGTTATTCTTCTACAGGATTCTATTCTTTGACCTAAAAGAAAGAACGAAAGAGAAAGAAAGAGAGAAAGAAAGAGAGAAAGAGAGAAAGAGAGAAAGAGAGAAAGAGAGAAAGAGAGAAAGAAAGAAAGAAAGAAAGAA
>CM021697.1:47720775-47809853 GCA_011074415.1 Stictonetta naevosa
AAGGAGGGAAGGAAGGAAGGAAGGAAGGAAGGAAGGAAGGAAGGAAGAAAGAAAGAGAGAGAGAGAGAAAGAAAGAAAGAGAAAGAAAGAAAGAAAGAAAGAAAGAAAGAAAGAAAGAAAGAAAGAAAGAAAGAAAGAAAGAAAGAAAGAAAGAAAGAAAGAAAGAAAGAAAGAAAGAAAGAAAAAGGAAGGAAGGAAGGAGGGAAGGAAGGAAGGAGGGAAGGAAGGAAGGAAGGAAGGAAGGAAGGAAGGAAGGAAGGAAGGAAGGAAGGAGGGAAGGAAGGAAGGAAGGAAGGAAGGAAGGAAGGAAGGAAGAAAGAAAGAGAGAGAGAGAGAAAGAAAGAAAGAGAAAGAAAGAAAGAAAGAAAGAAAGAAAGAAAGAAAGAAAGAAAGAAAGAAAGAAAGAAAGAAAGAAAGAAAGAAAGAAAGAAAAAGAAAGAAAGAAAGAAAGAAAGAAAGAACGGAAATGTGTTAAACTGTCATATTCAAAAAATGTCATAAAAAATATATTTCATATTTGATTCAGTTTGTTCAAGTCTTAATTTTGGAAGTTGGAAAATGTATATTTTCAGATGATCAGGACACCCAAAAGTTTGTTTCTGGAATGCTATTAAGAGTGTTATTTTTACTATTTTAAGTAACTGTGTTTTTCTGCTAGCTAACAAAAGGCTAAAAGTCAGCCTTGATGAAACTACCATATATTCATGAAAGTTAAATTGGGAATTGTCTCAAAGTCTCAAAGTTCTGTATTGATTTTCTTACCACTTGTTTACATTCCTTTTTACTGTCAGTTTTATCCTGTGCTTATTTTTTAAATCTGCATACTGAGACTGCAATAAAGAAACCAACTGTAAATAACTACAGTTCTTCTTTGTCTAAGAATTTTATTGCAAACTTTTTAATGTATTAAAACATCCCATCTATTCTGAGTGTTGATCATACATTGCACATATGTTCTTCATCCTTCCTGTTATTACAGAATCTATAATGAATGAAAATGGATGAAATAAAAACAAACTAACAAACAAACAAACAATATATATATATATGTTCTTTTTAGTCAGGTTTATGAAGATAATGGTAGGAGCAGTGAGAAATTTTAGTGGAAGAGGTAAAAATCTGTGATGTGAAATAAATTTTATTTGCATACAATAAAACTTTGTTTGACCTTGCTAAAATTCAATTCTGCAAAATTAAATAGAAAGGTGTTTAAAGCCTGAGAAACTATCTGGGCTGAGGTCCCCAGTTGAGGGTAGAAGCTGTACCACCTCCCACAACCCCAGAATGCCACTGTCATTGGTCAGGGTCTAATACCTCTGGCTCTGCATTCTGAGTAACTCCATGTCATTTGAGAGATTGGAAGCAAAAGGTAAGTTTTGGTACTTCTTTCTTAGAATAGTTAATTGGATTTTTAAGTCTGGAAATAATTTTATAGTATTTGTTTGATTTTATCATGTAAAATACAGATTCAAATGCTGCAGACTAAGGAGATTATTTGTTTTTCCCTGGACATGTCTTAGTTCCTTCCTGTGAGGAAGGAACACAATCTTCATCAAAATATTTGATCTTACAGCTTCTGCAGATGCCAATATCATTACAGCATGTTCCAATATATTACACATAAGGGAAGTAGAGAGACCCTAAAACTGTTCAAGTTAATGCAGATACTACAGGTGTACATACATAGCAATATTTTTTCACAGAGATTAATACTATGTTTGCTGATTTTGTCTATATTTATCAAATTATATACTTATAAAGCCCTGTGCCCTTTAAAATCTTTTATTCCAAGGAAATGTAAAATGTAAACAATTTTGAATAAAGAATAATTTTATATTCAGGGGTTGTTCAGAGAAAAATTACCCTGAATATTTTATTGATATATTTTGGAATTAATGTCATTTATAGTTGGATCATTTGGGTTAAATGACACGTAAAAAAAGAAACAAGACTAAAAAAATTCCTGTCAAAAATAGGCAGAAGAAAACATAAAGCTAGAGAAATATATATATGTATATATATATATGTATATATGTATATACTTCAATGTGTTTCAGAGATTGGATGTATTTTATTTTATTTTATTGTAAGGAAACAGAAAACCTTTAATAATCTTGGAAGCTAATACTGAAAGGTGCAATTCAAATAAGTCTGCTCAAAGACAAGCCAATGTGATTCTAGCTATTCCCAGCAGCAACTGAAAAGTCTTTTTGAATAAAGCAAATGAGGGAAAAATGAAAGTCTTGTGTTGCTGACCATCCCCAGAGGAATTTCATATCCTCATGCCTAAACCAGATTCATAAAGACCTCTTTTCACAAAGCTAAAATTCAGGTTCTTGCTCAGCACACGTTCCAAAAAAAATGTCTCATGCATTTCTTAATCTCTTTTAAGTTGCTAGAGTTTTAAAATGAAATATTTATATAGGTGTATAATGGCATCACAACAGGACTACAGTTTATGAGACATGCACTGCTTATTAACATTGTTTGCACTTTTGGTGAAATTAGTGGAAGGAGTGGATAAATCTAGGTGTAAGTAAAGAATGTTGAATAGACCCTTGTGTCAGGCAGCTTATATGATATACATCACTTATATGAAAGAGGGAATGCATGAACACTAATATTCAAGCCTAGTGTGATTTTTTTTTCCTTCTATTTTACTAAAATACAGAACATCTTAATGGGTGACAATTCATTTTTGTAGTTCTATCCTCCAAGGAGAACAGGTGACTGTACTCTGCTACCATTACTCACTACTTTGAAAATTATGTTGATTCAATAAAAGAAGGAAGGCTACTGTCAACTATAGGGCTTGGAAGAACAGAGAGTACTTTTGATTTTTTTTCCCGTATCTTTGCAGAGGTCATGTTCCAAATACGTCACACCTTTTCAACACATAAAATGATATTCTGGCAGAACAGCTATAGAGTGAAAATGTACTTTGCTTATGCTCATCCACAGGCAGCAATGAAAGAGGTCCTAATGTCTTCTAACATTTTGGTAGAGGAGAAAGACAAAATTGCATTGGACATTTCAAAGGATGTTTTATTGTGACTGAGAAAAAAAAAAAAAAATGTCTAGCTAAACTTTGGCTATGTTCTCAAATGGTCTTTTCTAGTCATGCATATGAAGTAGTTGAAGATAGGTGAAAGGGGGAAAAGATCAATATACAACCTTTTTACCTTTTTAG
Source organism: Stictonetta naevosa (assembly GCA_011074415.1). Classification (NCBI taxonomy): domain Eukaryota; kingdom Metazoa; phylum Chordata; class Aves; order Anseriformes; family Anatidae; genus Stictonetta; species Stictonetta naevosa. The sequence goes on from CM021697.1 coordinate 47,723,966, forward strand.
ATCCTTTCTCACTGAGGCCAGGTTTTTTTTTATACTGTTCTGATATAGCAGAATTCTATAGGACCTTTCTCAGAGTTATCTAAATGGTAGTATGACAAAATTCATCTGAAGAAATTCTCTTAAACCAGGGACTCTACATGAAACAAACTAGAATAAACATTTGAGTTATCATGAATAAATACATCTAAATCATTGTTGCATGAATAGAAGCACTGCAATTGTAGGAATAAATTTTCATAGATTCCTTGCAATTACCACTTTACCCACATTTTGTCCATTTTTTTTCTCTTTCAGAAAAGAAAGCAGAATGAAAACCTTCGTAAATATTTTTCTGGGTTTTTTTATCTTTGAGGCTTTTGGAGCTGCACCTATCACTGACACTATAATTTATGATTCTGAGTTCTATGATGTGTCACTTGGAGAGCTGCCTCACCCATTTGTCTATGTTGAAAATGAGCAGTCTGCCCAATTAGAGGTAATCTTTTTTTTTTTTTTTTTTCTTATTTTTCCAAAGTGCATAAATGCAGTGCCTACTGATGATTTTTGTTGTCCTTGAAAACATTTATCAGACAAATCTACTCATGAGGTTGTTATTGCCATTTGTTAATTAACAGTTCTCTGTACAAATAACACATTGTAGTCCATTCATACTTTCTCCAGCCTACAAATGTGAACAAATTATTTTCTGGTTTATTTGTGTGTGTGGTAACCTTTAACCTTTAAGAGAGCAGGAAAAACTTCCCCCTGATCTCCTTGCTTTGCCACAAATTGTATTTGAGACTGTCCCTGTGATTTATTTGTCTGGATGAAGGATTGAGGCATCTGACATAGGACATCCGGGAATCCCCATGAAATGAGGTGTGAAATGCTGTTTCCTGAGGTTATTTCTCATAATAACAAATATGTTAAACACATATTTATTTCAGTCTATAAATACCAGTGATTTCTATTTCTATTAGGAAAGTGGGCAAAATAAGTAGGAAAGGAACAGGGAAATAACTTGAATTGAAAAACAAGAATAGAAGAGAGATTACTGAAGAAAAACTATTGAATGTTGTACTCTGAGACAGTGGAGCCTCTAGAAGGAAATTTGTTGAGTTTAATGCTCTTTTTCCCTCCCAGATTCTTGTATTTCTCTACATTACTAAAAAGCATAATAGATGCCAATCTCACTCTGCTTAAACATGTGCACAATGTCCAAGAAAGTGATTTATGAACTGTGTGATTCAAGACTGAGTGGGAAGAAGATGTTCATAAGAGTGAAAAAATATTTCATTTTAACAATAAAAATAAGAGGGGGGGGTGTGCTGTTTGTTTTGTTTTGTTTTTACAAGTACTATTTTAGTAGTCTCTCACATAACAGTACATAATTTGTGAAAATATGTTCCTCTGAGTGTTTCATCAAGGTGAGATCAACATTATGTAGTAGCCTTGAAATCAGAGTACAAAGAGAGCACTTAAGAGTGAATAAGTCCCAAAACAACTGGAAAGATTAAAATCATCTCAAAGTCTGAATTAAGATCAGAACCTCACAGTTTGGGGGAAATATATTTTCTAATCTTAAAAAGACTATGAAGAACTCCAGCCTAGAGGAATGATTTCACATTTGGTCTGCTTCCCAGTGACATGCAGAATCAAATATATTAATGCATCTAGGCTTTCCTCATTGCAAATTTCACCTTTAGTCAATGTATGCTTGTGCCTTCTCTGTTTTAGAGACAGTGATTTAAGTTCCTATGCTTTTCTTTCCTCTTGAAAATGAACCCTGTCCTATGGATTTCTCAGTAATATATTGAATGCTAGGCGTTACTGTCTTGTGCTTTCTCTGTGAGATTCTGACACTGAGGGATGGTATGGCCCAAGTTTCTTGAGGGATGGTATGGCCTAAGTTTCTTAGAGAGGGATAGAGATAAGGTAAGTTTTCTGTGGTTCTCTTCCAGCTGAAAGGAAATTCAAGATGATCAATATTACACCCAACAAGATACATTAGGTCCTCTCTCAGGTTGCTTTATTTAGGGAAATATAAAATCGGAACAAGAGAACAAAAGTATTTATTTTGTCTTGTAAATTACTTTTCCAGAGGAGGATTTTCTCCCATTGCTGAGCTTTTTAGCCAACCTTCTTAAAATTCTTCAAGTGAAGGCCATCTATCATACCAGTTGGAAGGAATGTTACTTTCCAGATGAATGGACCTCCCTGTGAGAGCCTTTTTTTTTCCCAGATCTTTAGCCAAAATCTTTCTTTGCTTACATTCCTTTTACCATGTACCACCCAAAAGAAGCCTAAGCATTCATAATTTCTCAAAACCCAAAGGAGAATTCAGAGTGGTCAGTGTTGTAGAGATCAGGCAGTTTTTATAAACTTGTATGCCAGTGTTTAAAGTGATCTTTCAGACATTCTAAACATTATTGCTGTCACTCATATTTTAAACATAATACATTTGATTTCTCAATCACTGTTACAACTTTCCTCCCTATAATCCTATTACTATAAAGATGCAAAAATCTCGTTCCTGTGTGTAGCCCTATGTAAAAAAATCAGTATTTATGCAAGGTCAGAGTTTAGTTTTTATTATGCGTAGTTTAAATGATGAGCAATACCACGGAGACCCAGAAAAATAGCAAGCCTTCATTTTCTCCAACTGCTATGTAGTAATTCTTTAGCATCTGATTTGCATGTTGTTTTAGAGATCTCTGAATCATGTCTTTAGCTTTCCAAAATAATGGAGAAAGACTGAAATAACATTTTCTGTCATTGCTAACTGAATTTTAAGATTTTAAATTGAAGACATGCAAACATAAATCATTCTGTATAACAAATTTTTAGACTCACAGAAGTGCAAACTTTTCCTGACACATTTTTAAACTCATAACAGAATTGCAAACTTACCAAGCTCATATGTCCAACTGATTTTCAGAGTGTCTAGGAGACATACCAGTGTTAGGACTTGAAATGAGTTCCGTGAGTTGCTCCTGTTTATTTCAGAGGACTAAGGCCCCTATGTATCTCAAAGAATTGAACTAAAGTGATGTCAGTTATGTCCTTTCCAGAATATTACCCAGTGGGTCCTGTAATCCATCACAAGATGTTCAACCAGCAAAATGAAAGACCTAGAGGTAGGGAAGGATTCCTCTCACTCATTCTGTCTCGTTAAAATTAGGTGTTGCAAGCCAACACGACCCTTCAAGACACAGATGAATCATTTTTTCAGGATCTATCTTGGTCATCTAACTTTAGATGAACCCTAGGTACCTGTCTCAAGTTGAGCTCTGAAAATTTAAGTTAATAAAGTTAGGTGAGAGTGATTTGGGGTTCATGACTTCTTTTATATTTCTGACACTCTGAAAGTTTTTTTTTTCTTATGAAATATATATGCCAAAAATAAAGTCTATGTGTATGTATATACACACAGACTTCATTGGCTTGTGAACAGGTATCTGAGCATATTTTATCAAGATAATGATTTTTTTTTTTTTCCCCCCCACAGGAAACCTGCCCATGTCTCTTTTTCTCATAAATTTTAGATCAGCTTTAGGGTTTGGAAAAGTTATACTTAATAATGGAAATCAGAGGTTCTCTACATCAGCATGTCTATGCATGTCTATGTAATTACTTTCAGTCTTCTCATTATATACAATACATGTACATGGAACACATTTTGTAGTGCAAAGAGTTTGCAAAGGGACAGCTTAAACATTTTCCCCCAGACATCCAGCCTCATGGCTTCTGTCAGAAAGAATTAATGTGAAAAATCCCTACTGACATGGTTTATGACATAAGGATACAGATATTTTATAAAATTACCACATATGTCTAAATTATATACATGGCTGTACATTTTATTCTGAATACTGGTGAGATTTTAACATGTGCACTATCCCATTTAAAAAGAAAAAATAATAAGATAAGAACCATAGTAGAGTCAGTCAAAACAGGATTCAGACTTCAAAGAAAAGTTAAAAACTCCTTGTGCTTAAAGTCAAAAGCATGGTTTGGTATACACTTCAGAGGGAAGAGTGCTGTGGTTTTGCTGAGTCTGCTGAGTCATTTCTATCTTGGTTCATTTTAGTGATTGTCTAATGCATGGGACACAAAAAAATCTTTTGAAAAGGTCTTGGATCTCAGTTCCTTTCATACTAGGCTACATAATCATGTTTCCTTTGGCTTGTTCTCCTTCTGTTGTGAATTTTCTCTTTGGATGGCCTCTGGCTTTGTTTCAACATCTTATCCAAACTCTCCTCGGGTCCTCATATGGTGGCTAGGAAGTCTCCTGTAACAGAGGCGTTTGGGGTGACAGCACCTGCAGGTAACAACATATATTAGATTTCTTGTTTCTTGGTTGACTGGAGATCCAACACCTTTGTTCACATCTGAATGTAAAAGGAGTAAAACAGGTGTGCATATTTAGCAGATGGGTTCTCTCAACTATTTAGGTGTAAGGAATGCCTCATTCCTAATCACTAATAGGCTTGGAGTGTGTGACAGGTAGCTCTGTAAGTTCTTCTGAACATGAAAAACTTGAAGGCTTTAATGAAATTTCTGCCTGAATCCTTAGCTGCACAATATGTTTTAGCTAGTTGAGATAGCCAAATAAAGCTTCACTGAATTTTTGTCCTTAGATGTCTCAATGAAACCTAATAGCTCGTTAGAAGCATAAAAGCTCAGTGTACTGTCCACCAGTATCAGCATAGCTGTAGTAATGACTTGGACCTTTTGTTTTGTTTTAAGAAAAAAAAAATAGTACAGAAATGGTACTGCAATATTCATATATATTTCAAAAAAGCACAATCCCCATTGTGATGTCACAGAAATCTGGTGACTGACAATTTACTTTGAATGTTATTTCGGATGAGTGATTTTGGCTCTGGCTTTCTCTACAGCTTGAACCAGCTTCCAGTTGCTGCTTTTCAACTTCCGGTCCCAAATTATTTTTTATTAATAAAAGGGGAAATAGTAGCTATGGGTAAAACAGTGGCAGCAATTGATGCTGGACATAGACCTCAGAACACAAGTTCAAGCCGAAGCAGGAAATATATATTTTTTTAAAATGTGCAGAAAAAAAAAGAAAAAGAAAAAAAAAAAAAAAGGAAAAAAAAAGTTCTCTCATTATTATTCTCTTTTTGACATTGGTGTCCCTTATTTTTAGAGTTGTATAGACTTTTGCTATCATGCAGAATGTCCCTCTGAATGGCAGGGAATGCATCACAGCTGTGCCTCTGTCCTCAGCACTTTCTTCTTTACAGCATATTCTTGTTCTAGACATGTCGTTAAATGATTGTTAGCTGATTTTACATATAACAGGACATTCCTATATAGATGCACTTGAACAATTAGAAACTTTTACAGATCTGAAGATGCAGCAGCTTGTGAGCATTGTATCTGTATCACTGTGGGTGGGCTACATGCAAGTACCAGTTTGGAGATAATCAGATGAAATGTCTTAGCATTGTAAGCTGTAGGAATGAGAGGAAGAACAGATCTGACACCAGAATTTGGCTCTGATATCTGCTAAAAAGTATGGCTGCCTCTATATGGTCTCCTGTACAGCCAAAGGAAGATGGACCGGCACTTTAGGAAGTTGGTCCATGACATATGTGGGCTGAACCACACTTGGGTTGTGATTCTTCCTTCACTGTCTACACAGGGAGTTTAAATAGACTAATCAGGTAAATTAGATGTTTTAATTCTGTGTCTGAAGCTAAGTGGAGAGAATACAGTCCTTGTTAATAAAAGCAATCACACTGCATTTAGGAAAAGCCAGGTCGGTGAATTGAACAAAAGCATGCTCACCTCCAGCAGTGCCTGATCTTCCTGCAATGAAAGAGAAAATATGTTTGAGATGTTGAACCCTCTCCACTACAGGCAGCTCTGGAAGTCATGCTGAGGTAGCTTCTCATCACAGGTCCAAGAGCTGACAACATTCCTAGTAGAAACTTTGACTGAGTGACCTCCAGCTTCGTTAGCATGTGGTTTGGGTCATCAGGAACTCCTATGGAAGTCTTCATTAAGCAGTTGTAACTAGTTTTCAGATCTTTTGTGCCTTCTAATAGTGCAATGAGCCCTGTTCTGATTTCTAAAACTGGTATAATGTTTTTTATTTGCATTAATGCATTTTTATTTGTCTTGCAAAATTTCAGCACTGTTCCAAAGAATAATGTCTGCTATAGGCTAGCTTAGAAATTTCATAGCTTTCAAAGCAGAAAGGTAAAAATAAAAATCTAATTTCAAACAGTGTTGGAAAGAAAGTTTGACAATTCATACTAATGGAAATCTAGATTACTTCCATTTATAAATTTCTGTGTTCTCAGACAACAGAACTGGGAAGTAAAATCCCTGTACTAATGCTGTGCAGCATGAATATTTTACTCACCTCAAATCAGACATAGCATAGCTACACTTGCTATTGATACAGGAAGTTTTAGGATACTCTGTGGTTAAAATGATAATAAGGCTACTTTTCTTTCTAAGATTAATTAAAAGAACCTCAGAAACTACCTACATTTTCCAAGGCAGAAGCTATAGATATTAATTTCTATATAACTGGGTTACAAGTGTGGAACTCTATAACTTAGTTATTGACTTGTCTGTCAAAGTATGAAAAGAAATGCATGTGTGTATGTGGGTGTAAACCCCACCAAAATTACAACAAAATTACCTAAAAAAAAAAAAAAAAAGGTTTAAGGATTTAAAAGAATGCCCTACATTGATACTGAAAGATGTTGTACCAGACTATACCAGTTCCAGAACCCTGTTACCAGCAGCAAAACTGAGGAATGTGTTGTTTACAACAAAACTGAAGGTCCTGCACTCTGATAACACTGCAGTACAGATGACCTCCCAGTGAAGACCCAGCAGCAGGCAGGAAATAGTTTTAGAATATAACATACTATTCCTTTCCATGTTAGCCATCATGAAAACACATTCCAAATGAGGAAAACAGGCAGTCCGCAGCAACCTGACGTAAGATTCATTGGTGGTCTCAAATCCAAGATGATAAGGTAAAAGACTGCCCCATAACAGCTGATGACTCGTAAAGGAGTCACAAAAATTAATTTTCAATGCTGGTTAAGAAGAACATAGGTATGATGAGGAATCAATAGCTTGTGTCCCTTGTCTTCTGTGTAGAACAAAGTAATCCTGGCCAAACCACTCAGCGTAACTGTGCAAGCAATTAAAATCTGAGAGAATGAATGTGAGCAAGTAAAATCTGTTTAGTTAGAAATTTTGTAAACAAATGTCACCTTCCCCTTCCCTGGATCTCACACAGAGTTTTGTTACAATAATTTCCGCAACCCAACTGTTATTTCGGCAATTCTGTAAAAAAAAAAAAAAAAAAAAATCTGAGCTGCAGAATTTGCAGTCTGAATAGTTATCACATTACTATGCAAAATCTCACAAATTTATCTTTAAGAAAGAACAACAGGAGAAAAGAAGACCCTAAATGCAAAATTCAAAAAGAAACAATTATGAGCTACTTTTAGAAAGAAAAACAAGCCAATAGCTTCTTCCATAATTAAGACATTTTCTTGTAAGCTCTTGGTAGTTTCAGAACAGCTGTGGGGGAACTAGTTTCTTTTGGTGGACCAATGTGTGGTACAACATTCCCTTCAATTTTATAATGTCTCTTTTTAAGCTACAAACTTCAGTTTGTGCTCTTAAGCATATTTTCTGCAGTTAAAAATAAAGCACTGAAACAGGACAAACTTCAGATTCTCCAATGGATTTAAGCTTATTACTTGCAATACCTCAACTTTGATCTTAAAAACTATCAAAATATTTCATAGGCATAAAACGATAGACAAAACTTCAGAAGTAGAATGTGGTAACTGATGGCTTACAGCTGTGCTGTCTGCCTCATTAAATCTCTATAATCTTCTTTATTTTGGTACATTGTATGGATTATGTGGATCCACAGTCCTCATATAGGTTACTCATCTACATTTCCACTCTGTTCCACCACTTCTGACTGCTACAACACAGACTACCCCCCCCCCCCCCAACACCACCATATAATTCAGCCTTCTGAGCCTTTTCTAATGTTTAAAGCTTTACATTTTTTCTCACCTCCTCCTTAGACAAAGGTGAGAGACAGATACCTACAGAACCTGTCCCAAAATAAGTATCTAAGTATCTGTGGTTGGTGGCTGTAGCTGCTCTTCAAAGGTTTTTTTCTCTGCAGAGTGTGAAAGAAAGCTATCTTAGACAAGATATCTAGATCATGGATGACTGGTTATATGAGTTAACTTCTACCAATTTTATTACTCATTGGTATGTTCAGATCCTTTTTTTTTTTTGATTTTGCTTTTTCATAACTTCCTGATCTGAAAGTGCCTATAAATTGGCCATCCACTTGAAGCAGTTTCATTTGCAAATGTAGTCACATTCAATAAATATAGGAGGAAAAAGTATTCTGTGATATCTTAGTAAAGATATAACTCTGCTTACAGCGTACTTTGTACCTCATATTCTGTACTGGTATTCACTAAATCCACTAAATCTCTTGATTGATTCCAAAGGAAGGGTAGGATAAAAATATACCACATAGTTAGATGGCTAAAAGTAGGTGATGTGATTGTTTTCAGTTTTCTTGTGGCATGTGTTATATCTATCTTAGAAGGATAATTATGATTTTAAGGCTTTCACATACTGACAAAGAGAAACATCCTTTATTTCTCTAGAAAATTCTTTCTGCTTTGTGATTCTTCAAAAGATATATTATTTAGAGTAGCAAAGGAAATACAAAACAAAACAAAAATATGGAGAATAATTCCATTAAATGCTCTATAAACATTTCTCTTTCTAATTTTTTCATAAAATGCATGTTGCCAAAAACAAACATCTGGAAGACAAAGGACCATTCTGTATAATATATAGTTGACGAAACATCTTTGTCTTGTTACAATCTTGCGTGATTTATCAAATATGTAAAAGATGGAAAACTGCATGAATCAGATGACCAATAATGGGAAACAGACTTTTAGCTCTAGGTTGCTTGTTCAAGTTCAACCTATATACACCAAGCAAATACTGCTCATGTGCTATATATATATATATATGTATACATATGTTATATATATATATGTGTTATATATATATAACACATATATATATAACACATATATACTAGCAAACTCTTGTTCTATTAACAGTGTAAAAATGGCAACATCATTAAATTCCCTGTAATAGTTGGTATTTTTATTACAGTCTCAACAAATGCAGGAGACTGGATAGATATTAATGTTAACTGCTCAGAATAGTTTATCTAGAAGTATGGTGAGACTTTCATCTGTGCATCCCCAAAATGAGATAATGTCCTATAAGGAAAGAGTGAGAGAGAAATATAATTACTAGAAGTTAATATCTCTGCCTATCCAACAGCTACAGTGACTAACCTACTAAGAATACCTGAGCAGAAATAGTCAGAGAAAGCATAAATTACAAATTCTAAGCTAGTATGTTCCATAAAGTAAACCCTCGCATATTTAGAAAAGTATAAGTAAGCGTAGATGACCCAATTTCCATGACAAGAGAAAGGAACTTTTTCTTACATCTATAGGCTATTTGCAAATTCTTTTTTTGAAAAGCTAGTTGTCCAGGATGGTGTTTTCAGGAGAACTGCCACAAAAGATGTATACAAAGCTGCTTAGTAGGTCTCAAAATGTATGGATTGTATTCAGGGCAGAGAGTCTTAACCAATCTCCCCAGAACCGGTGAAGAAGTAGACAGCATATGCAAGCACTTTAGTGCAGTACGAGCCTGGGTCAATAAAAGTCTGGAATGTATCTCTCCCTCTAGGCTTTCTCCATTCAGAGATGATCTGCCCCATTTCCTTTGTTCCCAAAGTCTTCTTTTGATTTGTCCCCAAGTCCATTCTTGGTTAAGCTATCTTACTGTCAGTGATACAGATGGGAACATTTTGTCTGCGCAAAGCAACAAGGTACAACCTTACTCTTATTTATGCTCACAGGTTACTCAGTCATAGTTCAGCTGAAGTTCATCTTGCTCACTTCATGACCATTAATTTTATAAAATTATGATCCTAATATCTATATTAGGGCATACTTATCTGTAAATATGGCTTATTGGAATATAACTAAAGAATTTACAGAGACACTAAAGTTTGTTCAGTCCAAATCTAACTGATATAGGTATAATATAGCAAAAACTTTGTTCATGCTTGTGACCTGGACCTAGTATCTCATGTGTGTTAGTTCCTTTAACTTGTACAGTCTACATAGAAAGCCTAATTTAAAAAAATCCTAAGGAGCTGCCCAGTTTGGAAGCAATCTACATCTTTTATCTGTCTTTACAACTAGAATTTATGAGCACTAGTGTGAGAGACTTAACAATCAGTTCCCCACTGGACAGCAAAGCCAGCAGTAAGCAGGGGCTGGTCTAGAAAACTGAGAGTTTTGTTCAGGTGAAAAACTTAGGTTTCAATAGCTTTATGGCACTATTGTGCTAGAAAGCTGCAGTGAAAAGAAATCTTTTATAAAATTTAATTTTATGCTTCAATGCTTTTGCACATCAAACAAAGGTGTTGCAATAAAAATCCTGTAACTGCGGCAGGGGTGCAACACTCACAAGAGTGGATGCATTAATTAACTTTTAAACAACACCTCAGATGTTCAAAGCACTATAAGGACATTAATTAATTGTCCTAGATTTTAAAATTCTCAATGGAAAGCCTGGAGAAAACAAGATATAGCAGTACAATAATGTGCAAAGGTTGCACAACTGTGTTGCATTTTCAGTGGCTGGGTCCTAACAGGAAACTGCTCTGCTTCTTTACAAATGTAGGCCCCCTCTGCAACAAGCCTGCCAAGTCTGAAATGCTCTTTTTATTAGAGTTGATATAACACAAGAAAATTGCTACATTTTTATCCTGAAGTCATCATAAAGCAAAATCAACAGAATGCAGTTTCAGAATTAGAATTAACACAATAAACCTAACTAATTACAATAATAGAACGAATGATTTAAAGAAGAAAAAAATAAAGTTTCTTGTCCCATGAAGGGATCTGCCAAATTTTATAGAATTTTTCCAAATCATGATTTTATCCAACATTTTTATATATATTCTTAATTCTTCCTCCTACCTAATGCATTGACAGATGAATTAAGATAACCATGACTTCAGTTATTCCGACTGAGAAAAGAAAAACAAAATACTGGCAACATATTAGCAACTAATTTTGTCAATTCTTGGATAACATTTTAAAAGTATGTTAGTGGTTTTTTTTGTTGTTGTTTGTTTGTTTGTTTGTTTGTTTTGGTTTGTTTGTTTGTTGTGCAGATCCTGTACAACTACACTGCATTTGGATTTATGCTGGTGCAATTTACAATTTTGTGGTCAAATGACTGGCTTTTTTTTTTTTTTTTTTTTTTATGCTGCACAGAAAATTTTAATTTGCCATCACACAGGACATATCCAGCTTTATTTAAAAATGATTTGTTTAAATAAAAGCGATAAAAAATGTTAGTATATGTTCTTATTAATGAATTATATGCAGTTTGCATTCATGCGTCTACACAATAAAACATTTAACAATTGAGATAAAAATCATGACAAAAATCTTAAGCGTGTTAGAGATTCATGTACTGTTTACACAAAACCAGAATTCACTGTAGCTGACAGGTAAAATGCAGCTTGAGTAATAAACTTCAGAATTTATGTGACCTCTAGTGGCAGTTTATGAATAACTGGAAGACAGCTGTCGGTGAAGGTAAACAGTAACATTTCTCTCTTAATTTTTCCCAGGCAGAGATTGGGACAGCATTACCTTCTATAAATCAGGAGAGTTATTCTTCTGCACCATTGACAGAAGAACCTGAGGAAGAAGCATCAATGCCAAAATTAATTGACGTGTCTTCAGCACAAGGGTCTGGGGTTCTTGGGCCCCAAACTCAAGACGGTTAGTCAGAATGAGAAACAAACATTACATGCACAGCTTTGCTTTTGAGTGTACCCACTTTACCTGCTTATGGATGTCTACCTCTCTTATTGAAAGGGAGATAAATCATTTCTGTACCCCTGTTACTAAAGAGAGGTGTATCATGGCCTATCTTGAAGTCAGATATGTGCCTAGTCAAAATGTTACCATACTATTTCACTATGAAAATGGCTGTGCATCAATTAAGATTTTTTTCAAATACATTATTTATTATAAAAAAAAAAAAAAGTGAATTGGCAAATGTTACCAGTACTTATTTACTGACTTAGATTTCAACATAATTACCAGCTATGTTCATTTTATAATGACTTGTTACACATTTTTGATAAATCAAGGAATCATAGAATATCTTCTGTTGGAAGGGACCCACAAGGATCATTGAGTCCAACTCTTGGCTCCATGAAGAACCACACAAAAATCAGACCACATCTGAGAACATTGTCCAAACACTTTTTGAACTCCAGCAGGCTCAGTGCCGTGACCACTTCCCTGGGGATCCTGTCCCAGTGCCCAACCACCCTCTGGGTGAAGAACCTTTTCCTGACACCCAGACTGACCTTCCCCTGTCCCAGCTCCATGCCTTTCCCTCAGGCCCTGTTGCCCCAAAGAGCAGAGCTCCATGCCTGCCTCTCCGCTCCCCTCGTGAGGAAGCTTCAGGCCACCATGAGGCCTACCCTCAGTGTCCTCCTATCTAGGCTAACAAATCAAGTGACTTCAGCCACTCCTCATATGTCTTGCCTTCTAGACCCTTCATCATTTTTGATGCCCTCCTTTGGACACTCCCTAATAGTTTTATACATTTCTTACATTACAATAGTTTTATACATTTCTTACATTGTGGCACCCAAAACTGCACACAGCACTTGAGGTGAGGCCACATCAGCACAAAGCAGAGCAGGATAATCACTTCCCTCGACTGGCTAGCAATGTCGCGATTGATATAACCCAGGGTATGGTCGTCCTTTTTGGCTGCCGGGACACACTGTTGATTCATACTCAACTTGCTCTCAACAAAAACCCACAGATCCATTTCCACAGGGCTGCTCTCCAGCCTCTCATCCCCCATTCTGTACATACAGCCAGGGTTGCTCTGTCCCAGGTGCAGAATCTGGCACTTGCTCTTGTTAAACTTCATATTGTTGGTGATTGCCCAGCTCTCTAATTTCTCAACATCTCCCTGCAAGGCCTCTCTACTGTCCAGGGAGTCAACAGCTACTCACAATTTAGTGGCATATGTTTCATACAAAATATAGTTACAAAGTTAGAGAATTTTTGACCATGAAAACTAGAAACTTAAGAGAACAGTTTAGAAATTTCCAGTGAAGATAATTTTCTGATCTTCTGATTAGATCTAGACAAAGAAGAGCTTTCCACATCTCACTGAGGAATTTAAATTGTAAAACAATCTGCCCCTCTCCCACATATGCATTGTGATGCTAAGAATTGGGATTTGTTAGCAGCTACTCTAAACTCATAGTTGATGAGTACTAGAGTTATTCATTCCTGTGATAAGTCTGCATTGCATGGTGATCAACACAAAAACAATACAGACAACACATAAATCCTATATCAGTCTACGACTTCCTCGCAAGGGGGAGTGGAGAGGCAGGTGACCTATTCTCCATAATCACCAGTGATAGGACCCACAGGAACGGCGTTAAGCTGATGCAGGGGAAGTTTAGGCTGGACATTAGGAAGAGGTTCTGCACCGAGAGGGTGGTCGCACACTGGAACAGGCTCCCCAGTGAAGTAGTCACTGCACCAAGCCTGTCTGAATTTATGAAGAGATTGGACTGTGCACTTAGTCACATGGTCTAAACTTTTGGGTAGACTTGTGCAGTGACAAGAGTTGGACTTGATCCTTATGGGTCCCTTCCAACTCGGGATATTCTATGATCCTATGATTCTGTGATTCTATACACTTACTATACTTGAAGTATAACTGCGTATCATAGAAGGTAAATAAAAAAAATAATAATAATAATAATAAAAAATGGAGTTAATGCTTCCAAAATAATTGTGTGTTCAGTGAGGAAATATGAATCATTCCTAGTCTGTTTCTTATACGTATTACTAGTGAGCACTGACCAGACAAACAAACAAAATTATACTGATGTCAAAACAAATAAAAATGGAAATGAGAATTTTCCAGGAGGGTACTGAAAAACCCACACAATTTCCTTCAAATTTCAAAACTGTAGGATGTTACAAAACATTTCAAGTAAATATTGCATATTATGAGTCAACCTTTTTGAGCACTGAATGCAAAACAACTAGTGCATCAACTGAAGCTATGCATGGGAGGCTAGAGGCTGTAACATATCAAATCAGATTATTTTGTGTCTTTACTTTTTTTAGCAACCTATTTTCCTACCAGATGTTGCTGCTGTTCTTGGCTTCATCCTGGATAGATAGAAGACTACAGTGCTCAGGAACATCAAGACAATTTAATTTTTCTTTTTGACATAATTTTGAATCCTCCCCATATCCCTGTCCTTTTTCAGTTTACATCATCCAGTGACAAGTATCACCACTTCAGGATAAAAAGGGGACACAAGAAGGAATTCTCTTCCTGTATTCTGTTATGTTTAAAAAAAAAAAAAATCAGCCATACTCAACTTTGTATTTATTGTTGTTGGAATGGTTCAAGGTGTGAGAATTTATTTTCTCCCTGTGTGAGGTTTATTCCTGTAGCCAATTTAAATTGTCCTTTAGAGGCAGTTAGGGAAAGCACAAAAAGAGTCTCATCTTTCCAGAAATGTTTTCCCTGGATGCCCAAGTAAAGATTCTCAAACAAAAGAGTATTCTGGTCATAAATTCTTTAATCTTGCCTGAAAAGACACCACATATGTAGCCTGCCCTTCAGCTAGTTACTGCTTATTGTTGGTAAATGGCACAGATTATTAAGGCAAATCTTCTATGTAGCCACAACTGAGCTGGAGAAAAAAGCTCTTCTGGAATAAAAACATTTTCATACTCATTAATTTTATAACTAATCAGAACAAACATCCATCTGCTACAAGAAGGGGAAAAACTTTAAACAGAGGAGTATTTCTATAGCAATAAAAGATGAGAAACAGATATATTGATTTATACCATAATCAAAGAAAAATGTATTAAAAATGCAACAGTCATTTCAACTAGCAACTTTTTCTACTCATAATGGCTTTCAGACAATCCAGTCAATGTTACAATTCACACTAAATTTGAACAGTATTATCAGGAGAAACTTCTGACTTCACTGCCTTCATACAGATCTATGATTAAGATGAAATGGCCTGCTTTTTTTCATTTTCATGAACTTCTGGTGGTAACAAAATGTTTTGTTAACACAGTCTTCAAGCTACCTTAACTCAGACTTACAGAAAGGTATTTCTTCCTGATGTTAAGTTTCTGAATCAGAAAACATAAATAAAAATTATGCAAAAGAAGTTGAAATTCTCCATAGTTCTGTAGGAAAATATTATTTTCCATACAAATTACTTATAAGTACTATTTACAGAACCAAACCTAGCAGACATTTTAGGTTTCAGTCAATAGCTCTTATTTCTCCATCTAGATGGAAGTAAACTCTTGCCGTATTAGTGGGAAATTTAACTTTGGCTGGCTGCTGTGACCTAATATTCTATTATTATAGTCTGAGAAACACAGCATCAGAAGAAGAAAGCTAAAAAGACCTAAAAGACCTTCTAATAGGCAACAAATAATAATAATAATAATAAAGTGATTACTTTTAAGACAGAATTTAAAGACTTTGTTGCAATTAAATGTTGTGGTAATCAGGACAGAATAGGAATTTATCGTCAATAAAATCCTTTAAGTGCTTAGGCAAACATTTCATTGCATTAATTTACATATAATTTTTGTACATTTTCTTGTAACAAACTGTTTTCTTCTAAATTCTTTCATAGGCCTTCCCACGTGCCTTTTGTGTACATGTTTAGGGACAACAGTCTATTGTGATGATCATGAGCTTGATGCTGTTCCACCGTTGCCTAAGAAAACCATGTATTTCTACTCACGCTACAATCGAATCAAGAAGATCAACAAAAATGACTTTGCTAACTTAAGTATGGATAACAATAATGTTCCAATTAGCCTTAATTTCTATTATTTTGTGCTCATACTGATCTAAAACATAATGATTCATTTTACATTACGTTTGATGCTAGTAAGGCTACACACATAAATGAACATTTGGAAAAGTGCTTTGCTTTGCCTAGAGATCAATATTTCAAATACAGATTCTCTGTCAAAATTTTGAATTACTAGAAATAATAAAGTTTATCAATGTTTTTTCTATTAGTTGTTAACTTTAGATGGACAGAAAAAACAACCCTTATGGAATATTTGCACTATTTTAGAAAGTACATTTTTTTTCTAAATAAGATAGATATAGGTACTCCCCCAGATAGATGTACATTCAAATATTAGAAAAGTATCTGTGTGAAAGGGATTTTATCTTTAAGTAAATATATATTCATAGGTTCCCTCAATCACTATCTAGAAAATTCTTCAGTAAATTAAGAAACTTGCTAATAGAAAAACCTTTGTGGCCTAAATTGTCCAAAATTAGTGATTAAGGGATATTTTATTTTCATGTTTCCTATATGAGACATCTTAAAAATACCTGATTTTTTTTTTTTTCCAGAAAATATTAAGAATATCCTGACTTAATAGGACCTGCTATACACTCACCAGTCTGAATACCAAACTATTTTGTCTATTTTGTGTTTTTGACCTAACTTATATAATGTGTTTATATAATGTGAAGGGACACAATTACCATATATAAATAAAACATGGCAAATAAACACTAAGAGAGAAAAGTTATATAAGTCAAAATATACAGCTGGAATAAGAACAAAATAGATTAAAAATAATAATTAAAAATGATGAAAAATGTTCTGGATGGAAATCACAATTAAGCTACAGATTAATGGCCTTAAAACTAATGTATATTAATGCATTGATATATATATATATATATATATGTTTTTTCTGTTTTACCAAAAGTAAGCTTCACTTTTTAGTATTTTTTCCACCGGAAAAAATTAAAGTTTGAGTGTATTTCAGAAAACAGTCAATGTGTACAATTTCTTACTTTACATTCCAGTAGAAAAATATTGAAATTAGAAAGCATGCAGAACTAGATGGTAGAGAATATGTTCATTTCCCATTAAATGTTATTTTTTTTTCCAAAGGATAACCATTTAAAAGTTTTCCAGAACACACATAAATTTTAAAATTATTGATTTTAAAATCTTTCACTGAAAAATGTACGAAAAATGACACAGACAATTTTAAACAAGTTGAGAGGGAGATGTTGATCTCCTTCCTTCAGAGAACCATTTGAATGTGGATCATTGCATTATATAAAGAGAAAAGCTACCACATAGTCAGTCAGGAACTAGTCTGATTCAAGACTCTTCACCTGCAATTTAAATAACCTGTTTGTCTTTTCTTTTTTGAAACTTTCAAGAAATACATTTTGACATTCTTGTTGCATCTTATTTCTCTACCAGACAATTTAAAGAGGATTGATTTGACTGCAAACTTTATATCAGAGATCCATGAAGATGCCTTCTGGAGACTTCCCCAACTTGAGGAACTGGTGCTCCGTGACAACAGGATAAGGCAACTTCCTGAGTTACCAGCTACCCTGACATTCATTGATGTTAGTAACAACAGGCTTGGCCGCAATGGAATACGTAATGAGGCATTTAAAGTAAGTCTAGGTTTGATGGGAAAATCTTTTCTTCCTCTCTCCAAACTAAAATAGGATGTAGTCCAAAAAGCAGCCCAAGTGTTCCTTTTATGGTGGTAAATCTGTTAAGATTATAGGCATCATGACCCTGTTGGTTGTCAGGCAACCAATAAAGATGGAACAAGGTGAATGAGCCTTATCAACTGGACATTAAAACCTTATTTCTTCTTTTTTTTTTACAAAGATCCACACAAGATGTGATGTCATGCTATGTTTGTATCTATGAACCATCTACCCACATTACTAATACTCAGGGAGGACAAACTCTGGAATGCTGTTTTATCTCCTCTTACAAGCAGGCAAGAGGGAAGGGGAAAGCTATGGATGCCACTGCTCCAAACTTACTCTATCTTGTATCTACATTGTAACTTGTTAGAGTATTTATTAAATGTACATACTTTCTTGGCACCTTGAAAAGCAGAGGAGTTGGAACTTTGGAATGACCATCCTTTGCCAAGAATTTTGGTGGGCTGATGTAGTGCCCCTACTTGCATGTGAAATCTGAAATTGTTAGTCTGTGCTGGAAATACCAAATATACAGACTAGCTTCATATGCCAGAAACCTACTCGTGGAATATTCATTTGTCTCTAAGAAGCTAGTTGAAACTAGACATCTCAATGCCTCCTTTGGAGGATAGCTTCTTCATGTAGCAACCAAGAGCAGTTACTGAATCAAGTATTTCCTCCTAGCCCAACATAAGGAAGGTATTGGGAATGGGAATGATGAGCAAAAATTAGCCCCTGGAATTGAGACTTTGGCCTAGCACATTTTCTTCTCACTCTGCATGAGGGGTTCTGAGTATTTATCTTTCACATTTACCAAGCACCTTTACCCTGATATCTTAAAGAACTGTCAAAAGGAACTAAACTACAATACTGAACTCAAAGTAGTTACGTACTGTAACTTGTGTGCAAAATGGGGCAAAATGAGAGCATTCTACTGAGCTTATTGGCTACCAAGACAAGTTTATATCTTACTAATACAGTTACCAGATAAAGTTGCTTCTGCCACTAAGCTGTGGAAAAAAAAAAAAAAAAAAAAAAAAAATGAGTGGAATGAGAATTTTATTTTTAACTTAAGCATTTCTTATGCAGTTATAATTTGCATCAACAACAATAAGCTTCTGAAAAATTGAATAAGCTTATCATAAAAGCAAGAAAACAGAATAGGAAGCCTTTCTGCATAATGACTGGGAGAAGTGGTATTTTGATTCTAGAACAACATCACTGAAATGAAGTCTCTAATTAAAGACATTTCAAAGATATTTTTCCTTTATTTTTATCCAAACAGCTTATCTTTAACAGTAATAGCTCTCAGCCTGTGCAGAAGAAGTCCTTGACTGTCTTTGAATTTCTCTCTTTTCATCCATATCACACTGAAACAAAATGAGTTCATATCTAATGGTGCTAATTGTGGTGATAGACTTAAAATGTACATGCTAATGATTTTCAGAAGTGTCTAACATTTTCCTCTGCCTTTATTCTTCAACTTCCAGGAACTTCATGAACTGCAGCATCTTTACATCACTGACAATAGTTTGGAACATATTCCATTGCCACTTCCTGAAAGTCTCCAAGCACTTCATCTTCAGGTAGGTTACAAAAGTCAAATGTAGTGGTTCCATGCATCATGTTAGTAAGTAAAATTGGAGAGTGCAATTTTTATTTTATTTCATTTTTCTGGTTTATTTGGGTTTTATTCTGTTTACCCAAAAGTCTATGTACTTGAACTAAACAAACTTTTGGAAACATAAAATTAATAACTTAATCAAAGTTAGGTTTACAACAGTCAAGAGAAAAATTGGTCTATACTAGTAAAAGAGACAGAAATCCCTCAGACTGCTCTTAGAAATCTTTTTGCAAGAATTGAATGCTTTTTATTCCTAAAGGAAGTTACTTTCCATACTGGTTGCATCTATACACGGTATATTTCATTCTCTTAATGAAGATCATTCACAGACGATATCATTTTTTCAATCCTTCATTTTCCAAACTCTTTCATTTGACTATGTTGGAATATCCCATTCACCATCTTTCTGTATTTTTAATTTTTTAATTTTTGTATTTGATATTATCTGTACCTTTGTTTCTGACTTTTTCCTTTTAACACTTTCATCTCTGCTTCTTATTATTTCCTCTTGTACAAATGACCAGTTTTGATTATCAGATATATTTCTTTATTACACCATACATTCTAGAAAGCTTTGAACAAATGTCCTGCCTTACCATAAGTAATTTGACTTCTATCTTTCAATAAGTAGATCTGAAGAAATATTCTGTCTGTTAGCTGACTATTGTTTTCACCTGCACATGCCAGTAAATTAAATATTCTGAGCTATGTGATACAGTCCAAAGCTAGTGAGCTGCATTCTTTTCACACCAGTTTCTGACTAGAAAAGTAATATAGAAAGGAAGAATTTTCATCTTGTCCTCATTTTAAGAGGTGACTTTTTTAGTCCCAATTTCCAGAAAATCTTGTATTCTACCAATTTGTTGTTGAAAACAGTTCACTTAAAGAGAAAATGTTCAGTGAAGATAAGGTATATAAGAGGAATTCACATCAAAGGAATAAAACCTAAAAGATTCATTTTTCCATGTATGTGGGTTAAGCTAATGTGAGAGGGCCTGGGGGAAAGTAATTCGTCACAGATTAAACTCCAGATTTGTGCCTTTACATGCAGAGGCACATCAATATGTCAAGATGGTAATTATGGTTTTGTGATTTTTGGACTGTCCTGTGCTGGTTCCAAGTTGCATCAATAAGGTGGTTCATTACGATTCTTGAAATGAAAATGGTCTATTCTACCATGCAAAAACTGTCTCTGCTATGTGGTTTGAGCTATGAGTTTTGAAGCTTTGCACTGGCCAAGGGATTTTACTATCTCTTGTGAGATTTTTCAGCTGAGGACTTGTAGCCACAATTCTGGATTCAAATCTCTCTCTGGGCACTGAAAATACATCTATATCTTTTTATTCAAAGATTGAAAGTATATTTTCAATAAACTATTCTGATAGGTATTTGGGTTTTCTTTTTTAGAACAACAACATTCAAGAGATGCATGAAGATACTTTCTGCAAAATGAAAGATTTTACTTATGTACGCAGGGCTCTTGAAGACATCAGACTAGATGGTAATCCCATCAACCTGAGCAAAACACCTTATGCATATATGTGTCTACCCCGTTTGCCAGTTGGTAACCTCATCTAAACTGTGACAGAAGCGAATACTGTCATATGTTACAAGACTTTTTAAGACAAGTTATTAACTCACTGCTACACTAAGCAAGATACTTTTTTTTTACTTTTTTTTTTTTTTCAAACCTCATTAATTGTGGAAATATTACTAACAATAATGAAATTGATGAATAAGGTAATGTGGAATGCTAAAAGACAAATCCATTATTTACTTAACTGCAATTTGTATAGTAATATCAAGAAAAGTGTTTTTGTAAAAACCTGTGCTGAAAGCAATAAATGATCAATGTAAATGCAAAATTTTATGCTGAATTTTAAAGTTGAATAATTTTATATTTTAAAGCTGTAACATAGAAAACGAATTAAAAAGAAAATATTGAATATTTATCCCCTTTTCATTTAATGTAATATTTTCTCCCATAGAGAAACCCATATTTTTCTTCTTTGTTTATTACACCATACATTCTAGAAAGCTTTGAATAAATGTCCTGCAATAGAGACACCCATATTTTTCTGCTTTCTTACCTGAAACATCCCTTCATTTTGGAAGAGTACAAACAGTATTCCAAAAGGTATGTTTTCTTTAGAAAACACAATCTTTCTTTCAATTACTAATGAAATGTAGAGATTAAGTTTGTGTCAGAGTACAGGAAAAAAAAAAAAAAAAAAGTATATTAAATAGTTATTGTCTGCAAAAATAATTTGTCTTTATAATGTTCATAAGGTCTGACTCTGTCTTCTTTATCTTTGATAAACTGACCTATCAGTTTATCTAGCAAATAAAAATCTCACATTAAACTGAGCTTTATTCTGCATGGAAAGTGGAAAAAAAATAAATAAAAAAAAAAAATGGCCCTTGATGTATTCAACATTCACACAAATATTGCAGCTGAGTGTATTCAGGACCGGAATTCAGAAACACAAGTCATAATGGAAACAAATACACTTGAAGAACCATGGATTGGTTTCCAATTATTACTGAGCATCTCCGCTTTGTTGTTTGAGAGCACTATTAGTTAAAGATTCAGAATTTCTCTTCCTTTGGATAGTCTGAACAACTATTCTACTATAGGGGGGACAACACAAAACTTTAACACATTTTTCTAGAGAAAAAGTCCCCAGAAATGATTCACAGGCTACAGCATGAGTGCTTGATTTTTCCATTCTACTGTGAAGAGCAGCAAATACCTGCACATCTTTGATGATAAATGTTTGATCAAAGATTTCAGACAAAAAATCTCAATAAAACAAAACAAAGCCTTCCACTTACACAAGCTGACATTTGTTTAATATCAGACTTTCCTTTCACCTAAGTGAATGTATACACTCATTTAAAACACAAGTGCAACTGGTATGTGATATTTCTGTTGGGCCAGGCAATGGAAAGTCTGTGCACAGGGACCGCATTCTTCACCCTCATCTTACGTTTTGGGAATGTGGACAACAAATTCAGACAAGCTAAAATCAGAGTTGAAGAAATACAGCAGGCTACAATGACTGTGCCTTTATGACTATGACTAACAATTTGGAAGTCTTATTTGAAATCTAATAGGCAGCAAAACTACCAAACAAACAGACAAACAAACAAACAAACAAAAAAATCAACCAAAAAAGGTAACAGCTGGATGCTTCACTTCAGTTTAAAACATTTTTTCTTTGTTTTCTGACACAGAACAAATTGTAGAACAACTCTTTTCATGTTAGTATTTCCTTCCAAAGACATGAGTTATTAGATATTTGCTCTTAGAGTTTAAGCAAAATTTCTTTTACCATCTCCCAGTCCTCTTCTTTAAAAGTAGCTGAAAAATAAATGATAACAAATAAATAAATAAACAGATAAATAAATAAATAAAGATCTCAGCTACAGACTTTGCTTCAGGCCTAAAATGTGACCTATGTTTATTGTTCAAAAGGACAACATAGAATAAACTTTTTAAATATTCAGAAACTATACTGGTTTGTTCTGTATCTATTTCTTCTTGCCTTTGGAACTCGGTTTCCCTGTTTTGTCAATCTATATGTAAATAAAGACCAGTTTTAGATTGTTTTGTGAATCAAATGAAAACTAAAATTGAGGAGGAAAAACATTGTTATGTTGGACATTGACTACAGGGAGTGATATTTTAATGTTAGAGATTAAGCTACACTGGAATGGTATAATAAGTTTTGTAACACTCTTGTTTAAAATCTCTGTAGTATGCTGTTATTCTTGTTAACTGTAGTTCTGAATGAAAACGTGTATTTTGCTGCCCAAAAAGCAGAGGCCAGCAAAACAGTGGAAAAGTGGGAAAAAAAAAAAAATGTTTTTGAGTAATAGAACATGAGGTCTGAGGTCAGGGCCAAGTCCTGAGAACACAAGACACTGCCTTTTTTTCCTCATTGAACACACCACCATATCTTGATTTGTTTTCTTCCTCTTTTATTTTTAATAAAATAAAATGAAATATTAAATTTATATCAACTGAGATGACTTAGACACAAATACAAATCAGCTACATAAATAAGGCATGACAGGGGATTGAGCTGGGAGGAAGGTGGTGACGTAAGCCAAGGACAGGATATGGAGTGACATGATGAAGCCATAGGGGGAGAAAGAAGAGTTGAGAGCAGAGAGAGCTTACTTTGGTTCTTTCTTGTCTTGCTGAAAGGTGGAGGGTAAACAGCTAACCCCCAGAAGTCTTAGCTGCATCTATTTTTATGCTAAAGAAATTCTAGTCATTCATGTCATTCGAAACTTAGGCCATTCATCCTCATGCCATCAGCAGCTCTTCACATTCCCAGTGGAGCATGTGCTCTGGGAAAAGATGAAAATTCAAAGGCTGATGGTAAAGTGAAGGAAAGTACTAAAGCCCCTTTCACAGTTGCTGCAATAGGTTGAATTTGCCCCCTGAGCTCTAGTACAGAGGTCAAGCACCCACTTTGCTGCCCACACCCATTGGTCACATCAAGTTTCTCTTGGGGAAGATACATATCAGTTGGTGAGGAAAACCCTTGCTAATCATGACAAGCGTGATGTGCCCCAGTTATACAAAAGGATGTGGGATGTGGGTGTTCAGTTACCATCTTCAAAACATATTTTATATCTTGTACCTGCAGTTTTATGATGTTTTTGCAAGCTGTTTGTTCTCAAATCAAGTACAGAGAGGGAAAGAGATGTTGGGGAAAAAAAAAAAAAAAAAAAAAAAAAAAAAAAAAAAAGCAGAAATTGCTGTGGTAGATAAAAATCAACTATTGTACTTCCAGAAGTCAAGAAATACTACAAAGAACATAATCTCTTTAAACTCTGTCTTGGAAGAAACCTCAAAAACCACAGAGCAGAGCTCTAGTCCTTGTATAGTGGTCAGCTATACTAATTGAATGCAGACCTTAACCAGTTGCAGAAATCTAGCCAGGGAGTTCACAGTTTCTGTGTGGTTTCTCTGAACTTCAGTCTTTTTCCCACTTTATAAATTAGATTGAGCCTAATGGAGCTCAACTGTGATGCTCAGGTCAAGACCCACTTCATGTGAACAGATCTTCTGAAGCTCACTACCAAGTTTCATTCTTCAGAGGTCCAGGAGACTTGCTCAGCATGCAGAGTACATGTGCCTCCTACTCTACTACTTTTCTCTGCCTGAGCCTTGGCTTCTCTTCCTCTGAAGCTCAGTATCCCACAACAGCACTGCCAAACATGAAGTCTGTGCTTGTCTTTCAAACAGTCTTGCAATTTCTCCATTCAAAGATATGCCATACATATGCCTGCATCAGGGAAATGTTCTGATTTCTGCAATCATGAACATGTGATGCAGGCAAAAAGTCAATGTGAATTTTTACCAAAATAAGTTGTATCAGAACTGCACCAAAAGAAAAGCAGACAAAACTCTACAATGTGTCCTTTGGTCAGAAATGAGATGCTTGGCATTCACCAGTAATAAAAAGATAGTGCTGAAGATGCAGTAAGTAGACAACTCTATTCATGTCAACTTATTTTTCCAGTGACTGTGAAGACTCACAGGGAATATGATCAAAGTCACGAGGAGCACCATAGCTTTAATTTTCCACTGACTTTCATAAGAGAAAAGTTTTTAGAAAATTTCTACTCAAGATATCTTCACCCTGTCTTCACAAAGTGAATGTGCATGAACCTAACTGATTTCAGCAAAAGATAGATAAAAAAAGAAGAACTAAGAGTCTTCAAAAAAATGTGTAATGTAAAACTCAGCATTAGACACTGAGGATAAAATCCCAGTTGTAAAAATACTAATGGCAAAATGCCTGCTGAGTCCAAGAAAGGCTAGGATTCCTCCTTAGAAATTTTCTTCAGTGCTGTGCTCATACTATCAAGCTATGCTTTCTAGGGGGTGGAAACAACAGAAACAACCACACAAAAAAAAAAAAAAAAAAAAAAAAAAACACCTACATATATTTACAACAACAGTAGTCTGGTGCAATTCCACCAGGACAAGCATACTTGTCACAAGCTACACTTTATTCATTACATATACAGAATGCCTCTTGTGATCTCCTTTATTATTGTGAATGGATACATTAATGCAAAAAATAGTAATGTTTTCTGCTTTCTGCCACTGAATCTACTACCTTTCACCTTTTATGTTACTGAAACCTGCAAAAACATTATCCGCATTCTGATTTGGTGGCATTTAAAAACTATGTTTGCATGAATTTCTGTAATTATTTCAAGAGCAACATATATGAGATATGGGGTTCTCATTTATTAAAAAGAAGGGAGGGTGAATCTGAATTTCAAGCAATAAAATAGAAAACTTACAGCAGGTAAAAAGAAAAGTCTCAGATATTAATTTAGGATTCTTTTTCAACTATGAATGTAATGAATAGAATAAACCAATAGATTAAAATTGATACTCAGCAGATACACTGGTGCTCAAGTCTGCCAAACAAAATATTATAGTAGAAAAGAACTTTCTTTCCTTTTGTCTTGTTCTACAAGATAGCAAAATCTCCTGCAATGATCTCCAAAATGGTGGTAATACAACACTGTGACACAGTGAATTCTCTCTCCAAAGAGATGTCCTCTCCTAAGTGGAGGTGGAGGAAGGGTTGTGACACCAACATTCAGTAACCAAAGCTCCCAGATCCTGACAAATTGTTTGGTGAATAAGAAGAAAAAGAGAAAAGTGAGTTCAAGTATGATTTTGAATTGTCCAAACCAACAAGATCTGAGCCTCACTTCAGAGTCACCACAGAAAAGGTCAGAACACATATTCCTCCAAAATGGCTTTTTTTCATTGCTTTTCCCAGTTTTACACAAAAGAACAAATCATCTTTTGAAACTAATTACCAGGATGGGAAACTAAATCATGCCCAAGAATCATGCAGGTGTTACAGAAATAGATTTCTTTCTTTAATCTGCAGTATAATCTGCAGTATAATCCTTACACCTGCACTATACAGAAGATTGTTTTAACAGTAAATTTATGTAATCTTTAAAATAAAAGATCACAGCAAGTCAATGTAGGGGAATAGAGACATCAGGGTGTGTTCCCAGGTGGGTGGATTTGAAAAAGTAAGGAAGCAGGAGGGACAATAACAGGAGAGAATTTTACTTCTCTGAAGCTGAAAATTCAAACACTTCTGTCAGCATCTGAATCAGATCAAAATTTTAAGGCACAGACACAGACCTAGACCACCCTAGCATCAAATAATTGCTTCAAAATGAATTCATGGAATACAAAGGGGTATATTTTCAACACAGGAAGAAAGGTGTACTGCTTTCAGAGCAAAACAACAATAACATTTAAATTCTCTGCCACCTCAGACTGAAAAGCATTTACATTATTTGTATGCAGAGCCTAAGTACTTGAGAATTGAATGGAAGATGTTAGGTTCTCTTTGCCAAATACTCAATCTTGTGGCAAGAGCCTGGAAAGTCTATTAAAAATGAAGAAGTGAATCAAAAAAACAATGATTCCCAGCTTTTCTGTAGCCAACGTGTAGTTGAAGAAATTGGCTGTGCTTCACTGAATTCAGTTTCTTACCTATCTCCATTGGCCTTCTGTGTACAATTTTACTCTAAAAACACAAAGTTTGGATGCCTGCAGATAACACCTGCAGGGTCTGAGCTGCTGGCTGCCGGGCAGGACACCAAGTGAGGTATCATTCCTTCTACACTGCAGGACCTTAGTGCCAGGGAACGTAAAACAGCTGCTGCTCCCGACAGACAGTTAATGAGACAAGGAGCATGGCAGCCAGCCTTCAGACCTGCCTCATCCTATTTTCCAGGTTGTAGGATGGTATTTCCAGTCATTCTGCATTCACAGTCTGAAAACCAATATTCTGCACAGAATTCCTGAACTGATTAGGCCTTACACTACCCTTACTATTAGAGGTAAAGGAGTTGATATTATTCCCACTTGAGAAAACAGTTCAGAGATTAGCACTAATTGTGCCAAGGCTATGAGTTTGAGTTGTGTGCACAGTCTGGTCTGTTGCTGTTTTCCACCACTCCTGCAAGTGGTTAGAATCATTTCTCTTCAAGGCTAATTGCCACAAGTCATCAGTGCTAGGTGGTCCATGCTCTCAGGAAAAATAAATAAATAAAATAAAATAAAATAAAATTAAAATAAATAAAATAAAATGTGAGATGACTTAAAAAAAAAAAAAGGTAAAAAGATTGCTGTTACATTTTATAGACTGTTCAGTGCAGTAGTTGTGTGTTTGACATCTTCTCAGAACATCTGGCGGCACTGCAGCAAGAGGAATGTATAATTTGTGAATCTTGTCTTTGCCTGGGGGAAGGAACTGTGCTGGGGGAAGTTCAGGTGTCTGAAACAGTGTAGCTATGCTGCTCTTATGCCCTTCTCAGTAAATCCTGTTAACGTGAGCTTTTTGCAGTGATGTAGCTATTTGTGATGCTAAATTCTGGAAGTAGAATGACACAAACTTGTCTCAGTAACAACCCAATGATGAGAATATATGTGCTTTAAGCCACAGGACCAATCTTACTCATTTTGGCAGACCCATGAGAATCTCAATTGTTCAACACCGTGCAACTACTTCAAGTAACAGGGAGCTCGTGTTAAAAGTCTGGTTTCTACTGAAGAGCTCATCCAAAGGGAATCCATGTAGACACATTCTTCAGAAAGGCTGAAGCTGTCAGTGTTCACAAAGGAGATAAGTAATGACATCAAATCAAATTAAATCAATCACTGTGAGTATTAAATTACTTTTGCATGTCTAAAAGACTTTTCCTTGACATATTGAAGGTGAAGTGACAACAGAGCTTGGAAAAGTTCAGTCAATATAGGACATCTCTACATCTGCCCTGCTAGCACCTTTGATCCCTTTCTCTAAACTGATTACAGATAAGGGAACACTATTAACTGTCTTAGCTGCCAAGTAAATCTTCCTTTTGATTTGAGAAGGCCCCCTAACTGCTGAAATCAGACTCAGAGATACAGAATAACTGAATATTCAGAACCTTCTATAGTTAACACAGTAAGACAGAGAAAGATTTCAAAAAGGTCACTGTGGTTAATGACATCATCAGACTACAACTATATACAGTGAGACTGAGATCACAAACTATACCTGGAGTAACCTGGAGACACCTTGATTAAACATAATCTATGAACCTTCATTTTCTTTTTCAGTCTTCCATGGAGCTGAGCTCAGTAACAGTCAAGAGCCGTAAACAAAAGTTGTAGCTATCTGTAGACGCATGAGGTATTATTTAGTAACATACGTTATCAGGTAATCATCTCATGGACTACTACTGCCCTCATGCGTTGATAAATGATAACACTGGATATCATACTAAAGCCTAGCCGTAAGGATAGGTGTACTTCATGTTTATGTTTCATAAGCTTGATGCTATGCACTTTTTTCCCTTACAAATGCTGAAGGAAGGGGAATCTCTTCCAAGAGGGGAAAAAAAAAAAAAAAAAAAAAAAAAATTAATCAGAAAGAAAAAAATCCTTTTCTCTGGAATACTGCATAAAAATATTTTACATATTAAAAATATGCTATTATTTTTCTTATTTTGTATTTAAATAAGCAGAATATAAATGTCAGAGGAATTTATGTCTCAGGATATATTGTACAGATATTGCAATCATTAAGTATTAAAATTAATTAAAATTAAAATCATCCCAAGTCCTTGACATCTCTGAGCAAAAGATGGACACAGAACCTTATGTAAATGTGCATTTGCATCTTATAATACAAAACCATGAGTCTGACCTGTCACTATTTGTGGGTAGAGAAGGGGGCTAAAGCAATAAATGCTCACATCTTCCCAGCTGCATGAGCCTTGAGGACTTTCGCAGAGACAAACACAGGAAGAAAAATTTAAAAAAAAAAAAAAAAAAGAAAAAAAAAATAGCCAAGTAAACAAAAATCCTTATATTTGTGTGGTGAGACTAAGGACACAATACTTGTTTTCCCAGAAATAAATGTATTGTCTAACTCCTGTCTTCAACCTAGCTTTTATAAGGCTTTGTCTCTCACCATAACAGAGACCTTTATTTATTTATTTCCTCTGCACTCAGTGAAGGCAACAAAAGGAATACTACAAGGAGTGCCTGGTGTGTTGTAAATATATATGTAGAATGAATCTTGAGATAGGCCTGCTATGCATCTTGCTTTCTTTCCCTATGAAAGGACAGGAAATAATTTCAACAGGTGTTGTGAAGGACTGCATGAAGGATTTGCAGCCAGGAGAGCAAGAATGATGTTATGGCGGACTTCTGTTAGAGCTTGTGAAAGTTATTTAGTCCTTCTGCGTCTTCCTCTGCCACTTGGAAAGAGTAATGTTCGTTCACTTTATGAGGTGCTTTGAAGGAAGGAAAAATTAGGACTAACATTAAAACTAGACCTGGTTTTCTGCCTGGGCATGCATGGGAGGCATGTGGAGATGTGCCCTGCCCTCCCCAAGCTGACCAGAGGTGAGCTCACAGAGGGAGACATTCCTGTCATTGGTGTCACCCTAGTGACACAGCCACACCACAGCAGTGTCACCAGGAAGGATGGCATGACAGTCTGTCATTTTTCCCCCAGTCCACCCCAGATGAAAGACCACCCCTAGGGACTGGGACACCACCCTAATTACAGGGCAGAGCACTGGTGGGAGAGGAGGCTGCCCCTGGCACCTCTTGCCCAGATGCACCATGCTGTTGGTCACAGCCAACTGGCAGCAGCACCAGAAGGCCAAACAAGGTAAGGGTGGTGGTGAGAGGCAAGGGCAGGTGTGGGAGCAGATGGACATGTGGGGCTTGTTCTGGCTGTGCAGGAAGGCTGGTAGAGGCAGAAGATGGTGGCAGAGGCACAGAAAGAAACAGTATTTTAAACAAGAGACAAAGAGAAGGAATCCATGGAGAGAGAAGTACTGCAGGGAGCAGGACCACTTCGCGTCTTCTTCACATGGCAGCTGGGTGCAGGAGGGTCCACACAGGTCTCTCACACAGGGACTGTGGCACAAGAGGTCTGAGGGGGCTCTCTGGTGTCACGAGAGCAGGAGGAGGAGGAGACGCCACCGCTGCATGAAGCCTCTCCACCAAGCCAGGGCAGGTGGGCAGAGCAGCCCCAGAGAGGCCCTGCAGCACAGGCCTCCCCCAAGAAATCAGCAGCCTCAGACCATCCATATTGCCCACAAGTGCTACCACAGTTTCTCCTTGGGACTGCAGCAGCCCTGTGAGCCAGCAATGGGCAGCAATGGTAGAGTCTCATGCAGTCCCCTGCTCTGGAACGTGAAGAAGCACTGCTGGGCAGACAGGTCCCATATTCCTCCTGAGCTGCTGCAAGAGATGACCAGGTACCTCTGCCCCATGAACATGGCGGGGTACTGCCTGCTGGGGCTGTGCGTGCCCCACAACACCAGCCAGTACATTATGGATCAGCATCTGGACACATGGAAAAACGAGCAGGAAGAAGCAGTGGCAATGTTCAGAGAGAACAGTACTGACAGCATCATGGATGAGAGCATCTCTCTCAATGCCCCTCTCTCTTCCATAGCCCAGATTGAAGGAGATATCTCTACTGAGGAAGAGGAGGATGAGGAGGAGGACAGAACGCAGCTCACCAACCAAGACTAGAAGTGCAAAGCTGATATCCACCATGAAACCTAAACTGGAGTGACAATGCAAGGACAGCATCTAACTTGCAACATCATCAGCTATTAAGAGCCAATAAGCTTTTGACATTCAGCTCCTTAAAATATATATATATATTCATTTCTAATCTTGCTGCCTACTGCCTAGTGATTCACATATACTGAGATAGGGCTGGCAAAATAAGAGCCACGTAAACAAAAAGGCCAGTATTGTATATGACCAAGTGGTCAAAACAGCTGTCATGAAGAGTTATCTTTTAGAGACTCAGTTCCCATCAGGTGCATATATCCCATTCAGGATGGCTTTTACGTACATTACTATGTTCTACTGAAATAAGAGGGCCTTACACATATTTAAAAAAATGCATGTATGTAAACACAGATTAGAATGGGGGCTTAATTTGGACATTAAAAAGGAGAAAACAGACACTAAAGACTGCTTAACCATGGCTAAAGTGTGTATTTGCATATATATATAAATACATTGTATAATAATGAAAAATAAATGCAGCTCAAAATTAGGACAAAAAGAAAAAAAATAGATAAAAATCATAAAACTGGGGGTACAACAGCCCAGCCACAGTGCACACACCTTGACCTATCATGAGTGCTCATATCATTTTCATGTTACCAAAAGTCAGGAAGAGAATGAGGTTTGGTTATATATATTCACTTCATTTTTTAAGCTGCCTGAAAGTGTAGTCATGGGAACCATCACAAACATACTAGTATTTTTGTATCAAGGTGAAAGAGACAATAGCCATACATGTCCACTTGCTATTAGGAGAAATATATATATATATTCAAAAGAGAAAAGCAGTATTCAAAAACTTCTCTTGGTTCACTGCTGCTGCTTAAGAGAGAATGATGCTTATGTGGGTTGGGTATTTAACGAGGTGACAACAAATATCTTGTCTTTGACACAGATATTTGTGGACAAAGTGACATAAGCCTTTTCTAACTTCGGTCTGAACTGAGACAAGGTCTAAAATGCAGCTGGTTGTTGAAGTACTAATTTTTTTTGTATTTCTAGCAAACCAGCCCCCTAGCAACCAACATGAGAAATAAAACTAATATTAATCAGAATTTTCCTATATATGTCAATATTTTTTTCTGTGCAGAATAACTATGTATATGCATAGAGCTGTATATATAAATATGTTTTTGTTTTTGTTTTTGTTTTTCGATGCAGAATTAAGTAGCAAAGTAGCTATATACTCTCAAAAATGTTAGAACTTGAATGCCTAACTATATGCAAATCACTCATGTGGCAAAAACCTTCATCTTTAGCTCCATAGCTTGAGATGGCTAATATGCTATTATGGACTCTAATGGGTGAGGATGATGTAGAGGAAGTAATGCTAGAAGGAAAAATTTGGTATGTCATAAATGAACTGTCAGAAATTGCTACTTCATAATAGACTTCTCAAACCCTGACTTATTTGAAAACTATAAAATTCTTCCCAAGTAAATGTAATTTTAATTTTTTTACTGTCTATAAAAAAGAGTTGAAGCAGTGCTAACCATGAAGAAAACTGTTTGAATAAGTGTAAGATTTGTAGCCTCACTGTTAGTATCCCTTACTGTTATATTTCTGACTTTGAAAGACCGTAAGAGCTTGACAAAAAAAAAAAAAAAAAAAAAAATCTCCAAAGTATTTCAGATTTAGTTATTAAGTATTTTCAGTTCTCATTGAGAAAGTTTCTATATAAATCTTTTTTTTTTTTTTAATAGAGATTAATATAGATTTTTTTTTTTTCTTGTGGGTGAGAAGAGGTTTCTCTGATTATTTAAAACAAACAAACAAACAAACAAAAAAAAATTCCCATGAAGATGATTTCTAAAACTGTCTGAAATTTGAAGACAAAAATGGTTTTCTTCTTCCCTACTCCTAATTTTTAGTTGGGTGTAAGAATATGTCTGGAGAAATACTTTGACAAATTACAATTACCATGATGCTAGCAATCACTCAAAAAATGATATTTCAGTCAAACAATTAACACTATAGTATCTGTACTGCATTCTTGGAGTATTTATTTTGATGACACAATCAGTTCTAATATGCTGAAAAATATTTGGTTTGTAGACAATGGCAGAAGAAAGTGTTTATTTTGACAGCAGAAAAGAGAAATGCAAAGCTTTTAGTATGTTGAAAGATATAATAGCCAATATGAAGTTTGGAATAAGCATATTAGCAGCAGGGTACTGCTAAAATGATGACTAGTGATGTAGCACAGTCATGATTTTATTACTTATGTCTTCACTGACTTCATTTCGAAAATTAGCAAGAAGTTCAGATTTCCTTCTTCTACTCAGATTTCTTTTACACTCTGTATGTATGCATTTATTTCTACTTACACAGACTAGTAGTATTACATGATCACAGAATTGCAAACAGCTCATGATGCTTTCATAGAATGGTGGAATATATATTGTCTGCAACATGAATTGTAATTCAAAATTCACATAAAATAATTTAATAATTCTTTACTTAATACTTGTCATTAAAATATCAGTGCCTCTGATGCTGGAATTACCTGTGTTTTTTCTTCTCTGTTTTGTTATAGAACTAGAAAAGATCAGAATACAATACTCCATAGTAAATAAAAATATTTATAATTTTGCTACATATTCAAACTA
The DNA here is from genome assembly GCA_011074415.1 of Stictonetta naevosa. Taxonomy (NCBI): domain Eukaryota; kingdom Metazoa; phylum Chordata; class Aves; order Anseriformes; family Anatidae; genus Stictonetta; species Stictonetta naevosa. The sequence continues at coordinate 47,757,588 of CM021697.1, forward strand.
CTTTGAATTCATTACAACATATTTTTCCCATACACTATTGACAGTCTACCTACAAGCTGTGTATCTTCATGAGGTCAATGATGGACCATCAACATAGTGTTTGTTGCTCAGGTGTTGCCATGTAGGGAACACAGTGCTTTAAAAAATCCTGAATATGAGCTCATTTATAAGGTTGAAATGTCTTTCTTCAGAATTACTTCTGCTATTATATATATGAAAAAAATAATATTTCAGAAGTGTAACCTGTCAATAACATTTTCGTAATCTATAGTAAGTGCAATCTGGCAATAACAATTTTAACACGTGAGTTTTGAGTATCTGATAGTTTTGTCTACTTGGTCTGGTTTTGTGATATAATTGAGAAAAAACAAACAAACAAACAACAACAACAAAAAAAACTCTGTGGTACTCCAAGAAGATAGTAAAATATAGTTTAAATATTGAGTTTCTGTTTTAAATGCTTCTAGTGGGGAAAAAATGCATTTTTTTTAGCAGTTTCATCTTTTGACAAAAGATACTACAACTTAGTTGTACACACTGCCAACATGTAGAAGAGTGATGTCCATGAAATTAATATCATTTAATTCATGAGCAGGAGGAAAAATTTCATTTTGAATTTACTGCAGGGGAGAAAGAAAAAAAAAAAAAAAAAAAAAAAAAGAAAAGAAAATGGAAGCTGTTCTTACAACATTAAAGAGCCTTGGTAAGTTTTTGCTAAAGGGCTTTAACTACATGTTGTCTCAAGAAGAGTCAGACATAGGGAACTCACAGTAAGAAGCAGTAGGTTTTTTGTTTGTTTAAAGTGGGGTAATGTAGCAAAATATTTTTCTCTCAAGTGTTCTCACAGGTAAGAAGGAAGCAACACTAACTTTATGGCAACATTTGGATTTGATCTTGCTTGTCAAACTACAAGTTCTCTAGACAAGAGGTATCTAATAATTTCAAGCTGATGTACATGCTTCAAATGTCAAGCATATCAACAGCATGAGGATATGAAACATCTACAAGTATAGTATTTTTAAGTGACTAAAGAAAAATAAAGCCTTCTGAAATACACATTTTCTAAAACATGAGATATCTTAATAAGCATTTCTGATGTCAATGCCAAGCTGATTTTCATGCACCTCCAGATGTCACCTTGGAATCACATACAGAAAGGCCTGGGCTGGAAGTGACCTAAAAGACCATCTAGTTCCAACCCCCCTCCCATAGGCAGGGATATCACCCACTAGATCAGGTTGCCCAAGGCCCCATCCAGATCAGTCATAATCACCTCCAGGGACATCCACAGCTTCTCTGGGCAGTTCGGTGCCTCACTACCCTCTGAGTGAAGAATTTCTTCTTGACATCTAATCTAAATCTCCCCCTTTTACTTTAGAACTGTTCCCCCTTGCCCTGTCAGTATTTCCCCTTGTTAAAGGTCAAAAGGGCAGAGCAGAGGGGGACAATCACCTCCCTTGACCTGCTGGCCACTCTGTTGATGCAGCCCAGGACGCATTTGACCTTCTTGGTTGCAAGTGGGCACTGCTGGCTCATGTTGATCTTTTTGTCCACCAGAACCCCCAAGTCCTTCTCTGCAGGGCTGCTCTCAACCTTATCTTCTCCCAGTCTGTACTCATGTCTGGGTTTGCCCTGACCCAGGTGCAGCACTTTGCTCCAGCAGAGACAAGGGTCCAGTCTTCCTTGTCTTGTGAGTCAGGGTTAGAAGACACCTTCCCCTTCCAAGGACATAAGGCAGGACTGTCACTCAGCCTGGTCAGTCCACAATCTCCCATACATCAATCTCTCGCTCAGATTCCTGGACACTACACTGCCTAGTGAGCTCCTCCCACAACATGGCAACTTGGTCGAACTGTTTGCCTAGGTGGGCACACTTGTTTTTTTTTTTTTTTTTTTTTGTCTTCAGGAGGTGTGTTTGAGTGTAGGCATCTGCCTGGGGAGGTTGTGGCTCCTCTGCCTAGGTTTCAGCCTCAGCCCAGCAGTTGTGATGGACACCGCTTTTCTTTCAGTAGAAAGCTGCTTCTTGTTGCTCCAAGAATAGAAAAAAAGCAGCCCGCCTGCTGCCCTCCTGCGCAAACTGCTGTGCAAACTGCAGAGCCATGCCCTGGCTGCCCTGCTCCTGGCTGCTCAGCGCTATCTAGGGGCTGCTTTTGTACGTATCATTTACATAAAAAACTCGTTATGTAAAATTCTAAATCACTAATATTTTTACAGAGTATAATTAAGTACATACTCGACTTGGTAAATGAGGACAACAGGGTATTGTTATGAATGCCATTAATAGCACAACACAGACCTGCCAATATCTTTATTGTAGTTTAATGAAGCAGCAAAGCAATTTTTACTATTTCTTATTTTCTGATTGCAGAGAGAAGAAAAAATCCCATTCTTCATTTCCTGAATATGAGATTCACAGAACTAATTATGGCCTTCTGTTTCTTCTCCCTGGCAATGTATCATACAAGCAGCACAGCCATGCAGCCTCTGTCCCATGTTCTCATGTGGCAGGGACAAGAGATCCGTATTTCATTTTAGGTATTTTATGCAAACAGGTCCAAAAATAATCTGAGAACAACCTCGCAGCTGCTAGTTTAGAGTATTACCCTGGGAGATAAGATATTTGGATTCCTGTCCCCACTCCAGCGTGCAATTTATGTTACTACAAATTCATATAGACTCAAGAGAACAGATTAAGGCCACACTGTCTGGTCTCCAAATCCTTTTGAGCTGATTTTCTAGATGGTAAAAAATTGAAATTCAGACTTATTTAGGTAAAGAAAGAATGAACACTCAGGTGTCCTGAATCCTAAGTAAGTATTTAAATCACTGAGCTATTAAATGGTGAAGAAACAGAATCATCCTCACCTTTAGAAACTTTGAGAATCTCCCCTCTGATTTTTTGTAGCATAACCATATTAGAAATAGAGTGTATACCATATATTGGACAGGGTTGGCAACAGATATAGTAATGTAAAAAACCTTTGATTTTATACCTTTGATTGATCATACAAAAATTCAGTCACCATATACTTGGTATTTTCATTATTTTTAACAAAATGTTGCATTGTTGAAATTTTTGACTCCAGCAAATTTCTGAATTACTATGAAATTTCATACCTACAAAATAGAGGAAGGATTAGAAAATAAAATTTGCTGCTCATCATTGGCATCCCGAGCTTTCCTGAACTAAAAAGGCATGTTTTTGAGATTTATAGCAAAACATGATTTTGTTAGGAGATGAACATAATTGTCTAGACAGTTAGTCCATTCTGAAAGGACAAAAATCTACATTAAAAGTTTGTCACCAGTGAATAGGCCTAACTTACTTGCACATATATACTGGAAACCAGTTGCAGCCTCTGACAGTGCATGCCAAATTACCAAAGCTAACATTAAATTTTATTTATTCTGACCATCAAGATTCATCATCTTTGCTTTTTCTTTCAAAAATTTATGGTCTCCAAAGGTGTAGATCTTCCACTTTGAGCAAAAGTCCTTTTTTCTTCAAAGAGCACATGATAGTTAAAATACCTTTTAAACTGGGTTGTCCTAACAAATGAAGGACCTGTCAGATTTTCTCTGAACAGTCTCAGTAATGGAAAAAGGTTCATAAAATACTCCATATAACTAGAAAAGATACTGGAATATTTTTTGTGCTCTATACTCAAATTGATTCATAATAAATCTAGATTGATAGCTTTTTTCTTCAATAGCTATGACCATATAGGCTATTGACAGGTTCAGAGAAATAGCTAATTCTTAAATAAGGCTAAGACATCACTGGGGATAATTCAGCTAAGCATGATGTCTTCTTCACAGGTAGTTTATCCTACAGCTCTAATATCATGGTGACAGATGAAGTCTCATTGCTGTTGTGGGCCTCGGTTTCTTAGACACCCAGCTGTGACAAGTGGATGACTCTATGGTGGGTATGAGGAGGGCTCTCTGAATGGCCTTCCAGATCCCTTGAGAATACCGCTAAGGAAAATTGAACAGGACTATCATGAAAGCCTTTTAAAGAGAAGGAGCAGGCTGTACACATCCTTAATCCACTTCCACATCAGTCTGAGATTAAAAAAAAAAAAAAAAAAAAAAAAAAAGCTGTTGAGACAAAGTCAGACTAAGCTAGGTCTGAAGATATAAATACTGGAAATAGTGCAGTGAAGGGCCACGAAGATGATAAAGGGATTGAAGCCTGTGACATATAACAAGTGGCTGAGAGACATGGCACTGCTCAGCTTGGAGCAGAGAAGGCTGAGGGATATCTTATCAATGTGTATAAATACCTGATGAGGGGTGTGAAGAAGGGAGCCAGGCTCTTCTCAGTGGTGTCCAGTGAATTGACAAGAAACAATGGATACAAACTGAAATACAAACAATTCCATTTCAAAATCTTTCACAGCAAGGGTAGTCAAACACTTGAACAGGTTGCCCAAAGAGGCTGTAAAGTCTCCATCTTTGGATCTTCAAAATCTGACTGGACATGGTACTGAGCAACCTCCTCTAGCTGACCCTCTTCTGAGCAGGAGGGTTTGACTTAACAACCTCCAAAGGGGCTTTCCAAACTCAGACATTGTGTGATTCTGTAAGCAGTTTACCTTGGCTGTTTTATTCTTCCCAGGCAACACAACGTTGTTGTGAACCACTACTTTGATTAAAAAAAGTGATTCTTGAAAACACAGTTCCATACCTTTAATGATTTGCATAACAATGCTCTTTTGCATTTACCAGCCTAGTGATGATAAATGAAATTCCTGAAAATCAAGAAAGTTCCTACATTAGTTATAGTTTAAATGGAAGGTTGGGCTAAAAATATATACATCTGAAATGTAAACATTGGACAATGCTTGTAATTGTTTCAAATTAAGACACATAAATCTAAGAAATTTTAGGGTTGGGAATTTGCTTAAAAGAAATAATAATAAAAAAGTAATAAAATTAGTTGTCAAGTGAGACAACTAAATGATTTATGTTCCCTTATATATTGATATCATTACAAAAATACAAAAATGCAACATCCTTCAAAGTCTGTGAAATCTAATCTGGGTCTGCAAGCACTAGGCTGATTATCATTCTGTGCTTGCTGTCTGCTCTTATTGCTGCACTTGAAGAGAGATTTGGGTACCTTGCTCTGACAGATGTTTGGGAGATGAGAATACAGTGTTTGAAAATGATATAGCTGCTTACAAATACTGCAGCTGAATTACTTTGTGATTCCAGCTTTCCCCATCCAGAAGCTCTTCATTCATGGTAAGCACTTTGTCTAAAGCCAGCTCTCTCTGTCTTCCCTCTAATGTTCCCAGACTGAAACTGAACATTTTCCCTGTTCTCACCTCAATCCCTCCATAAAACTTCATCTAAACCAGAAAACTAAAGTGCTCAGGGGACTATTGCACAACTGTCCATACCATTAACACTGAGCCTGGCATCATTTACAGCTGAAGCAACTAATGCTCTTCCAAGCAATACCCAGAGTTAGCATGGTCTGGAGACCACTCAAAACAAACAAAAAACAGTCTGGATGTGGCCAACCTATTTTGGGTGGAAAAGGATTTGAACTAGATAGATATAAACCATGCTGTGTCAGTTTGTTGCAAAGCCAGAGAACAATCCAAGCCCCTTTTTGTCTATTAGCACAAATGAAGTTTCTGAGTCTGTTTCAGTCTGTAGATCCTTCCTTCTTCTTTGATAAATCTTTTCTTTCCTCTAGATTCTAATGAAATATTTTCTCCTTCAGAGGAAAGAATAAGATCTCCTTAGACCTCAGCCCCAAAAAAGCCTGAAATGGATCGGAGGTGCCCAAATCCCTTTGAACCCTTAGAAGGATCTAACCTCACATTGGAATATTTGCTCAGAGCAGCTGGAATCCTGAGATAATCAAACTGCAAACTTTTAGAAGTTCTTAGAAGTTCTTTTTTTTTTTTTTTTCATTCACAACAGAAGGTGTATGCCCTAAAACAAAGTCACTCTTCAGTTAAACGAGTTCCTGCTCTAAACAGGGGCAGTCAAAAAAGGTTCATAATGATTTTTAACAGGAAAATGACTCTTTTTCATATTTTTCTTCTTAGAAACAGCTAAAACAAATTTGGTTAATCTTTCAGGTTAAACCTGAAGAATAATTCAAGAGAAAATTTCAATTCCATGCTTAAAATCTGGAAGTTACAAACACCTGAAGACCAGGTATTATGAGAATTACCATTAATAACAGGCAGTGTTACTAGGTGTGCTTTGAAATACACACACACACACACACACAAAAAAAAAAAAAAAAAAAAAAAAAAGAACTCCCCTTCTCCCCTTCAAGAACCCCTCTTTTCCCCACAAAGGCACAAAAAGCAACTGTTCCCCCATTAACTTATACCTGAATAAAAGCATATTCGGAAGAACAAAACAGGGTACCAGATGGAACTGAGAAACTTTGGTCTGTGACAAAGATTTCATACCTATAGTTGAGACAGGAATCATCCTTCAGACACCTGCATAGTCAGTTGTCCCCTACAGAGACTCTATGACAGGGCTCCAACATAAAAGGAAAGAAAAATGAGCCTCAGCCCAGGCAAGTACAAGATGCTCAAACTGAGCTCAGCTCCTCACCTCAGTCACAACCTGGCCAGATTTGGCCCTGAGAGCAAAAGATGATTTCTGAGGCACTACACAGTTCAGATTGGAGCAACATTTTTGTAGACATGTATTTGGAGATCTGAGCAGTAGACAATCCTCACATATCCACTCCTTAAGATGCTCATGGAAAATTTTGATCATGTAGGTAAGAACAAGCCTTGAGACAATATTGAAACAATATTGAAACAATAGAAACCCAAGAGTTAAAACGTTTCCAGTCAAAGGGCTTAACTGGTGTTTTGCCTGCAGTGACAGGCCTTTTTCAGAAATAGGATTTATTTTGGATTGCAACTTTGCACCAGACCCATGCTTTCGTTCCTCACACTGAACCCCTTCTCCATTTAGCAGAATTTTTTGCACCAGGTGAGAGTAGTCTGAAACAACGAGGTTACAACTTAAAGATATCTTTCCAGTTTCACTAACGAATGACATCTGAGCACTAAAGAGCTACTTGTTATTTTGGCACTTAAGGGATAGTCCTCTTTTAATGAGTCCTATGTAGTTTAAAAGCCTCAATAGTTTGCTACTTAAGAGACTAAATAGTTCAGGAAAGCATGAATAATGTGTTAACAGCCACGTAAAAACCTGAGCTTTCATCTCCACTCAAGTCCTGGCATTCTGAATGATAATTTAGTTGCCTGATAGGCAGCTGATACTGACACTGATCTTTTACTTGATATTACTAGATGTGCACTTGATCCATTCATAAATTGCTTAGAAAGATCTGGTTGCACGATGCAAAAGAAGTATGTGTCTCTGTATCTTGGGGTCATCCCAGCTCTTATTTGGGATGGGATGTATTTTTAACTGTTACTAAGAAGCAAGAACAAAAACAAAACAAAACAAAACAAAAAAGCTAGTAAAAATTCCTGGTAAGTAAAATGCATCAAACCCCTGAACCTCACTGCTGGTGGGAGTACTAGAAGTAGTTTTCCATCTGCTCAGCCCTAATATGTAGAGTTAGGGAAAAAGTCCAACAAAGCAGTTCCCTGGTTGACAACACAGTTTGTCAAATTTGAAACAGTTCAGGGTCATAATTTCAAATTGTCATCATTTTTAAAAAATAACAATGGTGGCAGAATGGAGATTCTGCTAAAAACAAAATTGAACATTTTTGTTTCCAAATATATATTAATTTCTATTAGTGTGAATTTGGTGAAACTGAATTGTCTATACTTGGTAAGATTGGGATGAAATGGCATCATATGGACCAGAAGACTGCTCAAAAAGTCAATTGTATCCCACTGCTATGTCTTCTGGAGATACCACAGAGTGCATAAAAAGTGCTTTAGAAATGTTTTAATAAGACATAAAAATCTCCATACAGATTTTTTTTTTTTTTTTTAATGTTACAGCCTGTACAGAATAGAATTTAAAAGCACAAAACCATCCTGGATATGAAGTACAGTGATTATTTTACATCCAGAGTCTGAAACAAAACAAACAAACAAAAAACATTGGAATATGTTTATGGAGGGCCCTACTGTTGATGCAATAAGCCACTGAGTTTACCAAAGCTGCATACAAATAGTAACTAAATAAATAATTTGTTACCACTCTAAGGCTGAATCGTCTCCCCTCCAGCCACAGTAAAATCCAGGTTAGGGTTGTCTCTGCTCTTAAAGGTAGAAGGAGAAGACCTTCTTCTAATCAATTGTCTGAGGTCTGAGACAGAGGTATTCTGAGATATTATTGTAAATGGTGTTTTGTGGTGCCCAGTCAGAAAACTCACAAGATTACAAAAGATACATGAGGTTTCCATGCACTGACTGGTGGAATGCAGAACCAAATAAACCTACCTGTTCTCCCTGGAAGTTTTCTCTTCATAAATGTGCTTCTTTTCTAAGTAACCAGGCTCACACCGTTTTTTTACAGACTAGCAAATTATCCAGTCTGCTGTCAATTTCCAGCACAATGGAAGGTGCAACAAAATTATTCTCCTAAGACTGTTTCAGTGGCTCCATTGGGAGATCCTCTAACTGCCTGGGGATTAAACTGCCTGGCTATTTATATTGCAGCTTCTCATTCATGATAGCAGGTAGGTAAACTGTTAGATAAATTATATTAACCCTACACATGTCAAACCTAATTCTCAGACTGTATTAGTAAGTGAGTCATTTAAATCCACTGGGCTCTATCACTTCATAAAAAAAAATTATATCTCACCCATATTATTTGAAATCCAGGGAGATTCTTCTTGAAGTTGTTTTCACCAAGTTTCTCTGCCTCCTTGCCTAATTATCAAAGAGATGTCTTGCCTCTAGAGAGAAAGTAATTTGTTTTTCTAGTTGCTACAGTAGCTGAGTCATAATACAGGGTTTGTGAAATTACATCCTTTCTTTGGCAACGGGCAATAAGATACACAGAGCTGCATGAATTAGTGTATATGAAGGAGAGATTCAAATAGATGGATTTTGGAAGCATAAAGTCTACTTTTAATCCACAAAAGTATCTCTAGTGTAGAAAATAAGACTAAAAAAACCACTGGCATCTAACAGTTTTGGCAGAACATTTCTTCTGAAAACATGCTGTGGTGTGAATTGTCTCTAAAAAAAATCCTCAGATAATATATTAAAATAAAGTAGCTTGAAAGTACTTCTCATGCATTTTTCACATTCCTAAGCATGTTCTTTGTTAAATTGTATTTTCTTAAAAAACATAGTTTCTTTAACAAGAAGATGGCTAATTAAAACCAACATGTCCAGAAATTACATAACTTCTGTAATACAGTGAGAAGAGATCTATCAGGGAAAGATTTTTTTTTATTATTTTTTTATTTTGTAGCATTTAATCTTTTTAATAAATGCATATACTGGTTAAATTGGTAGCTACCTTGGCCAATTTTTTGATTAATTAGATGTAAATCTCTTCATTATTTGGAAGTATTTTATGACTAAAATTCATTCATTCAGTGCTCAAAAATGAGGGTTCAGCAGGGCAGAATACTGTTTGGATTATCATTTTTTTTCCGAGAATAATTAATTTTAAACTGAGGATTACATGATGGATTGCTCTTTATCTCAAGAATAAAAACAAAAAATACTCTCCTTCTCCCTTCCCTTCATCCTCCCCCCTCTCCCCACCCAAAAATAAAAGAGGGAAGATACCAAATAAGATAAGCATCCTTGTAAAATGTCAGAATAAAATTCCTTGGAGAATGAATTAACAAAGCAATCAAACAGAAGGCACAAGTGAAGAAAGCCTTGTGACTGGAGGGCCTTCTAATGCCGCACATGTTCCTACCAGTCAGCATTTCTTTTGAAAGCTGGAACACCCTTGTTTGCTCTTTAGTGACAGATTAAGCACAGATGGCAATTCAACAGTCTTGTCTGTGCATGTTGGCCCAGAGAACGTGACCTGCATCTGTTTTAAGCAACAGACTAATGTGTTTGCTCAAGGCAGCAGCAGGCATTGCTGAGTAATCCTTGGATTCACAAGAGCCTCTTTTCTTGCCTCTCAGACTTTTCCAACATGGAAGAGCAGGTGTTCATATGTGCTTGCTCTAGGATGAAAGATGGCTTTCTGGAACACTTCTGAAATTTCTATTTCAACAGATTTTTGTGGAGAACATGAAAATGAGCACATTATGTTTCAGAGAAAGGTTAGTGGAGTGCTATGCCACAAAAATTTCATTCTTAATATGTTAGGGCAGCAGACCATGGTTCAAATGTGCATTTAAAATTAAAATCAAAATATTTGACACAAGTCTGAAAGTATTTACCATATAAATGTATAGCATTTTCTGCAGACCAAGATTTATTTAATTATTTTGTGAAGTAAACACAATTCTATATATTACAACTTTGTCACGTGTATTCTTACCTTAAAAAAAAAAAAAAATCATGAAAATATCACCCGCCCTCAAGCTAAAAGTCAATTTCTGGTACTTTGCTGTATGTTTAAGGCAATATCCTGCTTGTTAGAAGCAGGCCATAACCTGGTACACTACCTCCACCTCCATATTGATCTTAATGTCTTTTACCCTTGAAGTTAGGCTGCTCCAAAATCCTAAAGGCCTTTTCAAAAGAGTCTAGGAAGTACACTATCCAATTTCCCCATCCCAGGTTTCCTGTTAGACACAACTCTGGGGATATTACTTTGAGGGCAGACATTTGGAGGTCTGGGCAACACATACTGGGATCCATCTGTGCTGCACTTATGGACATGTTCCCACACACAGAGTAAGGATCAGATTCACATGTTGATGTGATAATAGCACTCATACCAGCGTCTACATGCACTTATGAGAGTATGGCTCACAAGTGTTTCTGCACTAGAGGCGAGTGTTGAGACTGCTCCAAAATATCAGGTATTCTCAAAATGTGCTTTTAATTCAACATGAATGCTTGTATTTTGTTATTTTTCTTTCTTTAAAATCCAAGAAAATTTTCTTTTTTGCATAACTTTCTCTGTGATGGTGGAAAAACCTTGGCACATAACCTGTCCTTCATTCACAAAACTGATAAAATATAATTAATGCAGAAAATAATGATTTTCTGGATAGAATCCTAAGGTACTACCCCAGGGATTTGATCCTAATGGCCAAACTCGGCTTTATGTTTTTTAACCTATGAGAAATGTTCACCTGTGCCATGACTTTTTATGCAGTAAAATTTTGTAAAGTTCAATGGGAGTTCTACCTGCTTGTGTCACAAGGTACATTTTTCCAAAATCATGTTCTTCATCCTTTTTTTTCATTATGACTGTGTTGCAGCAGAACAAAACATGATCATGGATGTAAAGGAACAACTAAATGTAATGTAGAGACAATGGTAATTTCCAGGAATTTCTGTGGTCACATTAAGTATTTAAGGAAAAGAAATTCCAGCTCTCAGTTCAGTTAGCATGATCTGCAATTCAGTAGTTAATTTTAACAACAATATAATCTTCCTTGTTTAAATTAGTTCATAAAACTCTTTAAACTCAGAAACAGTATTAACTTGAAGTTCAGTCTTAAGAAACCCATAATTTTTGTTGTTGGTGGTGTTTTTTTTTGTTGTTGTTGTTGTTGTTTCAATTCTTCCAACTCTTTACACTATTTTTTTGATCTTTTCACTACCACTTTATAAGGAGAACAGGATAAATTTTCTAAATATTAAGGAACTGAAAACAGGAGGATTTGGAGGTAGAATATTAAATCACTTCTTAATACAAAACTCCTGAAGCACATCCTCACAATCCAGTGAATATTGTCCAGTAGACAACACTTCTAAAAACATGACAAAGCATTTTTTTTTGTCAATTGTCAGCACTCAAAATTGCTTACAATTTTTTTTTTTTTTTTTTTTCTTTCCAGAAGCTGTAGCTGAACCAGGTAATTTATTTGATTTGATTTGATTTTTTTTTCTGAAGCCAAACTCTGGAGCCTGTTGGTAAAACTAATGAATAAAATCCCTGACCACTCATTCTCCCCTATTTATGAAGTATTTTTGAAAATAAAAAAATATAAGGAAAAAAAAAAAATGATATTCATTTTTACAAGTAGCTCGCTCTTCAGCAAAAACTTCAGGAAATTTGAATTATAAAGTTTAAGATCACATCATCATCATTAAATAATAACAAAAAATATTTTAAAAGAAATACAAGTAATAGTTGCTGAAAGTCTCTGCATCATCCCTGTTTTAATAATACTTGAGGGACTAAAAAGGAATCAAGCAATCCCCACCTAATACATACCATTACTTGTAACAGATGGAGCATATGAATACATTTTTAGTATATGAGGTATAAAAATAAAGGATCCTATGGGGGCATATTTCAACTTTTTAGCCTTCTCAGAATTGGCCAAATTAATGGGTGGTATTAACATGATGGAGATTTTGAGAACTGAAACTACTTTTTGAGCTGTTGATGCTATTAATAATGACTTTCCTGCTAATTTATAGCCTGTTGTTTTCCATTCCACTCCATGAATTCTAATTTACTTTTTCATTACTTTAAAAAGAAACCTGTGCTGTGCATTATGTGAAAAATAACACCTTGCTCTAGCAAATGATTTTCACAAGTGGTGTCACATATAATATCAATGTGTGCATCTGAGATATTCTTAGCTAATACAAAATGCCATATCCAATCAAGTCTGTGTTGCTAGAACTGTTTACTTCACCTGGGGACCTGCTTTCCACAAAGACTTCTACTTTCAAGTTATCAGTAACCAATGTCACACTGAATACACTGATTAGTTACTAGAGTTTTAACACAGACTGCTAACCCTCTAATTAAAAAAAAAAAAAAAAAAAAAAAACAACACTGAAAACACAATGCTGCTGCTCAGACCTACCCCAATACTGTTGTCTTTTTCTTATTTCTTTCTTTTTTCTTTTTTTTCATGAACACGGATAAAAAATTCTGTTCAAAACCAAACTGGTAGGAACCTGTGTATACCACCAGCCTCAGAGCAGGCGAGACCTGCTGACAAAACTAAATGTTTTGAAACTGCTATTAAAATGACATTCTTTTTCTGCTTCTCTCCTGTTATTTATTTACTAATCCTGAACTGCTCATCAACCATCATGTTTATAATATAGGAGAGATCCAAGACAAGAAATGTGTTGTGGACAATCCCTCCTAGCTACATGCCTTAGCTGGACCCAGCCAGCAGCCTTTGCAAACCTGTGTCAGATATCCAATTAACTATCTCTGTGACAGACGTGCCCAGGACCTGCAGCCCAGCACCTGTAGACCTGCCCTTCTAACCTGCTGGTGTTGTCCTCCACCAAGCCTGCCACCATGGTGGTGCTGAGGCTCATGGCAGAGAGCTATCAAGAAGGTCAGACTGTGGCTGGTGTATGTTGGTCATCTGCCATTGCCAGAAGAGCTTCCACAAATCCATCAGGTTGCAGGAGCACTCAGACAGCAAGGCATGCAAACATCTGAAACACCACAACCTCTCCTTGTGCAGGACCTCATGACCCTGATAGGAATGGGCCTTTACAGTCACAAAGCAAGGAACAATACTCCAGGGCTGTGCCATAGTTGGCAGTTTGCTAGGTGTTGGGACTTATATTCAGACACAGAGGTCAACAGCAATACTCACAGCTATATCTTCACACTGTATCCCTTTCCTAAAATTGAATTTATGATAGTGCACAGGACTCTGTAGATCGAGTCTTCAATGTCTGGAATGAAGAAACCTGAAAGACAAATGCTCCCCTTGGCATTTAGACCTTGATCAAATTCCCATAGAACTGTAAACAGGGAAAATAAATACACTTAAAACATTCAGGAGAGACAAAGAGAAGCCAGGTAGGTAATGTTGACAGATATCTATTTAAGGCACACAAACTGAAACTGCAGCAAGTTTTAACTACTCCAAGAGAACTAAAAGAGAGATTGGTATGTCGTCTTTGCAAATAAAGATAACTTGGGAAGAAAGCATTAAAAGACTTAAAAAAAAAAAAAAAATCAAAGAGAATCTGAAGGTGGAAAAATAATCAATGTGAAAAATGTTATAATTAAATTCCTGAAATTATTGGATATATTAAAAGGAAAACTCAGTTCAAAGTTACATACATTTTAGACATCTTCTTAATAATTTAGTACTGCAGAAAAATCTGAATTATAGCAGTGATATCCTGACTTTACTGGATAATTGTATTTGGAAAATATCTAAAGAAAGATTTAGATATTTTCCATATCTTTCCCTCAGAACTCTGATCCCTTCATTTCTTGCTACCTTTTTGATAGCACTAGTGCCTCTGTAGCTTTGGTCCTCATCAACAGCATTCTTCTACAGTACTTAATCTTGCACTAGATTGGGTCTTAATCCCACTTTTTTATTATTTTTTTCTTTTTTTTCTTTTTTTTCCTACAGAGTATCTGAAAAATTTATTGGTGTGCTTGTCTTGTTTTATCCAAATAGATATCTTCGGTAACAGAATACAAGATTTAACTTTCTATAAATACGTTGCTAGAGAAACATCAGCTGTATCTATGGCAATAAACTAAAAAATAAATAGAGTTATCCCCAGGCCCTAAAGTTATCAGTTTATAATACTAAATTGTCAGAACAGGTCCTGTGATGATTTAGCCCAAGTCAGCTAGCTCTGCTCCAAACTCTTCCTGGATGCTGCTCAGGAGTTAGCAGGGGCAGTATATCTTTTTCATCAGGCAGTTACAAGGCCAATCTGCTTAGAAGGTGAGAGAGTTTTGCAGCACAGAGAACAGTCTCATTCAGCTCATTCACCTAGATGAACACTTGTATCTATAGTCTTTGCATCAGTCAGAGTCTAACATAGTCTAAAAGTCTGATATATAGCCTAAAAGGCTATATCTATATATCTGAGTCTTTCCTTCAGGACTCAAGCTCTTTGACAATTTTGTTTTATTTTGTCTTGTCAGAAAAAAAAAAAAAAAGAAAAAAAAAAGAAGAAAAAAAAGAAGTAAGCAAATTTCATGTGACCTAAAGATTATTAAATTCAGGCTCACTTAGATCAACAGAGAATTTAATGGAACCTTCTGCTTTCCTCTCCTTAGCTGAACCAGAGGTACCACTGTCATATTGGTCTTTTTTCATCTTCAAGGTTATAAGCTAAGAAAAAGAGCATGACTAAAATTTAGCTTGCAGATTAAGACACCTACATTTTCTGCTTACACACTGACATCTAAACTCAGTGTAATACAAATCTCCCCAGTACAGTGACAGCCTAAAGACCTTGTTCAATGTAGCTGTGAAAATCTACTTGAAGATTCTTGAATCATGTGTCACAGCCTACAAATCAAATCTCACTCAGCCCCATATCTCTACAAATCCAAAACAAATCTGAGAACTAATTTAGTTTTTTCTCCTTTGACATTATGGTGATCTAACCGTGTTTAAAGAACATGGCTAAATGAGTCCAGCTGAGCAGCCACTAAAAAGTGCAGCTATGAATGAAAGCTCTAATATAAACAAAGTTAAAAATAAAGGTCTTTCTTCTACTTTAATATGGCAATCAGTAAGATTTTTTTTCATCTTCCCATTTCAAACTCTAGTTAATTTACCATTTTATTTCGGCTTCGATTTCTGTTCAAAGAAACATCTGTCAACATTTTGGAGAATCTCAATTGATCTCCCTGATATAGGATCAAGTCAAGGCTGACAGAAAAAGCAATTGATTTTTGGTCTCATCATTAAAATACTTTCCTCCTTTTTCTTGTTTCTCTGAAGTATTGATCCATGAGAGACATGGCTTTAAATATATGCCTCAGAAAAGCAGTGAATATCTGTAGCTCATTAGTTCCACTATGTCTTCAGAGAGATTTGAAGTATCTTCACAGACAGTTCTTGTGATAATATGCCAAAGCTTCCTCCTAGTGCACCTGCCTACATTTATAGAATAAAATATCAAATATCACTGGAACTTGACCCTGTACAACTTGAAACATCGTGTAAATAAAACAATAGTAAGGACTGTGAGTTGGACTGCACATACAAAATGACTGAAAAACATCTGTTTTCCTTTGGCAACATGTTTTCAAATCCTGGCAAAATACCAAATATAGCACAATTCTGCTAGAAAGGCACAATGAACAACAAAATGTCTGTAAAAGTGTTCATTCAAATAGCTCTTTTTCTGCACAATAAGATTTATATGAGGATTTTAACGTGGACATCAGTAGAAAACAGCTGACAGATGACAAGCATCGACAGTACCTCAATGTAATCGAATAGGTAACGCATCTACATGAAACTCAAATACCTCTTCCTTGAGTTCACACCAATCAGTTGAGCTTTTAAAACTGTCGAGTAAGACAGGTATTTTTCTGAGGTGGTCCATAAGTTATAGCAAGTGCTCTTGGCCAAGAGATTGAAAAGTTTCCAAGCACCATATTCCAAATGACACCACCAGGGTAATCACTTTCAGCCCTCAGACTGCCTGCGTAAGTTTCTCTTTGTAGAATTCACTGTTCTAAACCTTTACTTAGTCACAAAACACATCTGCCACGTACTCCTGTTGTATTCATATGGTTTGGGAATCACAGAATCACAGAATCACAGAATTAGGGGTTGGAAGGGACCTCGAAAGATCATCAGGTCCAACCCCCCTGCCAAAGAAGGTTCCTTAGAGCAGGCTGCCCAGGTAGGCTTCCAGATGGGCCTTGAATATCTCCAGAGAAGGAGACTCCACAACCTCCCTGGGCAGCCTGTTCCAGTGCTCTGTCACCCTCACCGTGAAGAAGTTCTTTTGCATGTCGGTGCGGAACTTACTGTGCTCTGTCTTGCGGCCATTACCCCTTGTCCTGTCCCCAAAAACCACTGAAAAGAGGTTGACCAAATCCCTCTGTCTCCCACACCTCAGGTATTTATACACACTGATGAGATCCCCTCTCAGTCATCTCTTCTCCAGGCTGAACAGGCCCAGGTATCTCAGCCATTCTTCATAGGGAAGATGCTCCAGGACCGTATCATCTTTGTGGCCCTCCGCTGGACTCTTTCCACGAGATCCCTGTCTTTTTTGTACCGGGGAGCCCAGAACTGGACACAGTACTCCAGGTGAGGCCTGACCAGGGCAGAGTAGAGGGGGAGGATCACCTCCCTTGACCTGCTGGCCACGCTCCTTTTAATGCACGCCAGGATCCCATTGGCCCTCTTGGCCACCAGGGCACACTGCTGGCTCATGGTCAACCTGTTGTCCACCAGGACCCCCAGGTCCTTCTCTTCAGAGCTCTTCTCCAGCAGGTCATCCCCCAGCCTGTACTGATACGTCCGGTTGTTCCTTCCCGGGTGCAGTACTCTACACTTGTTCTTATTAAACCTCATTTGGTTTCTTCCTGCCCACCTCTCCAGCCGGTCCAGGTCTCGCTGAATGGCAGTACAGCCTTCTGGCATGTCAGCCACTTCTTCCAGCTTTGTGTCATCAGCGTACTTCCTGAGGCTGCCCTCACTATTCCCTCATCAAGGTTGTCAATGAAGATGTTGAACAAGACTGGACCCAGCACCGACCCCTGGGGAACTCCACTAGTCACAGGTCTCCAGCCGAACTCTGCGCCGTCAGCCAGTTCTCAACCCACCTTACTGTCCACTCATCTATCCCACACTTTCTCAGCTTTGCTAGCAGGATGTCATGGGAGACAGTATCGAAAGCCTTGCTAAAGTCAAGGTAGATGACATCCACTGCTCTCCCCACATCTACCCAGCTGGTGATGCCATCATAGTAGGCAAAGAATTTGGTCGAGCACGACTTCCCCTTGGTGAACCCATGCTGACTACTCCTCGTAACATTCTTCTCTTCCAATTGCTTGGAGATGGCATCCAGAACAAGCTGTTTCAACACCCTTCCAGGGACAGAGGTGAGACTAACTGGCCTGTAGTTTCCTGGATCCTCCTTCTTGCCCTTCTTGAACACCAGAGTGACATTGGCTGTCCTCCAGCCTTTAGGCACCTCTCCTGTTCTCCAGGACCTTTCAAAGACAATAGAGAGAGGTTCGGCAATCACCTCTGCCAGTTCCCTTGGCGCACATGGATGCATCCCATCGGGACCCGTGGATTTGTGTGCATTGAGCCCACTCAGATGCTTCAGAACCACTCTGTCGTCAACCAGGGGGGAGCCCTCCATTACCCAGACCCTTTGTCCTCCCACTAGGGTCGAGGAGTCCCGGGAGGGGAGTCCTTGAAGCAAAGAAAGCATTCAGCATCTCTGCCTTCTCGGCATCTCCCATTACCAGGACACCCCCCTCGTTCAGCAAGGGACCCACATTATCCCTAGTCTTCCTTTTACTGTTTACATACTTAAAAATATATATATATAAATAAATAAAATAAAATAAAATCTTATTATCCTTTATCTATTTTCCAAGCCTCTTCTCTAAGTGGGCTTTAGCCTTCCTTGTCGCATCCCTGCAGGCCCTGACAACACTTCTATACTCCTCCCAAGAGGACAGGCCCTTTTTCCACATTTCATAGACCTTCCTCTTCCTTTTGATCTTATCGATGAGCTCCTTGCTCATCCATGCAGGTCTACTGTCCCCCTTCCCTGATTTCCTTCTCTTAGGGATGCACCGATCCTGAGCTTAGAAGTTCTGTTTAAATGTAGCCCAGCTCTCACAAGCACCCTTGCCTTCTAGCAACCTAGCCCATGAGATACTCCCAAGTAGGTCCCAGAAGAGGTCAAAGTTGGCTCTTTGAAAGTCCAGGGTAGCAATCCTGCTTTTAGCCTTACTTCTTCCACCAAGTTCCATCTTGAACTTCACCATCTCATGGTTGCCACATCCCAAGCTGCCCCCAACATTCACATCCCTAACAAGCCCATCCCTGTTGGTAAGGACAAGGTCCAGAAGCACCCCCCGCCTCATGGGCTCCTCCACCACCTGAGTCAGAAAATTGTCTTCAACGCATTGTAGGAACCATTTGGACTGTGCATGCCTGGCTGAGTTGCTTACCCAACAGATGTCTGGATAATTGAAGTCCCACATGAGAACCAGCACCCGTGAGCTTGAGGCTACTACCAGCTGCTTGTAGAAGATCTCATCGACCTCCTCCTCCTGATCTGGTGACCTGACCCCCACAACAGTTTCCCCCTACCAGACAACCCTTTAATTTTCACCCACAAGCTCTCCACTTGTCCTTCACCCTCCCCCAGGTGGAGCTGGGTACACTCTAATTGCTCCCTCACATAAAGGGCAACCCCACCCCCCCCGCTTCCCCAGCCTGTCTTTCCTAAAAAGGACATAGCCCTCCATGACAGCGTTCCAGTCATGCAAGCTGTCCCACCACATCTCTGTGATTGCAACGAGATCATGGCCCTGCGACCAAACACAGGTCTCGAGCTCATCCTGTTTATTTTTACATGCTCCGTGCATTGGTATACAGGCACTTTAGGGAAGCAGCAGGCGCAGTTA
This sequence comes from Stictonetta naevosa, assembly GCA_011074415.1. NCBI lineage: Eukaryota > Metazoa > Chordata > Aves > Anseriformes > Anatidae > Stictonetta > Stictonetta naevosa. The sequence continues at coordinate 47,777,028 of CM021697.1, forward strand.
CCCCTGGAGGGATGCAAGAAGATTCCAGACAGTGTATCAGGATCATTACCTTCTCTGAGGAGCCCTCAGACAATCCTATGGGACAACTCAGAGGTTTTTCCCTACTATCTTCAACAGTGACAGCAGTGACAACTTCCCCCAGCTCTTCTCTGTCACTTATAGCTCCCCTCCCTACCCCCATCAAACCTAGTTTAAAGCCCTGGTAATCAGCCCAGAGAACTTGCTCCCCAACACACTTGTGCCCCACTTGCTGAGTTGGAGTTGGTCAGCAGCCCACATACCCGGCTTCTCAAAGGACTACCCAAGATCAAAATCCCCAAAGCCTTGGTCCAGACACCACCCCCTCAGCCAGTCATTCACTTGTCCTGTTCTCCTCCTTCTTTCTGGGTCCCGGTCACCCAGCAGGAGGACAGAAGAGAACACTACCTGCACCCCCGATCCCTTCAACAACCTTTCCAGGGATAAAAAGTCCTTTTTAATATTCCTCATTTTTCTAGTTGCAGATTCCCGGGATCCAACCTGAATGACAACAAGAGGATAGTAGTCCTCTGGTTTAACAAGCTGTGGCAGAGCCTTCCTAACATCTCTGACACATGCCCCAGGAAGACAGCACACCTCTCTGGATAGGTTATCTGGGCAATAAATGGGAGCCTCAGTGCCCCTCAGCAAGGAGTCTCTGATCACTAAGACTCTCCGCTCTTTTTTTTTGGCACTGGTTTTGATGTAGTACCCCGTCCGGCCCCGATCCCTATGCTCAGTACTTCCCCCAATCTTGACACACTTCTCAGGGTTGCTTCCCAGGTTCGGATTACTGTCCAGACCCTCAACCTCTTCCTTATCCTCCCTGAGAGCCTCAAATCTATTACCCAGGGACACTGTGGGGGTTGGTGGCACTGTGGGTGTCACGGGCAAACGTCTCTTTCTGCTTTGAGCTGAAACAAGGGCCTAGCCCCTTTCCTCTTGTGGGCGGTCAAGCCTTCTGTCCTGCATATGATCAGGTGGGTCAGCTACTACCGCTTGCAGGGACTTAGGAGGGGGTGGCAGGGCATCAGCAGGTGCAGGTTGACACCTCCTATCTGTCACCCTCAGAGACTCCCAGGAGCCCCTCAAGCTGCCAATTTCTTGCTGCAGCCCAGCCACCTGCTCAGGGAGCTCCTTGAGCAGGGCACACCTGCACCCATGACAGCCCTCTCTTCCCTCAGGACCCAGGTGGGTCTCCAGATTCCGGTGCTCCCCGTAGTCACCTGTCTGGACTGCCACTTGTCCCCTCAGGGAATCCACCTGAGTGCCCACATGAGCCCAGAGAGGCTGCATCTCCTCCATTTGGGTTGCCGCCTTGGACCGGCCACTGCGACAGGTGCCCACTATGGTGAATTCTAGGTGCAAAGAGGCAGAGTTCCCCGAGGAGAGGAGGGGAAGAGAAAGGGATGTAGGAAAGGGAGGAGAGGATCCTCCTCGCACTCCTCCCTGCCCCACTTGAACTGCCCCGTGCAAACTGCCTGCAGTAACTGCCAAGCTGGTCCTGTTAGCACATCCAAGGGAAGATTAGTCCCTTTATAAAGTAGCTCAACAATAAAATATTCTTAAGTATTGCTCTACTGGTGTGCAGTCAGGCTGTAGCAACTGCAGTACTGAGCCTCCAGATATATGAATAAATTGTGACTTTGTTTCAGTCCAGGAGCCTCTAGAAAATCTATGAAAGTTGAAAAATAGCATTGACCTTGACCTGTATAAAAGAGAAACACCCTTAGGTCACCATGCTCTGTGTTATTAGTGATTAAGTGGAAGGAAAAAAGGAATAACACTTCAACATTTTTTGTTAAAATAAGAAATTAAAAAACAGTGGTAGTCAGCAATTTAAGACACTTTCTGTGAGATATAGAAAATCCCTTCACAGCCCTTAGTAAAGTTTATGTGACCTCTTATATTCTTTGTCTGAGAACTATCACTTCTCACCACATCCCTTGATTACATTTGAGAATGGGATTTAAATGCCACAAATGTCAAGCAGCTTTCCTCAGAGGCTAATAGATTTGGTTCCTACTTTTTTTTTTTTTTTTTTTGAAATGCTTATAATCATCTTGATATGTATCATGAATAGAAAGAGGAAATTAAGTTAAAGCAGAACTTGTAGTTTGCTTAACACATACATTTATACTTTCCATAAATCAAAGGAGAGAAGATGCTTTAGGTACTTAGAGAGAGGAAAAAAAGAAAAAAAAAAAAAAAAGCAAAGCAAAGCAAAGTGTATAGCTTAAAAAATCTTAAAAAAAAAATCTAAAAAGCATCTCCTTTATGGCCTCCTGCATTTTTAGACTTCCAATGTATGGGTAGAAATTCTCTAGCAGCTCTGACAGAGCTCTTTGACGCTCTCTCAATTCATGCACATTACCCTAGCTTTTCAGCTCATCCTTTTTTTGTTGCACAAAAGGCTTTGAGAGTAATTCATATTTCTAGTTGGTGGCAACAGTTTTTTAAAAATGTTGTGTTGTAAAACTAAAATGATTTCTCTTAGTTTCCAAGGTGCTTGACACCTTTCAAACTTTTCACCTTTTCTCTCATATTTTCAATTTCTAAATGAAAAACCCTCAAAACTAACTCATTCTAAAGATAACAACCACAACAACGTTATAACATTTCTGAAATTTTCCACTGTCCAATTCTGTTCTATTTCAGGATGAGCTAAAAAAAATCTTCACTGTCTGAGAGGGCAATGCGCTGTCTGACATAGACCTTGAAGTTTTCCCCTTGTTTGGTGGAGAGGATGTACCTCCTTTTCCAAACCTTTCCCCAAATTAAACGTTATTAAGGAAACAACAATACTTTGATGTATATGACAAATTTACTTTTGAATTATAATTTGTTGGAATTTATCACATGCAAATGAGTGTTTGGCCTTTTAATCCTCTCTAAAAATAGCAGAAATAACAAAGGAAACTTTCACTGCAGTTAGATGACACATAGTTGGTCAAAAACAATCTCACTGTATCGACTTTTCACTGTTGACTATATCTACTTTTATCTGTGCTTTTTGTTCTTTTCTTGTTACTGATAACTATGAATTATGTAAAATAGCACAATTCCTTTCCATATTCTCGTCTCCCCTTGTAGTGCTCAAACATTAGAAAATTGAGCTATAAAATAGATTTTGTAAAGTTAAGAATTCATCTCATATTTCCAATAATTTACATATGTTTAAAATGTCTCTAAAGCTTCTCATTTTTGCATTACTTGCTTGTAGTGTACTAAATGAGGGTACCATGGTAGCTGTGGCTGCTAGCTAATAAGATGACTATTTTTATCCTCTGTAGCAGTTAATTGGTGTGGGTCATATACCTGTAGGCAATCAAAAAAAGAAATTAGAGGACCAAGTTAATCAGGTTTGAATTTAAAATGTCTGCAGGAAGATTCTTTCAAATATCAGAAGCTAGCTTTGAAGAAAGTGCCATATGAAACAAATACAACTCTTTAGAGAAGGAAAAAAAAAAATGTTTTCAGTCTAAAATCTGGAATATAAAAGGAACACCTCATAGGAAAAATAGTTAAGTCTTTTATTCATAAAATTACATCTCAATTTCATTTCCTTCCTCACTGTAAAGTTTTTTTTTTTTTTTTTTTTTTTTTTTTTCTGCTTAGTACATGCATCTGAAATAAATGAGACCAACAGGAGTCTTGCCAAGACTTAGCTTTCACACCAAATGCTTTACATGTGAAAGTACCTTTTTTAAAAAAAAAATAGAAGTCTTGACTGCAAGAGAGTTTTTTTTATCTTAACTAGGTTTGATGATTCTCAAACTTTTCTGCTTGCATACTAACAAAAGGAAAGGTAGTTTCACAGGAAGAGAAACTGAATAATTAAACTTACAGCCTCTATATTTCATCACATTTGAGACACAACAGCAAGGGGGTAACTCAGTACTGCTGTGAAGTACAAAAATGGTTTACCTTTTTGAATAATATTTTTGAGTGCAGGAGAAGTTCTGTGTGTTATTTACCTGTAAACTATTTATTGGAGGTCACTCCTCATACCATCTTAAAGCAGAGTTTGATATTAGCTTCAAAAATACAAACTTTGGCCTGTTTCCTCTTCTCCTCTCTCCTTGATTTCAGGCACTTAATGTGCTCTATTTTTCTAACAGCTGGGAAAGCTGTATGTAACTCTCGTACTGTTGTTCCACGAGACAAGCTCTTTGTACTTGTATCTTGTTCTCATTTCAACCAACATATAAGTGCTTCAGGATAACAGTATTTAAAACTGTTCCAGAAATCGCAAAGTTGCAGGGAGAGAAAATACTTTTGTGCTGAAAGATAGCAATTCTGCAACAGGAGACCTGGTTCTGGTCTCTTAATTTGACACAAGAGGCTTGTTCGCTGGCCACAGCTAGGATCCACATAAACCACTTCTGGCAGATCAGGCCTATTACCTACCATAATCTCTGCTAACTAGTTGTAACTCAGAAATTTACAGTCTCAAAATACATCACATGGAGACCCCTTCTTTTTCTCAATCAATGTAATGTCCTCTACTGCTATGGATTTTATCATGGAAAGCCTGTACTAAGTCTGAAGAAGCTTTGTTTTCCTTGTTTAGTCTTCTATTTTCTGTGATTGATAGTTTCTCTTTCCAAAGCCTTCCTCAATATAGTCTTCCTCCACAGAAGTCTCTTCTGAGAAGCCAGCTGCTGCTATTTTGCCTGGAATAATTAAGTTCTTAAGTAGCTATTTCTAATAATCTGTTTGAACACAGCAGAGGATAATTAAACCATTTATACTCTCTGGGTGGCTACTTCACTCAGGGATGTTTATGCTCTATCACAATTTCCATGTGTGTCTCATGAGGCTCTGCGGTTTCCTGAATTCCAGTCAATAGGCATTGCCTATAGATGTCTTGTTCATTCCTTAAGACCTTGTGGTTGATCAAGTGTATCATTCAGTAATCACCATGCTACGTACAGAAAAGCTAACATCTTATATATAGGACCTTACATTCTTCAGCCAGTTTTTTCAGCAGCAATAGTACACCTAGTATTGGTCAGAAAGCAGTATCAGAGCTGAAACATTAAAACTCTGATCATCAATAGAAAATCTTTATAGGATCAATCATTCAATTCTTACAGAAAATATCTGTGTATTAGATATCTGAATGAAACTGATTTAGGAAGGAGACTTAGTAGCCTTAGATAAGGGGCTAGAAAGAGCACACTAATAAATATTCTTTTTTTTTTTCCTTTCAGAATTATTAAAATTATATAAAATTATATATATAGAGAAATTATATATATGTATTATATTTATATTGAAATTATATATTGAAGTTAAGCTTGAAGCTCTGGTTCACTGAAATCAGTGGCCAAGTCTCCATTTAATTTGACTAAGGACAAATTTTACACATTATCCCTACATTAAGTTCAGTCCAAAATAGGCACATACACGCATCACTGAAATTTTAACAGGAAAATGTTAACGAGTATTTTAGACACATTGCAGAAGATGTATACAAATGTGTGTGTGTGTATATATAATGAGAAAGTAAAAAAAGGAAAGATATATTATAGAGAAATATGAAGACAGGAGGAGTGGTATTTGAGACACTATAAGTTGCCAGAACCTAACCCTGCTAGCTAGCCTACCAGGTAAAGTTGGAAATCAAAGACTGAGTCTCCATCTTCATAGATTCATACTGTGTCAGTTTAAAGTGGCAACTCTTTCCTGCCTCCCTAGTTATCTGCTCTGTTCTTGCTGGAAGCAAAAGGGCAGAAGGTCCTTTCTTAACTGCCATACATTATAGACTGGTGTGTCAACATGAAGTACAGTTGTTGGTGATTTAAGAGAACATGCCATGCTATGATACACAGTGGCTAAGCAGTGGCAGAAGGATGGACAGACAGGTGGATCCAGCAACCTAAGAAGTATCCACAGGTGAAATGTTAGAGATTGTGAGTACTCCTCACAGTCTGAGGAGTGAGGTCTACAAATGAACTGTGGTCACAGAGGTCCTGCATGTAGAGTGAGTTAAATATTTGGGAATATATGAAGTACACCATTAGCATGAACACCTTATATATAAGAGGTCTGAGAACACTGCAATGTTCCAAGATGGAAATTGAAGGTACAATGTCACGGTTACCCTATGTGAAACAAACTCATATTTTGTGTTCTTACTATGCAGTGGTGCTGTAGCAAGGAGATCTGCATGGAGACTGGAACTGGACAGCAAAGAGCATGCCAACCTAGTTTAAATTGGACATTTTTTCCTAACAAAAGGAATAGCTGATGAAATACATTGAGGCTGGGAAAAAAAAAAAAAAAAAAAAAAAAAAAAGGTTAAGGGATGAGAGACATTGGATTCTGCACATGTGCACTAATGCTGCTATGTCACGTGGTTATACACACTCAGTAACTCCCTGTTACTTGTGTATTGAGGTCAGACAAGGTCCAGGGTTAGGTATGTTGCAAACCAATTCTGGCGCATCATTCACACTGGTGATCTAAGGGGTAGGCCTTCCTAACTATACTGTCACAGCACTGACTGCATGTTGTCTGACTGGGAAATGAAAATAAAACTCTCCTAGCTCATAGTTCATTAACACAGGAAGGACTATGATTATTATTATTTTTTTAATTATTGTTATTATTTTCCCCTGATGGAGAAGGAGCTCAGAATTTCTTTCTTTAGTCACACAAATGTAGTTTCTAATCGATCATCTGGGGCACTGGCAGCAGTTTCAGCCAGCTAGGGAAATGCCACAGTAGAAAACAATCAACTTTGCAATGCAAAAATATGTTTGTAGACAGGCAGGGGGACCACATAGTTTGTACAAGCTGCAATTAAAAGTTCACAGGTTTGCTAAAGCTAATTTCTGAATGCTGAGCTGACGTGAATCAGAGCCACAAAGTGCTTGACATTTTGATAGTGTTTCAGATGCCTTTAATGAATATATAAAATCACAGAACAAATTGTGGAATAATAAATATATAAAATCACAGAACAAATAGTGGAATTTTCTTGAAGAATAAAGCTACATAACAAACAGGAAACAGCCATAAAATGTGCCCTCCAAGAGTAATGGGAAGAAATCAACAAAGGGATGTTGACTGGATTTAAAAACAGGGATGCCCTGTAAGAAATCATGATCACAGTCATATTTTTAAAGATGGGCACTTTCCTAGGAAGACACATCAAGTGCCTAACTGTGATGATACCAGCGAAAAAAAAAAAAAAAGCATTTAAAAGTTTTAAATATGAACAGGAAGTTGTTCTGAAAATACATGCACATTGCCCTAGAATTAGCCTCATTCTCCTTTTGGGACAATTCTGCCTGATTAGGCAGACCCCCACTGAAGAACTGTTCATGGCTGGTGGTGGAAGGCAGATGAGAAATGGGAAGGAAGAGAACAGGAGATGGTAGTTAGTTGTCATTATTATCTATATTGTAGCCACCTAGTAGTGTAAGGGTCTAAATAGGTCAATAATTATGGATTTTCCTCAACTGTTGGAAGCAGCAGATTGGGCGTTGCTGCCTGCTCATGGCTCAGAGGCTCTACAGGCACTTACGGAGCTGTGAAGCTGCTGGTCTTGTACCACACCACCAGCAGCACCAATTTAAACAGCTACAGCCAGCAGTACCCAGCGGTGGCAATCAGCTGCCACCAGAGCAACTCTCCGTTCAGGAATGGCATTCGGTGCCCCTGAGGCCTCTCTGAAACTCACTACCCTGTAGAGTCTTCAGCCAAGTGTGAGGGCAAGGCTGGCCAGCAAAGGAAAGGCTCCTGCAAATGCTGGGGTGTAAGATTTCTCTTTGCCAAACATTTGTTTGTCTCTTAAAAATAATGTTAGGAAAAAGAAGGAATGACCATGGTGGAAAGGCTTTCTGTCCTCCTTCCCCCACCAAAATTCATAAAAGTTTACTGTTGTGCAGTGGAAGGAGCACTTCAATATCCTAAAATACATAAAGGGAAAGAGCTACTGAATGCTAAATATGTTTGACTGTCCTTTTCTGGCTCGAGACTGAAAAGAGTGTGGGAAGTTTAACTGACCTTGTGCCAATGTAATTTTATTAGTGACACGCCCTGTGGCAGCTTTAACTCCAGAAAGAAATTGGAGAGGTGGGAGGGTCATTCATCTAGATGTAGTGTGTACATTCAGGATAAAATGCACCCCTTTGCCAAGAAACACTATTTTTATTTATAGAAAATGGGCACAAACAGCTCTCTAAAAAAGGTCAGAGTCCTAGGCTTGCAGTCTTGCAAAAAGATCTGCCATACTGACCATCAAGTTGGAATAAATAAAACTTGAAGTAACGTGTTAACGTGTTATCATATGTGTCATACCATGTAGCCATCAAGCCCATGGAGATAGATGATTTTTCTCCTTTATTGTGTTATGCAAGGTTTCCATGTTAACAGAGCAATCAGCTTTTCTTTTTTTTTTTCTTTTTTTTTTTTTTTTTTTGAGCATAAATTGGAATCACTAAGCTACTCAGTGTGGGTGAACACTGACACTACTGCTTTTTTTTCTTTTTCTTTTTCTTTTTCCTGCCGCAGGAGACTGTGGATTGAATAAATAAATGCTTATTTCTAACCTCCTCTTCCTCCTTGAATCTAACATCTGTCACTGAATGAATCAGGGAAGTCAAGCACCATTACCTTACTCTTAATCCTTTCATGCATCTATAGCTCACACACTTTCTTTCAGTCAGCAGCTGAATTTATTAGATATTCTTATAGAGACATTTTGATCATAGAATTTCATTCCTGTAGCAGAAGCTTCCTTTATGAATAATAATAATGATGACAAAAGCATTATCAGCATCAACCCAACAAGCCAAAAGACTTAAGAAATGAAAACACTAATTGATGATCCATCATGAGTCTTTCAGGCACTAAGTGTGAAGATGAGTTCATGAAACTTTTTTGGTATTAACAAGGATATTCCATCATAGTGTTTAGAAATGGAACCAAGACTTCACTAACATGATCAAAACATAATTCAGTGAGTGTGTTTGGAGGGTTCAGGTTCACTTTAAAATCAAATCAGTTCTGATCCAATTCTTAATCCTGAGAGATCAGGAGGGCAGGTCGTATGAATTAGCACAAACAGCCTTTTTTGAACAACATGGGGGGAAAAAAAGATTTTGGTGTCCTATTGAGCATTGCACAAATGCAAATATCACGTAAAGGCACTGCCTGGGATGGAAAGCACAGACAAGCTAACAAGTTGCCCTTAGAAATTTGGAAATAAGTACTTTTTCAAGCTAGGTCAGTCCTTTCCTCTTTGAAATGTCACCAAACTGTTTTTCGTGCCTTCCCTCACACAGCTTTCTTACTGCAAAGTCCCTAACTAAAAAGAAACAAGATACTTCTTCCAAACTTGTAATTTCTCAGGCACACAATCAAGTACACTCCACTAGGCAGCAAGACTTCTTGCTGTGGGGAGGACTCTTTCTTTTAAGTCAGCCTGATATAGATGAGTTGGCAGGGAAGATCAGACTTACCTTCCACAGATCACAGAGCTCCAGTGCCTAACTTGGACTAGCAGGACACAGGCTACAGACTGTACAATGTCTGCAAAAACCTTTTGTGTTTTTTGCACAACAGCAGACACTGTTCATGCTCCCTCCCTCCCCCTCCCCCCCTCCAGTTAGTTGGTCTGAAGAAGGCACCTGCTTCCTCTTAATCAGGCAGGCTGTAACAAGCCTCTACCACAATGGCAGTGCTGCTGGTCTGTTTTCTCATGACACCACGTGGGTTGTTGAACTCTTTCCCAAATCATGATTTTGAAAGTTCTGAACCATGGTGGTACACCCACCCTACCCCTTCCTTTGACCACCTCCTTACAAGTTATAGGCTTTTCCAAGAAATAGTCTTCCTTCTGTATGAACTGTTTTGATGATGTTTTCATGTGAAAGTTTGGGAAAAGCTGAGTGGATCAGTGGGTACTGAGTATCTAGCATTAGACCAGGGCAGTGAAACACACAGGATGAAAACACAAGGGACTAGGGGTCTGTGTGCTTTGTGCAAGCACAGGCAGCGTTACTTGGCGAGACCAGAGATCTAGTTATGAAGATCCTCTGTGCAAGGACTGTAGGCCTTGGGATCTTGATGGTCCATCTGGAAGTAGAAAAGGTCTAGTCACTCTCTGGCTAAAGCATTTGTGCCAATGGCCTAAGCATTCATAGGAGGGCCTTGAATGGGCAGACAGGAAGGGCCTGGAACAGCAGCTCTTGGCTCAGTTCAGGGAGGGAAGTTTTCTTTGCTCCCTGCCTCCTCTGCTCTTAGTGATTTCACTGATCTGAAACTTGACAACTGCTTACAGAGCAACTTTCTGCCCTGCCTCCTCCTGTTCCCCTTGTCTGTCATCATTTCCTAGTAAACCAAACAGCACGCAAACCCACATAACAAAAACCTAAAGGATAGAGGGAGTCAGAGTTGTAATTTGAGCAGCAAGGCCTGCCCACAAGGGACTGTGGGTTGTCTGTCACTGGGCAGTTGGTGGGTGAAGCAGGAAGGCATTAGAGAATTCAGGAAAGTCGGAAGATACCTCAGATCGTTTTGGAGAAGGGGGATAAAAGATGAAAGCAACATGCATTGGGAATCTATTCTTCCCTTGGTTTGTTCCATTGTTTGTTGTCTGTTCTTTGTGTTAAGGGAAATGATCCTTTAAAGCAATTTCTGTTACTCTTTTCTTCTAAGTTTCCAGAGAAAGCACCTCATTCCATCCCTTCTTTTTTTGTAACAGTGGTTAGGTTCTTCACTTTGCAGTCACTAAAATTCAGTATTCCTTCTAGAAGAAAATATTTTGTTGCAGAAGCAAGATGTTCAGCAGGCTTTGGCACAATGTCCCAGATGTTCTAATCCACAAAAGACAGGTTTCATAATTTGATAGAAACATATAAAGTCAGTTCACAACATATTTTTTAAAGTCTGTGGTAATTTTGTTTGATTGCTTTGGGGTTGTTACATAAAATGTACTGTGGCAAATGTACTCTCCTATTCATGGCACAACATACAATCATAACCATACATCAAGTTGTTATTTGTGGCTTTTCTAAAGTGAAGCCGATCTCTTACTTATTTTATAATTTTTTCCCCTAAACAAACAAACAAACAAACAAACAAAAAAAACACAATAAGAAACATTCATTAGTTTGGTTTGGTATGGTTTAGTTTTTGTTGTTGTTTTGTTAAACCTGGCTTTGTATTCTAAAATGGTTACTCCTCATGGAATATCTGCTTATCAGATAGTGCCATTCATCCTTTTATTATAACAAAAAAATATTATTTAGTGTTTCAGCCTTCTTTTCTTCATATATAGGTTCTCTGCAGATATTTTTAATTTTTCAATTATGTCAGAATCTACTTTTTTTATCTTTATCATCACAATTCCATCCCACCATCCTATAATCACTTTCTTCTTTTTTTTTTTCCCTTCATTTGATAAGCAATTCAGATATTTCATTTTCAGTTCTTATATGTATTCATGGTGTTATTCTTGTCTAAATCTCTGCTTCCAGTTAACAATTTTGTTGTTGTTGTTGTTTTGTTTGTTTGTTTGCTTTCATCCATTAATGTTAAACACCTTCATTTTCCACTTGATAACTGGAACATTTTATTTATTTATTTATTTTTGCTTCTAAAATGCCCATCTCCTCTGCGTATGTCTAGTACAACTGTGCGAGATGCTTCAGAGGGCATATGTGTACATTTTATTGTCAGAGAACCACAGAATCATTAAATATCCTGAGTTGGAAGAGACACACAAGGATCACCAAGTCCAACTCCTGGGTCTGCACAGGACCACCCAAAAATCAGATCACGTCTGAAAGGTTTGTCAATTCTTGAACTCCAGCAGGCTGGGTGTCCTGACTATTTCCCTGGGCAGTCTCTTTGAGCACACAACCACCTTCCTAGTGAAGAACTTTTTCCTAATATCCAGCCTGAACATCCCCTAACACAACTTCATGCTGTTCCGATGGACCTGTAGCTGGTCACCAGAGAGGAGAGATCAGCATTTGCCCCTCCACTCTTCCTTATGAGGAAGCTGTAGGCTGTCATGAGGTCTCCCATCAGGAGAGCCTCTTCTCCAGGCTGAACAATCCAAGTGACTTCAACCGCTCCTCATACGTCTTGCCCTCTAGACCCTTCACCATCTTTGTAGCCCTCTTTTGGATGCTCTCTAATATTTTTATGGCCTTATAGTTTCTTATCTGGTGTTGCCCCAGACTGCACACAGTACTCAAGGTGAGGTTGCACCAGTACAGAGTAGAGCAGGACAATCACTTCCCTTGACTAGCTAGCTGTTTTGAATTTACCAGCAGTCTAGATGAAGCACAACTTTTTTAACCCATATAGTTGCATTACTATATCACCTTGGCACATATAACCTGATTTTCTCAAATTTTGAACAAATTATACTTGCAGGTTTTCTTCCATGCTTATTACTCATAAAGAATCTAGTCACTTTACTAAGCTACAAATTAGGAGTAAATTGTCATTTTCTTTCACAGAGAAAAAAAAAAAAAAAAAAATCAGGATGCAATTTTATGGTATCTCTAGGTTATTTGAAAATCATAGCTTTTAACATCTCCCTTAACAAAGTTCACAACAGGGAAGCTCATTTCCATGAAAGTGTAGAGTTTCAGTGGAAAAATACCTTTAAACAAATTGTCTTCAGGAGCCTTTCTTCATTTTCTCCAAAAGAAGATAACACATTGGGATTGTTTTCCCAATGTCTTCATTTGTGTAGTTATTTATACCTTGACAAACTGAGTGGAAATAAGAACTTTCTTCATACTTCATTTCTTCCTGTAGCCAATGGAAAATGGAAGTATTGCTCTCTGCAATGCAGAGGCTTTTAGAACTACAGATGGGATGAACACAATAGTCACTAAAAGGTAAATATCCTGTATAGCAAAGGAAAGTAGGATTAGGTTAAGAAGTGTGACTGACAACAAAATCATCTTTTGTCTGACAAGATACATGAAATCAGTTTTATTCAATAAACATGTATTAGTATAGACACATTCCCTTTCTGGCAAACAGATTGCCTTTTTTGCTTTCCTTTTTCCCAAACTAAAAGCCACGACCACAGTCAATTTCCTCAGCTTCACTGAAATTTTCTAAAAACATCTGTGGGAGAAAAATACAGCTTTAGATCAGATTGCTTTAAATACTACTTGTAGTTAGTGGCACTTCTGGGACTAAGGTAGGTAATAAAGAAAATGACCTGATGTGAATTGCCTGTTTACCAAGAATCAACGTAGAGCAAGTAAATATATGCTGTTTTCACTAGTGTTTGCTGTCAATGGAAGTACTCTTTTGTACTCTAAAATAATTCTGAAATAATTAGTTAATAGCTGATATATAGCTCCAATGACTGATAAAAGAATATACAAACTTTTGGCAAATTCTTTTATAAATAACTCATGACCATGATTTTATGAGTGCTTCTGGTTGCATGTCTGAATTTTTTTTAATTTTATTTTTTATTATTTTTTTTTTTTTTTTCCAAACAAATCCCCCCATTTCAAGCCAGTGAACTGTCTTACAGTATGGCCCATTCTTTCCATACTAGGTTGAATCACCACATCAGTTATTCTTTTGCTTAGTGTTACTTCAACTGTGCATGACTCTTAATTCTTTTCCATAAACTTATTAGAAAGTTATGCTAAGGAAAATATGAAACAAACAAACAAAAAGTAGTATCTAATAATTTGGAGCCATCCTGTGATGTGTTTATGGCCACATGGCCAGGCCTGCTGCTCTGGAGCCAGTCAGTTTGGCAGCTGAGCAGTTGATCACTTTGTACAGGGAGGTTTTCTGAGCCAGGGAAACCCCAGGGTAACGGAGAGGCCTGCCAGGAGCCAGCAGCTCTCGCAAGATGCTGACAAGGCTTGGGTATCCAACCCCAAGGATTTGGTAAATCAGGTTGATGGTTGGACTTGATGATCTTGAAGGGTTTTTTACAACTTAGATGATTTTATGGTAATATCTCAGAAGTTCACAAATTAATGAAGATGTCCTAGAACAATACCAACAGCCAAGTTAATGCACTGTTCTGACTTATATTAAGGTTTGTTGTTTGTTTGTTTTCCAGAGCAAGGAAGACATCACTCGTTTTTTGATGTATGAGCTACAAAAATTTACATTAGTTGAGAGTATAGTTTAGGATGTATTTTATAGTATATCGTTTGGCCTTTAGTAAACATTCTTTATGTACATCCTTATGTTTGGGGAATTCTAACTGGTAACGTATTTTATACTTTTTTTTGAAATTCTTGAAAAATATATATTGAGGATAACACAATTCAGACATTCTTACCCTTAAGCCACCATAGCAGTCTGCGTTAAAAAAGAAAAATCAATTACTTCACTGACTAGAGGATTAGGATAGGTTAATGGGCTGACATCTGCTTGACAGAGAAGGTACTGATGCATCAGCTGTAGAACTTGTTCTTTTCCAAAGCTGACGAATTGAAAATATGTGTTCTTAGCTTAAACCATGTGCTAAATTAAGTGACTAGGTGCAAATAGCTGTATGAATGCTTAACTTGCATTTTGATCTTGAAGTACTAAACAATAGTTCCAGTGTTCATAGAGGCCTTTAAAATATGCTTGAGAGATTACATATCTTTACTCTAGACAATGATCAGTGTTTGATGTCAATTATTTTGAAAACTAGCTTTCTAGTTTGATTTAAACTCACCAGTGAGATCTGAAAAAGAATCTAGATAAGGCCATGTGTTTAAAAGTTATTGCATTCTCTAGATGTCTAGAAGATTGATTGCTTTTTATTTTGGTGCTCTTTCATTTGTGCTTTTAAAATGGAGGTTATTAACTGTCATATATCAGCTATCATGGCTATTTTGAATATTGCTCAGACTGGAAAATGTATGTGCTTTGTGATGTAGACAATGGCACATACAGATCTACATATTAAAAGGAATATTCTTGACCCTGCCAACACATAGAGTTTCAATCTTCAAGCTTGCATATACCTGACCTTAACTTAATTTGTTTGTCAAGTACTTCTGAGTTCACATCTTGACTAAATTGTGAGCATTAACCTAAATACCATGAAAACAGTGTTGGCAGGATTGAGTCCAGATGTATCTAGGTATGTTTATCTCTTATTAGCTTTTTTTTTATTATTTATTTATTTATTTATTTATTATTATGGTAGAGGTAAATTAACCTGAAGGATAAAAGACTGCATCATTAAAATATATCCTATACTTTATGTGTGCTGCAAACAAGTGTTGAACATGTGATTTTCATATATTCTCATATATTTCCTCATATCAATCTACTCTGTTACCATGTTACCATGAGTGATGATCCACACCCAAACTGAACAACAAATTTCTAACTGATGCATTCACTAGATAATAGACAGAAGGTTATTAAAGAAGTAGACTATATGTGAAAATAAGTTTTCATATTCCTAGCAAATGCACAGCATCTTACACATGTTGACATTTTAAGCAGAACATTTTGAAGAACATTCCGCCTTCTTATATGCAAGAAAAAAATCTTTTTTTTTTTTTTTTTTCTTTACAGTTTTGTATTTTATAGTGGATTCATAGAGCTTATTAATAATTGAAACAGTAATTCTTATTATACTGAGAATTCTCACTAGCATGTGAGCTGGCTAGTGATTTGTGTTGCAAAATCCTATGTGTATGGCTGATCAGGTCTTTCCTGACAAGTAGTTTACATGGTGTCTTTATTATCTTAGGATATGACTGGTGGGAATAAGATGATGCATATTTTGTTTTCACTCAGCATTAATGTGAAAACGTAAAATCACATTTGCAGAAAGGATTTTTTAAGGCACCAAACCATGAGAATCACATATATTTCCTTCTTCCGAAGAAAAACTTTTTGTTACTTCTGTTTGATACACAGAAGACATTTGACTGTGTTCATTTAACCAGTTTTGATAAATATTATAAAACTTGTGGGTCAGCAGTATTGTTTTGGTTAGTGTGATAATTCCATTATCAATCTTAAGGCTTAACTTATGAGTTGTTAAAGCACATTTCTGGCATTTTTGAATCAGTGGTGGAGCAGGGAGAATCAGAAGAGAAGGAAAACATTTAAGGCTGTTTTGCATTGAATTGTTTACATACACTCTTTCATCCCATCTAACTTCAAGTATCTAATTGATGTGGTTAATATACTGGCATAATAATTATAAAGTGAATGGAGAGGGAATATTAGCATACCTAGCATTTACATTGGTATCATATTTGACTAGATGAGTATTCATGTACAATATGCAAATGCATGCCTCATTTGGGTGCCTGAAGCTACATAGAGTTAAGCAGATGATGCAGGTCAGACCTACAGTGAATTAAACAGAGACATGAGACATACTAAATTTAAAGGAAAGACTCCTTAAATGCACTACATTTCAGTTCACTGCTTTCTTTGAGAACCTAATCAGAAATAGGAACACCAGGTTAAAAACAATACAGATGAATAGATATTTCATCCCATTTATTTTAACTCTTTATCTTAACTTAATGATCTCTTATCTTAACTCTTAACTTATCTTTTTTATCTTTATCTCTTGCCACCATTGAATAAGGGTGAAGAATTCAGACTGGGAATTTTAGGATCATTTTTGAATAAAATTTGCTCTTCAGATATTCAGGTTTAAGATTTATATTATATATATGAGTGTGGATGTCCTTTTAACTCTTGTTTTATGTTGTTCAGTGAAGAGAGACTGCAAATATCCAGTTGTCAAAAATAGTTTTGCTGGATCAGACACATCCTCAATTGTGTGTGTTGTTTTAAGATTTAAATATAGTTTACTGGGTTCCACACAGGAGCTGTAACAAGAATAAGTGTTTCCAAATTAAGCTTCCACCGAGAAAATGGACTTTGCTTAAAAACTACAATGATCTCCCCACAGAGATGCCAATTCTGCAAACACCTATGATGTGCTCTTTACAGAACAGCAAAGCTGGTTCAAGGAGTGTCTGATGGGATTTCAGAAGTTCCAACAAACTCATGTGTTACTTGATAGTGTGACTTGGGGGAGGACATATGTGCATGTAAAGTTTCAGGAAGATACATTAGGGGAGACACATGTTGCAGAAAACAGTTATTTTCATTCTGTGATCAGAACACCATCCTGTTTGACTTCTGTGGTTTGGGACAATTTTGCCTTCTATACTCTTCTGTCCACTTCCCTATTAAGTGAGCAATAGGACTGAAGCTCAAGGACACACTAGCTAGCAATGAGATTAACAGACCTAACTGTTTGTAAACTGGCACAGATTGATCACAACTCACGTTTCCACCCTTAGAACACAGACTACTCATTCTCATGCTGAGTTCCACCTTCCCATAAACACTGTCAGACCTTGTTTGGCAAGAATAAAAGAGTGTGGGAGAGACAGAAATTCCACAACTTCGTAGAGAGAGAATGAAAGCACTTTATGAAAGGAGACCTGCTGACCACTGGTACATTTGTTAAAATAAAAAATGTGTTTTGCGAGAATTAGCTCTTGTACAGAGAGCTAGTGGAGGGGCTTTAGCTGAAAATTCAGCACAGATGGAAATGGAGATGACAATACCCATTTTATGAAATTTAGGAGTAAATAATTGTCTGGTATTAATGCAGAAAAAAGCTAAATCCCAACCCTCCCCAATAAATTCCTGCCTGGCACTCTATAGCATTTGAGACTTATTTTGAAGACTTAAATGCTGCCAGTCTCGCTGAGGAGAAAATGACACTTATAAAAATAGAACAAAGGCATTCTTGAAGGACCTGAATCACTCATATGCTTACTCAACTCACATGGATAGTCAATGGACTCCCACATGTCACAAGGGAAGCAGGTGCACAAATCTCTGCAGGTCTGTGTTTAATTCAGCTAAATGCAGCTTTTTTTTTTTTTTTTTTTTTTTTTTTCCTGCAGTATAGTATCATTAAGTTCATTTTATCGTATTGTCTACTATTTCCGCCTGAGTTTTACCACAATGTACTTCTGATTTGAACTTCACATTTCATTGTTAGTAAATTCATACCTTTTCACCTGTGTTTCTTGTTTAATGGTGTAGGCAACTGCTGCAAAAGAAAATATAAAGATCTTGAAAATAGCAGATTGGCTGAAGTTAAAAAAAGAAACAAAAGTAAAGTCATTGTGACAGCTTTTTCTCATTGATATATTGAAAAGTGGTAGTGCTGTTATTCATGCCTTCGATCTGTTCCGACATTCGAAGATAAATAGCATCTCATTTCACTCAGGTGCATTGTAATTTTCTTTTTTAGCAAAGACAGATGTGCTTAAGTAATGTCTCATCTTTATTACACACTTATTAATGTATTCATGTTTATTTTGATCTGATTTGTCTATATGAGCACAAATCTACCTGCACAGATATGAAATAAATACCACCAAAAAATCTTTTTTCTCTAAGTATTCAAGAAATACCACAATTAAGAAGGTAGTCTTTATAAAGATAGAATCACAGAATACCCTGAGCTGGAAGGAACCCACAAGTATCATGAAGTCCAACTTGCTGTACATTAGGGAACTTTCATTATTTCACACACACACACACACACAAAACAACAACAACAACAACAACAACAAAAAACCAGTGAAGAGTGAAGGCAAATTATTTCTCCACACTGATATGACAATACCATTATAAATTCTAAGCAATGACCAAAACAACATCCAAATAAAATGTCTGCCTAAAATTTAGTTATCCATTTCTCATCTTCTTCAGCAGCTATAGGGACACATAGAAGACTTGTCATCCCGTGACTACCTAGTACACTTATTCAGAGGTGGACTGAAGTTTCTCATCTTTAATTTATTATAAAAGGAATCTGATAATTATTTTTTAATTCTTGTTTTCTTTTACCAAAGACAGCACGGTGAAAGCATCCATTACTGATTTCATGAGTAACAAGAATGTTCTAGTGAACTGGCTTACAAACTAAGCATCTTTCTATTCCCGCACAAATATACACAAAAATATAGCAATGTTATACAGACACCATTCTCTTTCAGCTACTGTTAAGACATACACCAAACATCTTGCTTTCCTAGATTTTGCAAATTTCCAATAAATATTCTGTGCTATTACTTCTTAAAAGTGATGCCCAGTTTGAGGTTTAAAAATCTATTAATATGCCGGTTATTGGTCAACTGATATGTGCCTTGCTTATTTACTCAGAATAAAACAACTTGTTTATTCTTTTGCTTTATAAGTAGTGAATAAAATCATTGGAATGAATGATTATAGTCTGCTGGTTCCACACTAAGAATTCAGGACTGTTGGAGAACACTATTCTTGAATACCCTAATTAAAAGGCTCAGTCAATTTCCTCCAAATTGCTTTTGCAAAATAAACATAGAGACCTGCATTAATCCTCCAAATTGCTTTTGCAAAATAAACATAGAGACCTGCATTAAATACGGAAAAGTGCTGTGAATTCCCTCTACCTCAGAAAGAGCTTTCTGAGTTACTGTTGCTATGGCATTCTTTCCTTACTTCATTCCCACTACCGCAGGAGATTCAACAAAATCCTTATGCAGACAAGCAGGTGCTTTGACTCTGGAATTGCTCACAGGCTTTAAATTAGACACCTGCAGAAAGGCTTTGCTGAACAAGACCTTCTGTGTCATTTTGCTTATCTCTTCGGTTTGCAGGATGACTATACAATAAATGTTCTTCGTACAAATGGTTCACAAGCTATAGTTTCTGTTTTATAGGCTGGATTTTGCTGTATCTAACCATGCTGTTTATGGAGTAAATAGTAAATGTGTCAATGTGATGGCTCAGAATGCATTGTAGAAATCCAGAATTCCTGTGTTTTTTACTTGATTTAAGACCAGCCAGTTGTATCTTGCCTATAAAGCATGCAACTGCTCTTACTGCACTCTAGACTGATACCTTTCAACTCCAGTCTCCATCTCATATTACAATTCTTCTGCAGTAACTGCCATGTTTGATTCTTCTCCCTGGTACTGGCAGTAGTTACTGTGGGAGCTTGCATCCCTTTTTCTGCTTCTTTGTGTTAAGAAAAAAAAACAAATATCTGGAGCAAGTGTCCAAACAATAAATTATGTCATCATAAATAATCTACAAAAACAGGTGAGAAAACTGTCAAGTCTCATTTCTTAGGACAGTAGTTAGGCTTATGCCAAGAAAACGTCTATGTCATAACATCCTTAAAATGTTTTGCCTATAAATTTTGAAAAAAGTATTTTCTGTCAGGGGTTTGGAAATCCCAGTGGGCAATTCAGACTGACTAGTGTACATATCATCCTTGCCAACACTGAGGAAATGAGGACTATCTATTTTAATACATCTTGTAAAGAATGACTAAAACCTCTGAAGCTCGTGGAAGCATTGGACAATGCATCATGTCAGAGTGCTTTACTGGTTGGCAGTTGATCTTGATGATTGGATACCTATCAGCGTGTTATTCAGTCATGAACCAGGCTGTGTTATAGCTCAGAAAATTAGGCTACTGTAGGGATTGGTAACACTCTACAGAATGAGTGTAGAAGCATGGTCAGTTGTCCAAATAAACATTAATTCTACCAGCTGCTTGGTGCCTGTCAATTTGAAGAACTGGCCATAACAGAAGTAATTTAATGTGAATAAATGTATATGAAACTCAGAAAATACCAGTTCTCTGAATTCAGATCTAGGTAAGTTACAAGAGTACATCTGAAATACTCACTTAAAGTAGTCATTTTTAGCTGTTTTAAGGATGTTTTTGACACTACCATCATGATCCCTGCTCACAGTTTGGGATTCACGGGATTTTAAAAAAAGACATTTTTTTTGGAATGTGATTAATATAACTTTGTCAAATATCACTTCTGTGACAGTGATGGGAAATAAACTATAGAGAAAACTATAAAAATAATGTGTAAAATTCTTGTTGCACACAGGTTTTATTTACAATTTTCAGTGAACTGTCATCCACTTTCTTCTTCACTTTTATTTCTATATATTCTTTTCTTTCTAATATAGTTTAATTTTCACCATGCTTGACATACAATAAAAGGCAAGATCTGTTTTGCTATAGGTGGCAGCACTAGCTTATTAATGTTGATGAGGTTCTCTCTCTTGAAGGAAATAGTTATAAGGATACATGGGCAGAATATGATTTATATGTAAAGTAATTGTGTTTCAAATGTAGATATCAAAAATATGTGGTTTTTTGTTTGTTTGTTTGTTTGTTTTTTCTTTCTATAATGAAGGTAATTGTATTATTTCTATCATGTACATTTTCTGATGCCTAGTTAGGGGTGATTAGACTGAAACCATAGCTGCAGTTTTGTATGAATTCATTATAAAAAAATAAACTAATCCAAAGACACGGATCCACCAAAAATTAAACTACATTCATGGGTTTGTAGAAATATTTGCTTTTCTAAGGAGAACTAGAAACTCAACTTCCAGAGCATCAGTTTCTAGTATGCTGAGATCCTGCCCTGCTGATACTGATGTTCTTTATGGATTTGCTTTTTTTGTTTTGTTTTGTTTTGTTTTGTTTTGTTTTTTGTTTTGTTTTGTTTTGCTTGTTTTGTTTTTTGTTTTGTTTTGTTTTGTTTTCTGGAATTCAATGGTATGTTATCCATACAGTTTTTCAGGTCAATACCCCTAACAAATTCTACTAAAGAAATCCAGTCTCTGGTCCTTATGTCCCTATTTTTTTTTTTTATTATTATTTTTGCACTTTGTCACAACAACATAGCTTTTCCTCTAAGTGTCCTTGCCTAGTTGTGTGAGAGGCTCTTCATTTTATTAGAAGATATTTTCATGTAATTGAGCCATTAGCTTTTTTGCTGTTGTTATCCTATATCACCCAAATTCTTACATTCGTCCTTAGGTATTTTAAGTACGAAGTGCACTGGAATCTTTAACTTTCCATACATACAGGACATCCTGAAATATACACTGTACAGTGGCCACTGCTTTATGTATATATTTAACATTCAGTGTGAAATAATTCCTTCTTCTACCTTTGATGATGCTTTACAAGACTGAAGAGCAAAAATTCTGAAAGCCAACCAGAGAAATTACATGGAGAGTGCCTCTCCTGAGTCATTGCTTGAAAATGAAATAAGGAAATATTATACATTAATTGTCAAACATTAGCCACTAGGGACCTTAATTTCTATTTTTTTATTATTATTATTTTTTGCAGACACATAGAATATGTGTGTCTGCAAAACAAATATATTAATACATTTGCATTCTTTGCTAATATATTAATACATTTGCATTCTTTGCTATATCTTCCTATGTAGCTTCATTTGAAATAGATGCCATACTTCATGCTAGCAAACCCCTGCCAAACAGATAGTAAGATATTGCTGTCACAAGATTTCCTACAAAAATTCACAAGAAAAAACTATATAGCTAAAAGACAAGGTTTTGAAAATTTAATGTCAATTGCTAGTTTTTTATATACTTATTTAGGTTTCCTGCCTGTTTTTTCAAAAACTGCTGAGCGCCAATAACTCCAATTAACCTCACTTAGAGTTGTGAAAGATCTCCATTGTTCCCTAAAGGAACAAGGCCTTTTCCAGGAAGATCTCTGTCATTTCAGATATTTGTTATATTGTTTTTGTGACTCTCAGTTGCATGTAATTTGCATGTTATCAGCTCCTATGGAATTTCTAAATATGATGATAAAAGATGAATGAAAGAAGCAGATAAAATTCAAATGTTTCCTTTTTTCTTCTCTCACTTCTTTCACTATATTTTTTTCAGAGATTAATGATAAGAAACCAAGCAGGCACTTTAGGAGTTCTTTTGAAAATTCATCCAAAGACTTTCATGCAAAACAATGGCCCCAATGGCCCTATTTTCATTTCAAAGAAGATGGCCTTTTTTTTTTTTTTTTTTTTTTTTTTTTTTTTTCCCTGTATGTGGATGTTGTGCATGCAAGTTTTGCTATTAAAATCTGAAAAGGAAAAAATTTAAAACTTTCAGATTTATGGCAGTCCTTGCCAAAATTATACTTCACAGTTCTGTATCAAGCTGCTGCTGGATAAATCTTCATCTTGTCTTCTTTCTGAGGGTCTATACTGTACCAACTACACCCACTTTACTAAGTCACTTGACTCTGCCCACCACCGTGACAGTTCTCTTAATGACCTTTTAAGTTTGAAGCAACTTTTATCCTCCAGAAACTTTAACCATGACTTTCTCTTTTCTTCTATATTTGTCCTAAAAATCTGTCTCCAGTCCCCTCGTCTGTAGTAATTCCTTGAACAAACGAGAGCTAAATTTAGAAAATTATCATTATGACTATTAGCTAGGGCTTTGCTTAGAGAAGCAGGATTTTGGGAAGAGATGAAATAGAACATTGCCAAGGATCAGTTAATTAAAAGTTGACTAAAAATTGTGCTAAGGCTAACATGCAATTGCAGTTTACATCACAAGTAAAAATACGTTGAATCTCATTCTAGCATGTCATTCTCATAGAGATGTTTTTTCAGCTGCAGTGTTTTGGTGCAGGAGCTCTGTGAAACATGTTCTCTTGACAATGAGCAAAATGTAATGCTGTAGATTTGGGAGTAAATTAATTCTTCTTGCCTATCTATATTTATTCTAATCGAGGTTAGAAGCACTTGGAGACAAGAATCCCTGATATCTAATATTTCTCTCTTAACTAATATTCAGCTTTAAATATTAATATTCAGCTGTAAATATTATAATCGTATGGAGATGCCCTTAGAGTGATTTCTTCAAAGAAGCACCGTTGGGGCTATAGGGCTATATTTTGACATGCCATGACAAAGCTCCACATAAGCAACTTTGCTCTCTTGCCCATTTTTCCTCTTTCTCTTGTAACAGCTCATAATAGGCTGGAGTTCACCCACTTTGTGATCGCACTTGTCCATACCACCTTGTACACATTTCTAGAGGACTCAGAGAGAGGGGTGCCTGCTTCCATCGGGAAACTGTGTACCACAGTTCTCCCTCATAGCAACTGCTGAGACTGGAAATTGTCCCTGTGTTGATACTTTTGTTTACTTCTCAAAGAAGGAGGAAAATTTTTACCATTCTGGCAGCCTGGGTGCCTTCTTAAACCTGGTATCTTGTTACTTTCTCCATATTCCAAAATAATATAATTCTTGTCCCACTTATATCTGAAATTTTAGTAAAAAGCCCTAATCACAGCAAAAATAATAGTAAAACTTATTTTCGTCAGAGGACTCGGTACTATCTTGTATCTAAATAAATATATAAGTCAATGGACAATCAGTAGTTTGTCTGGTCTGTAGAAACTAACTTCTCTTAGCTGATGACCACTGTGTAGTCCTTTAGAGACTTGGGCTGTCATACTGGTGCATTGGTACCGGAGCATTTCAGTTAAGATCATACGTTGATCCAAGTGTGATCCAAGGATGCATCTGTCTTGGTGCATTCCAAGGGTTTTCACAGGGTCACAGAATGGTTTAGCTTGGAAATGACCTCTGCAGGTAATCTGGTCCAACCCCCCTGCTAAAGCAGAGATACCTAGAGCAGGTTGTTCAGGACCATATCCAGATAGCTTTTGAAGAGTTCCAAGGATGGAGACTCCACTACCACTTTGGGTAGAAAGGTTTCATGTTTGTTAACTTTCCTGATGTTATATTAAATATTCATCATTGTGATAAGCTTTAACTCACAGTTTCTTTAATTGTAACATATAAGCAGTAACCCTGACAGCTGTGGAGAGTTTTCTGATCACTTTTACGTGTCTGTAGAAAAACGAAGAGTTTTGTATTTTTCTAATGTAAAATACAGTGTGACACAGTGTATGGAATTAGGCTTTCCTTTTATTTTCTCAGCCTTGTTCGATCTGTTATCTGACTTCAAATACCTTCTGGCTACTTTACCTGGGAGTGGGGTATAGATAAACAATAGGCTAGCATATTGATGTCAGATGGATAAATCCAAATCAGATGAGTGAATTTCTCAGATTGATGCATTCTTGAATAGCTCTATAAATAGTATATTGTCAATGTGGTAAAGAAAGGACCAATCAAAATTAAGCAATTACAGATTTTGATCAGCTGTTGAGATTGAAGACTCATCTGAAAAACTGACATGTAAAGAAGGAGGTTTCACCAGGCATTTCAGAAAGACCTTCTAGTCTAACGACTTCAGTGACTGCAGGAAAGGGTAACAAGTGGAGAGAGAGACAAAGCTAAGGAGGGTGATTCTGTACATCCTAGAAGATCTTTTGACAAAGACTCCTACAAGAGTAGTAAGGAAATTAAGAAGAGGGTGCGTAGTTTTTCTGATCTCTATTTCTGTTCTGGCTGCAATTGTGAAAAACAGTATAAGTTGTTGAGCTGGTTTTCATGAGCTTCAGTTAATCTGTATCCTTGCAGAGGTATATTCCAAATCATAATAATTACATGCCTGGACTTTTTGGAAAGAGTGTCTTCAAGCTACATGTCTGGAAGAGAAGTGTTAGACCTAGGACCTTAGCAGTCAGGTAAGAAATTCCTAGTCCTCAAGACCGATATTATACAGAGGCCTTCAAGACACTGTTAAAAGCACAAAGACACAGTCAGTGTTTGGACTTCACTGAGGCAAAAAAAAAAAAAAAAAAAAAAAAATCTCGTGTTTTGTGGGAGAGAATGATCAACAAAAGCTGCTCATTGCGGCATTGGGCAAAATGATGCAGGCAGTTATCTTTAAAGCAAAGCACAATAACAGAAACATTACTTTGGAGGAAAAAGCAGCAGCTCAGCCCATGACAAAATGACAAAGCCCTTAAGCTTGGGCAGACACCAAAGACTCTTGATTCATTTTTGGGTTGTCTTCATCATCTTTACTGTACAACCAGCCTGTCTTGTTTCTGCATTTCAGACACAGCTATTTTAAAAATAATTGTCTCTCATAAATCTCTTCCTGCAATCTATTTTTGCTCCCCTCCTTCCCTGTCTGCAGTGCTATAGAGAACACTTTCTTCAATTCATTATGTAAAAAAAAGAAACAAAAACTGTGGGGTTTTTTTGTTTGTTTTTGTTTTTAATTGATCACTAGTAAAGAAATATTTTCAGCATGAGGTAACATCTTTTATAACATTACACTTTTCCCCTCTGTCATATAACAGTGTCAATTTTGGTGATAATATAAAGTGATGGAAAGCAGCCAAGCAGAAAGATCATAAATAAATGTAAATCATTAAAAAAAAAAAAAAAAAGTGTTTACACTAAAGCACTGGTTGCACGACATTTGTAAATGGTTACATTTCTCCCTCATGTCAGTGTGATTGATGTCTGTTGGATGAATCGTAATGTCAGGGAACTGTGAGTGTTGGGGGCACCCTGGAGCCAGGGTACCAGGGCAGACTGTCCAGGGACAATCAGGACTGGTAGTGCTCTCAGGACCCTGACAGGTAAGCTGGATCAAGATACAGATCCAGCTAAAACTTAATTTGACCACAGGGGGGAAAAAAAAAAAAAAAAAAAAAAAAAAAAAAAAGCATTACTTTTTAAGTATTTATGATTCCGTGCCCTTAGTATTTTTTTATACAACATTACAATTTGTCTTTGGAATTATTGCTGTTGGTGCAGCATATACATATATATGCTGTAGACAAATAGACAGTTGAAAAATATTTTGAGGCACTTGGAACCTGCAAGGAATATGTGTTTTTGTGTTTTGGAAAGGATAAATAAATAGAGTAAGGTAAGTTACGATATATAGATGATTAAAAGACCAAGAGAATCAAATAAGTGCCTAACAGTCTGATTGACTGTGCTTAAAATGAAAATAAACATAAAAAATAAGCATTTAATTATTTCTGTCAAGCAACTATTCTTGGATGTCTCACTGGAACAGGCTTTCTCCTATATTTCAGTATTTGCTCGTTTAATTCACTCAGAACAATTCAGTGACAGATTCATTTCCATTGTATGACTGCTTGTGGCTCTTTCAAAAAGCAGAAAGAACTGCAAAGGCAGGTAAATGACAAATAAAATAAAAATTCAAAACATACACAAGTTTTTCTAACTTCTGAAAAGGTTTGGGGTTACTCTTATGTTAATTGCATGGATTTTCCTAGCCCAGGGGTAATTCCTTTAAAAGCTTTTAATGTGAAATAAAGATTCAGCAGACCATTTTCATTTAGGATGAAGAATTTTCAAGGCAAATATCAGAGCTATTTGCACAAACTAAGCAAATATTAGAATGTATAAGAAGAAATAAACCCAAGGGAATCAAAGCTAATGTCATGAACCATTACAAATCTGGAAGGAGTAATGAGGGAGAATCTACAAAATCTAGTTAAAGCTAAAGGTCCTCTGAATGTAATTCTGTTGGACCCTAATTAATTTAGGATCTTTCAAGATACTATCGTCAAGATATTGTAAAGAACCAAAAGTTTAAAATAGCAGAATGGTTAAAAAAAATGCAGTGTGCTTGTTCAAAATCTAACTTACTCGTAGTGTGAGTTGGAAGTGCCTGTGCCCCAGATTTCACCAGAATCTCTCTCTCTCTCTCTTTTTTTTTTTTTTTTTTTTTTTTTTACTAAACCACTAAGAACTGGGTTTATGTTCATCTTCAAAAAGGAGATGACAGCTGCAGTCATGTAAGTCAGAAAGGCACTGTGAGTATATAAAGGTTGGATGTAATTGTTGTTATTGTCTTTCTAGTATAATTATATCTTACATTCCCCTCAATATTCACTGGCTGGATTTTGGATCAGCCACAGAAGGGACTATAACCACAGAACCCTTTTGTGACTTGACCAGGCCTATTTTCAGACTCTGGCAGGTGGTCATTAGCATCCTTTTTGAAATAACGATTTGAGGAGCTTGAATCTGGTGAGCTTGCACTTAAGATGGCACTAGGTTTTATATTGTAGGTGTATATTCAGGATTTTCTAAGTGCTGAGTAGGTGTCCATATTTGCATCCACACGTGAGTCATATAGAGAAAGCAGTACACAACACACACAATGCAGGCTGTGCCAGTAAATCTCAAGATCACAGCAGACATCTCAATGCATGGTCTCAGTTCTGAAAGATTTTGCAACTGAAATACTCCAGCATTCCCAGGTGACAGAGTTCAGGATTTAGGCTTCAGCTAAAGGAACTAGGATCACAAGACTCATTTTCTGACATTCTTAGGGCTCTGAGCTGCCTTTTGGATTAGGGCAGAGTAGTATCCACACTCACCTCTGTCCTCGCTAGGATTTCACTCCATCTGTAGGACAACTTAAATTCTGGACTTGGAGGTATCCCTTCCATCTGCATTTTGATTACTGAATTTACATACTTCTTTTACCTTGACCTAGCTTCAACAGAGGAAAAGACAACTTGTTGATTTTAAGGGTAGGCTTAGACACGGCCAGCTCTAAGAAGGGAGTTATAGCTGTATTAAACGCTGACTAGTGGCAAACAACCACATATATTTTGCCTGTTTTCAGGTCCTGGAAAACAGAGCTGATTGTCACTGCAGTTGAGAAGCAGAACATGAGTTGTGGCAGCAGCTATGGGAGAGGAGAGAGGAGCCCCTTTCAGAAGCAGAAGTCATCCTCTTCTTCTCCACCCTCCCCCCATCCCACCCCCAGCAGGTTCAGGATCTGTAAACAGATTGCTCACACCTTTCTTTCTTCGATTCTCTTGTGCATCCTTGGTAGAGAGGCCCAACTTCTGTCAGATAGCAAAATTTACCCCTGGATACTCTTTTGAGAAGTCTTGGACTACCTTGGAATTCACTATTTTTGCCATGTAAATGATTGGCCTAAGACATTATCTTGTCTATCTTTGAGTTCGACAGAAATAAGCCATTACAGACCTTCTATCCTGAGCCCTACCCTGGGGATGCACTGTAGGTTATCCTATCCCAGGTTCATGGAATTACAGACTAATTTATGTTGAAAAGGACCAGAAGAAGTCATGTGGTGTGACCCCCAGCTCAAAGTGGAATTGGCTTTCACATTAGGTCCAGTTTCTGTATGCTTCATCGTGCCGAATTTTGAGCATCTCCAAGATGATGTCTGTGTGGAAGGAGAGTGTTATTCTCTGTTCTGAATTTAGAGGGATCCCAGACAGTTTCCTCAGACTGTGTGATTTCAAACAGCTAAAATATGAAAAATTCCATTCCAGATGTCAAACTATTGTACTGTAACCACCTCTCTGGCTGAGGCATTGCCCCTAGACAGCAAAGAATGAAAATATGACCTAGAAAAGCAAGCAGTAAAGACACTAATTTGTAACATAACTACAGAAAAAGAGATAGTGAGTAGGTCCTGTGTATCCAAATGTAGTGCCGATAGGGAAGATAAAAAGGTCTCTTCATAAAAGGGTTTGGCTTTGGGCAATGCTCTAACACTGATGCTGCTAGATGAAAGCAGATCACCTTATCCTACATCCTATTTTGAAGGTGAACAGTGTAGCCAATTCAATTATTTGAAATATTTTTTGGAGTCATTTACACTGGTTTCAGGCTCAAAGCTTAGGATCTTTATCGGGAGTTAGCATTTCTCTTTAGTTCCGCCTCAGTTATAAAAGACAAGATTTCAGCCACAGTTAACGTTTCCTAATTCTTCACTCTGGGCAGCTTTCCTCTCAGTGTCTGAGATTTTTGGACTGCCATTTTAAAGAATCTGCCTCTTATTCACTTTATAGAGGGCCCTGGACACTTAATTCTGGGATCAGGATTCTGTTCAGGGGCATTGCATCATCGACCTGCACAGAAGCTGAAGTCTTATTATATCTTGCCCTTGACGATGAAAGATTACAATCTTCAATTCTTAACTATCTCTTTGAAACAACACCTAAGTTTTATCAGGAACTCAAAGAGCTTTACACTGCTAACATTGTTTTATTATTTCATAGATTTGTAAAAACCTTTAATGCTATGACAATGTGTTTTATTCCCTATTGATGGGTGGTTTACATCTTTACCAAAGCTCAAGGCAGCTAGTAAGCATTAGAATAATTATTTTCCACTAATCTGTTCGTTTAACTTTGAAGTAATTAGCTGAGTTGGTCAGAAAAATTGAATGTTTCTTCCAAGGGTCATTAAATGGACTCTGTGTAAGTGCACAAGTTGATTACTTTGATTTAAAAAGGGACAGTATTCTTTGTACCTCTGGAAAGCTGCCTGACTTGAAAGCCTTATAATCTGATTTTCATAAATCCTATTTAACACATTATTATTTTATTTTTAACAGGCTATATCACTCTTTTCTTTTTCATAACAGAATCACATAGCTCTACTTACGCATAATTTGTGAAATTGTCACCCAAATGGTATCTTATATCCAATCTTTTTACATTAATTTTCAATCAAGAACTATTAGAATCAAAAGGTACACAGTTTACATTTTACAGTCATACTGACGTGTGTCAGATTTTAAGGTTCTTGCTCCAGAAGAAAAACAATTTGCTTCCAACAGCTCATGCCTCAGTAAGATTTGGGGAAGTTTAATCTTTGACCTGAAGGGGCATAATAGGGAAAGGAAAGAGAAAGAAACTGTTTAACATTTCATTTTGGCAAAGTCCAGTGAACTGTGTTGCAGTCAGTATGCAAAAGACAGGGAAGACAGAAAAATAAAATAAACACATATTAAATATAGAGATTGTAAATAAGTCTTACATGCAATTCAAAAGGAGCATTTTCTCCCAACTGAAGAATATTTATCTGATCAGAAATCCATCCTGAAGAACGGTTTCCAGTGAATAGCTTCCAGTAGTACTTTATCCAGCAGCATTTTTAATATCATAAGCAAATGCATTTCCCCAATTTGAATTTGGGACTGTTATACATTCTAATGAAAATTAATTCTAGCAAGTCCCCCTTTATACTTGGCATAAAAGTCCTTTGCTAAACAAATGCAGAGCTCTGTATAAGACTCACAAAATCTTCTAGTCCAGCACCTTGTCCAACTTTCCATTTTCACAGACTTCACATAATCTCACTCATAAATGTATCAAGCTTCACCTTGAAAAGACTAGACCCACAGGAGTAGGGCCACTTCTCTGATTGAAGGCTATTTGGAAACATCACATCTTTAGCTTTGTTCTTCTTTCCAGATCTGTTTATTTGCATTTGCTGTGCCAACATTGTTCTCGAGGCACGTTGTTCTTTTCTCTCTCATGGGTGTTTACCTTGCTGCAGTGTTTTTGTCAAAGTAAGCAAGCACAGCTTTTCCAAGCATGTGGTTGTGAATGTTTTTTTTTTTTTTTTTTTTTTTCCTGGCTAATTAAGCAGCCACTCACGTGAAAACCATGAGTTTTAATGATATTACATTAGAGCTGGTAGTGTTTGTCACTTTTCCCCACCTCCGTATATTTTTATTATAGTTTCCTCACACTGTACAACTTCTTGTTGCACAGACTGAAAATTCTGTGGGATTTATCAACATATTTGAGAAGACTTCTCATGAATTGAAGATTGCAGTTTTCTAGGAACTTGTCCATTAGAAGATGGAGTTGTAGATAGGTTCCTGGAAAAAATAATAATAATAATAATGAAATAAAAAATAAAAATGTTGTGGTGGAGGTTCTCCTCTAGGTTTTTATGACTTGTGAGGTAAGCTGACCATCAGTGTGATTAGCACATTAGCACAGAGGACTTATCTTCTGTGCAGTCACAAAGTCTTCTCATTCCTCTTCCTTGCAGAAGAGCCAAACAGTTGTTTTTCTGTAAATACTGACTAAATCTCTGTCATTGCCCTTTATTGAGACCTAATTATTTACTAAAAAGTAAATATAACCATTATTAAAGTACAGTGTTGTTTTAAATTCTACTTTTTAAACTCTTCAAGTTTGCTTTTTAAAAAATGTATTACTGGTTTGTTAACACTAGTACAGGGTGGGCTGGAAGACAACTGATTGTGTCATAACAGATATTTCACTATTCACCTTCATCACATGGAATGACAGAGTAGAGGATTAAACTTCTCGACTGTGAAAGTAAGAACTTTAAAGTCTGAAGGGTGAAGGATGTGGGAAAGCATATACTTTTTTATTCAAACAAGTGTAGTTCCCTTGGCTGTATTCAATGGCATTATGTCCTTTAACCAGCAGAGTAAAAGATGGCTGCTGCCTTTTAGAACCTGTATCCCATAATACCTCTTTACTTAAGAAACTTTAGCATTCCCTATTCACTTCACTCACCTAATAGAAAGAATTTAATTGTTCACATACAGAAATAATTTATGAAGAGAGGTTTGTATGCTAATTGAGAAAAATAAGTGGAAAACACACCAAAGTGCTATTTAAAGTAAACTCTAAAGCTCTGAGTGTTTTAGTTTTCAGAAAGAGGTGAATAATCTTTTTTCATCTTCAAAAATATGCAAGTTGTGTAACAGCCATGCTATACTTGCCTGTGCCCAGCTTCTTCAGTGAGCTGATTTCAGAACAAAAAGCAAGCATTTGTCTTACTCCCACCATTTTTTTTTTTGGTACCTACAGGTATTAAATGCCTCCTCCATTTTCTGTCTAGTTAGTGACATTCATCTAGTCGCTCCAGTTCTTTAATGTTAATCTCTTTTTAATCGAATCAGCCCATATGTCAATTATTTATCAACTCTTTAAATTTTCTTCTGAGCCCCCTCTAATTTTTAATTCTTTTCAATTAGAAGGATTTTTGTAGGCGGCTTGAAATAATTACACTTGTATTCACCTGTTATATTCCTAATTAGTAATGATTCCTTTTCTAAGGTTTATGGATGACATGTTGCTGAGTACAACAACTTTTAATAAGAAAAAGGAGTTACTAAAGTTTAACAGATTTTTGTTTGTTTCTTTCTTTCTTTCTTTCTTTCTTTCTTTCTTTCTTTCTTTCTTTCTTTCTTTCTTTCTTTCTTTCTTTC
>CM021697.1:47810253-47901830 GCA_011074415.1 Stictonetta naevosa
TTCCTATCCTTTCCTTTTTTTTTTTTTTTTTTTTTTTATTTGTGATATGTTATCAGAGCAGACTTTATTTCCATTTTCCATTCAGGTCTAGTATCTGTAACATCTGGAGTTGCATACACTTACACAAGAGGATAAATTTATTTCTGTGACTCAAGCTACTTATGTGCATGTATCTGTAGCCTGGAAAACTTATATATATACTAGTAAGTTTTATAATTAAAATTTGAAAAAAAAAAAAAAAAAAGTGGAATGCAAGTTTATATAAACTGTTCCTTTTTTTTTTTTTTTTTTTGCAATGCTTCTTTTTCAGAAAATTGTTTTACTTTGATGATTAAATGTGGGGTATAAAAAACAATGCCAGTTATTCAGAAGAAAAAAAAATGCTTAAAGAGAAAGGATTGTGAAACTCACCTGAAATATTTACCTTTTCTCTCACCTGAACTTGTCTAACTTGAACTTCCAGTGGCTGAAGTTTGTTGTTGTTGGTTTTTGTTTATTTGTTTGTTTTTATTTTTTATTTTTTTTATTATTTTTTTAATTTTCATTTTCATCTGTACATTTATTTAGACTTTGAGATCATCCTTCTCCAAGTATAGTTACTCCAGAAATCCCTTCCTTCAGGGCATGTATTTCAATGCTATTACCATTCCGCGGCTAAAGTTAGAAATCCCACTAGCTTTTTCACCACATTTCTCGAATTTGAGAAGCAATGCAGAGCTAGATACAGAGTCCTATGCTAATTCAAAAGCAAGATAGTATAGCTTCTCTATTGTCCCTTAGTAACAATTTGTAAATTCCAGGTTTAGCTGAGCCCTTTTGCTCCTGCCTTACATTGGTAGCTCACATTGAGATGATCATAGAATCAATCATTTAATTTGGATCATCAAGTCCAACCATTATGAAGCAATGGAAGACATTTGCCTGGATAGAGTCTGTTGGGGTGGTTACGCAGCCCGCCTTTAGAAGACTGGTGTGTATAGAAACACCTGTTAATGTGGGAACATGTGTACGAATGCAATGCCCAACACTGCCTGGGGTATTGTTTGCCCAAAAGTAACTAACTACACAGAAAAGCAAGAAAACATCAGCTAGGTTAAAAAGTAACCAGGGAATTACAAAGTGACTTCTGAAACAAAGAAGGAGCCAGATTGTACAGAAAATATACAGCAGTTATTTAATAATGAGATGTCATTTTGATGTTACTGCTCCTGGGTGCATGGCTTTACATGTGCGTGTATTTAAAGTCATATTATTTTCTTTCATTAAAGCAACAGGAAGATGCAGCTTCTTTCCTTTTTAGAAAAGGTCTGGTCACTTACCCTTTCTATTATTTTCCCTGCAGCATATTAGTTTTTAAACATCTGAAGATAAAAGTTTGTTTACATTCTGGGAAAATGAAACCAAAATCTAATGTAGAAAATATGGTAATTTATAATTATTTTCCTTCAAGTGGCAGACTTCTTAAAGGTTCTGAAATCAACTGCCACTTGGCAAGTGAGCAGAGATTTATTAGTTTATCTGAAGTTACTAAGTAAATTCCTACATTAATTCCCCCTCTCCACCATATGAGCTCTCTTTACTTTCTCTGGTTTGAATTTTTTGTTGTTGTTCTTCTTCCTTGTGTGCTTGGACAGCATTCTGCCAGTGACTTCTCATGCTTTTCTCACTAAGCAGCTGCAAACACAGATGTTCTGCAAAGCATCCCATCTGTCCATCTGTAGAGATCTTGGGGCAGATCCTCAACTGCTGCAAATTGCCCCAGTACCACTTAAGTGTAGAGTACTTGTCTTATTCACACCATCTGTCCTTTTGAGCCACTCTGTGTTTATTTGCATAATTGTACATATTGTTTCAGGCTCATGCTGTTTAACTGTAAGATTTCCTGGCCAGAAGCTTTCATAACAGCATACTGTACAGTAAATTCAAAAAGCTATGTAAATAATGATTCTGATTATCCATTTTCTTTTACCAATTCCTAAACCTGTCCCCAAAGAGCAAAGCTTTCTGTAGCTGATGCTAGGTAAGACAGACTTTGGGCAAGTTCCTGGAAAAACTAAGCACAAACTATTTCCAGTGGAGTGCCAAATGGAGCTTCTATAGATAACAGAGTTAATACTGAAAGACCAACACTGAGGTTATTGACTTTTTTTTTGTTACACTTCATACTTTGCTGTTATCTTTCCTATTCAGTGTCATTAGATCTTATTTTACTGGACTGTGTCACCATTATTATCTTTATTTTTTCTAAAGGGCTTCAGAAAGATTTTACTACCCAGTACAAAATGAAAGAAGAATGTAGTCCATCACCATTAGCTGTTAGAGTCAACAGCCCCCACCCTAGATCTAGGAAACGTAAACATACTAGTCCCACTGCCTTTTTTATACCAGAAGAACAACAGAAATAAATAAATAAATAAATAGATAGATAAATAAATAAATAAATATTAAGAACTGTTGGATTCTGTTTGGTTTAGTTTCTTGGCCTTCCTAAACAGAGGTGAAGCAGCACTGTCAACTTATGCAAAGAGAAAAATGCTAAAGACTGGGAGATTTTTCATTTTACTACAAAAAATTTATGTATTTTTAACCTCTATCTGTTCTAAGAGTAAAGGAAGTACAGAACAAGTCAGCCACTGTCTTTCTGTCTTTTACTTAGTAACCAAAAATGCCCTACTTTCTCCCCTCATCATAGCAGTCTATGTTTAAGTGCCTGATTGGGAGCAGGAAAGGGAAACATGGCTAGAAGAAACCACATCTTCCTTCACTAGCTTCATACTGTGTGCATGTGTGTTCCCAGGAGGCAGCCAACCATATTACAGACTATTCTCAACATGCAGGATTAAAAACCACAGTTCCAATAATTCCCTAGTCATTGGACTAAGGGAGTAAGTGTATCTTGTTCGTCTTTTAACTATGCACATAGAGCTGCAACTCAGATGTCACTATGCATATTCTGCTCAGAATGCAGCTTTTACATTTCACAATGTATTCATCAATTTCTCATTTGTTCCTTCCTAACCCAAATGTTTCCATTTTCTGGTTTTCTGCTTTTGCTTTTGCTTCTATTGATTAAATGCCATTTTATTTTTGTGGCTTCCCATGAGGCACCCTGAACCTTGAATTCGTGTATTCATTCCTCTCTAATGCCCTGTGGCAACATAAGGTGATGAAAAGTCACTTCACATTGCACAGTAGCAATCAGACTGGTAAGATAAAGTTAAGAAAATCAGCAAGCTTCTTCTCAATCTATATTCTTAAAATATTTTAAAGTACTTTTCATATATAAGGTATAGAAGAAATAGAGAACATCTGTGTATTTGCCAGCAAAATTTAAGCTGGACCAGGCAGCGAGTAGCAGGCACTTTGGACACAGGCCGGGGTATCAGGCAGGCAGAGGGGCCATGCTGGTACGCCCAGGGGGACCTGTGAATGCGGATTGCATGAGGGACGAGTCTGTGAGTGCTGCTTCAGGCTGGAGCAGCCAGTAGGCCACCCGTAAAGTGGGTAACCAGGCCCAGAATCCGGTCACGGGTGCTAGGCAGACAGAGCAGCCATGCCGGTACTTGAAGGATACACAAATGTGCATGTGCCTGTGAACCTGGAGAGCGCTGCGTGTGTGCCTGCACCAGTGACCTTCTGTCTCTACCAGCTGGAGGAGGAACAGGCCTCATCTGTGTGTCTGTGTTTTACATGAGGCCCGTGTGTAAGTGCTGCTGAAGGCAGCCCGTGTGTCTCTGGATACATGCTCAGCTTTGCTGCTGGTGGGACCTGCAAAGGGGAAGGTGGCAGCCGCATCCCCAGCCTGGGCTGAGACCCTGGGACCCCAGGCACCGGGCTGGGCCCCAGCAGCCTGACAGGAGGGGCCCTGGGCTAGAGCAGCTGGAGGAGGTGGCCACACTCGTCACCCTTCACCTCCCTTAACATTTATAAGTAGAGCTGTGATTTTCCATTTATACGTATTTATATGTACACACGTATTTTAAATATTTATTTTCACGTAGTGTCAAGATGAGAAAAATCAGAGCAATATAAAATGATTTGTAAGTACATTTAAAATAAAACTAAGTCTCAAAACAAAGTATTTCTGAACTTTTAAAAATTGAGGTGTTTCATAAATCATATTTTTTTCTGTAATTTTTCCCAAAAAGCTACACATCACCAGAGATAAAAATAGTGACATTTTTGTTTTTTGGTAGCATAGGAAAGTCTTCTAATCCAACAAATTTGGCAAATGTAACTAGAGATTCATCAAATATTTGTTTTGATTTTGTTTGGTTGCTTTTGCTTTTTTTTTTTTTTTTTTTTTCCAACAGATGTTTTGTTCAAAATTATTATAGCTTTCAAAAGATATTGCTACCTGTGCTTTTAGTATGTAAATGTCTGCAGGACTTGAAGACAGTCAAAAAAAAAAAAAAAAAAAAAAAAAAGTTTTATTTCCCAGGATAATTCATTCATATCAAATGAAGTTATTGTAAAATGTTATTTTCTGTGCAAGTGAGGCAACTACAGGGTAGTATGATACAATTGTATATTCCAGACAACAAAGACAAAAATGTTCTTCCATCTCTTTATAATCAATGTTCCATGCTGCACATGGCGATTGCATCTCATTCCTTAAGCTTTTTCATGTGCTACATGTTTTTTTAAATAACTCTAAACATAAGTGATTTACAAATACTAACGTGCAATTCCATTCTTTTCCCAGTTACATCCATTCCTTACTACTTTTGGACATGACCAATGAATACTGGAGAGAATATTCAAAAGGCCACAATTCCAAGTGTGTTCTTCTTAGCGCATCCATGACATGCATGAGGAATAGCAGAGTCTTGCCAAAATTTCTTACAATTTTGCATATGTAGAGAAAGACGATATAAAACATAGTCCCAGGGGTAACTAGTACAGTTTTGAGTTTAAAGGTGAAATCTTGCTGTTAAAATCCTTTAGAGCCAAGATTTCAATGTTTTAGTTATGCCACAAAGTTTTTTTTATTGTCCCTTATAGGCCTAGTTCTACATATTGGGGTGCTATAGAAAGATTTCCAGAAACAGCTTTTCTTGAAGTGGAAGAAAGTTCATAGTGTTCGTTTATTGGGTAGAAGAACCAGTGCCCTGTGTATAGCTCTGTCTCTGCAGGCTGCTGCAGAGGATGGTCACAGCAGGAATCCTTCAGATCACTGCCCCTTTTGGACATCTTGTCATTCATACTCCATTTCAACATTTCATTTTTGTGGTAATTCTTCTAATTTTCTATGTTCAGTGCTGTCAAACAATGTAGACTATAAAATTGTGGGATTACTCCTCAATCCTATCATCTTTGTGCTTAATGAGACAAGATATTAATGTTTACATGGTGGTAGCTGTCACCTCAAGGGCAAGTTGCTGTTTCTCTTTTTCCAAGATAAATGGAATTAGGATGCAAGCCTCAAAGAGCTCAGAGGAATATATTACTGCACAAAATACAAGAGCTGTCATTCCTACAGCTAGTGGAGAGGAGAGGCAAAATTCCCCAAATCTCTCACAGGCCCAAGGCTGGACTACTACTAAGCAAACTAGACTTAGTGCCTAATGGTAAAACAAAGAAAAAGGATATGTCCACTTCAGAGTTTATGCTTGGATGTGGATCACACTAAAGCAAATATCCTGGCTGTTTCAACTTGCTGGTCTCAGGTTCTTATTACAGGGAGGACTCAGAGTGGATGAAATGGGTTCCTTATGGGTAAAACCAAGACAGAAAGTGCCTCCCTGGATTGTATCTAAAGCTGTGCCAGTGCTGAGGACACTCAGTGCATTATGACACCAAGCTGAGTGGTGCAGTTGATACAACAGAAGGAAGGGATGCCATCCAAAGGGACCTGGACAAGCTTGAGAATTGGGCCCAAGTGAAGTTAACGAGGTTCAACATGTCAAAGTTCAAGGTGCTGCCCCTGGGTCCGGGTAATCCTGGACATGAGTACAGACTGGGTGAAGAACTCATTGAGAGCAGCCCTGCAGAGAAGGACTTAGGGGTTCTGGTGGATTAAAAGTTTGACATGAGCCAGCAGCGTGCGTTGGTAGCCCAGAAGGCCAACTGCATCCTGGGCTGCATCAACAGAGGAGTGGTCAAGGGAGGTGATTGTCCCCCTCTACTCTGCCCTTTTGAGGCCACACAGGTAGTGCTGTGTCCAGGTCAGGGGCCCCCAGCACAAGAAGAATGTGGCTCTGTTACAGTGGGTCAAGAGAAGGCCCACAAAGATGATCAGAGGGCTGGAGCACCTTTCCTAAAAATAAAAACTGAGAGAGGTGGGGCTGTTCAGCCTGGCGAAGAGAAGGCTCTGGGGTGACCTCAGTGCAGCTTTTCAGTACTTAAAAGGGGCTTATAAGAAAGATGGAGAGTGACTCTGCTCAGTCAGATAATGACAGGACAAGGGGGAATGGATTTCAACTAAAAGAGGGGAGATACACATTAGAGGTTAGGAGGAAATTCTTCACTAAGAGGGTGGTGAGACACTGGAACAGGTTGTCCAGAGAGGTTGTGGATGCCACATTCCTGGAATTGTTCAAGACCAGGTTAAATGAAGCCCTGGGCAACCTGATCTAGTGGGTGGCATCCCCTGCCTATGGCAGGGGGGTTGGAACTAGATGATTTTTGAGGTCCCTTCCAACCCAAGCCATTCTATGATTCTATAACCATATTGGAATCAGTTCAAGGCAAAGCATCCTGAAACATACGCTTCATGGACATAAGGCACTCAGCACCATCAGGTGCTTTCTACAGCTGTTCCCAATACTTATTAATGCAGACAGAACTAATGATATATCATCTGGGCCTCTCCTGTGCTTCAATAAAAAATAAAAAGAAATAAAAAAACACTTGTTTACTTTAACCTCTATTTTACTGTCTTGTTTAGCAATATCTAATATGACTGAGGAAATATTGCTAGGCATTTGTATGCATTATTTCTGTATTTCTCTTCTCTTTCTTTTTTTTTTTTTTTTTTTGTATCGGAAAAGAGAAGACAATCTTTAAGAAAAAGCCATGTCTGCAAGGCAGGATGTACAGATTCTGGTCATAGAACTGTAGTATTTTTTAGGTGAGTGGCCAACTTGTTTGACAGCACTGAAGTTTTTCATTTATTATAAGGATTATAATACTTGTCTACCCTATAAGAATTCTGGGAAGATGAATAAATGACTGTTGAAATGACTTTAATGAGAAACACACAAAGCTCACACAAAATCAAAATTTAGATTTTATATTTATCTCTTGTTGTGTGTATTTAGCCAAACTTGAATAAGGAAATTTCTATCTGCAGAACTATTAGAAGAAATTAGATGCTTAAGATGATGCAAATTTCAAAGAGAAGAACCACTTTAGTCAATTTTTTATATAGAGAGAATAGTTAGAAATCCACAAAATGAGGGATGTTCTGGAATTTATGAATATAGAACTAACTGTATTTCAAAAGAAAACAGTGAACACTGCTTAGATATTTCTCTGAATAGGTATCTCTACCTTCATGGACAGATTTGGGTTCAAAAATTGCACAGCATGGAAGTGTTTACCTCTGTCTTTCCTAAGCACTGGAATTTCAGGAACAGCTCCTGTTATACCTTACTAGCACAATGAGTAGGTTTATTCCACCATGAGGGGCCTAATGTTTCCTAGGCATGTGACATATAAGAGATGTCCTCATGGGTAAGCTCAGTAGCTCATTCTCTCCAGTTATGTTCTGCTGTTGAGACATAAAACAGCACTGTTTAAGCAACATTCAACAGGGTTTGCATGATGCTGTCTCAGAGGTTGTACGCTCTGCAGAGCTCAGAACTTGGCTGAAGGGAATAGCTGACTGTCTTCAGTATATGTACCCATGCTTAGTTACCATATGGGTCTGTGATCCTTCTGTGGGCCACACTCTTGAAAGCTAGGCACAGTGATGTCTAACAAGTACTTGACAACATTTTTATGAGACCTAGCTGATGAATGCTTAAGCAAATGTGTCTTCTTAAAAGAATGCCTTGCCACCATTAAGAGGTTAGCAATTACTACTGGTTGGAGCACAACTGTATTGAGCTTTTTGGGGAGTATAGAGTATCTGGTCTTTTGAAAAGAAGATATATCTATTGCATGGTAATATATGACAGATGTTGTGTTTCTGATGGCTTCAACATTAAGACAACCTTAATAGAATTTCTTCTGGGTGGATTTTCTTATATTGCTGAAGAAGTTGAACTAATGTTCTTACTGTGATACTGAGAAACATCCTTATAAATAGGCTTATTAATAATCTCCTTTCCCTCCTTTTTTTGACTGTCAATATAGTGTCCTGTGTTTTGTTCTGGGAAGGAGGCAGAGTACCTTTAATAACCATGCTAACCTGAAAAACACAGTTCTGTAAAACATTCATTTTATGGATCCCTTAGGTGATAGCCTGTGTTGATATAAAGTCCACACAGGGTTAGCAATGAGTGTTGTAATGTGTTGGAAGCTATGTTATGCTACAGGATTTGTATCAATCCATGTACAGATGGAAACATTCAAGACCAGGTCCAAATCAGGGGAAGCCTGGAAATAAAGGATAATGTCTTTTGGAAAACTAATTAAAGTTTTTAAGTCATGTTATTAAGAAGTTTTTACTGATGTTGTAAGATACTAGTTCAACTGTCTGTTACTCTACAGCTGAGCAAATCTAGCTCTATAACAGGCAGGAAAGAAAAGCAGTGAGAATGTCTTATTGCCCTCTGAAGTACATTAAGACCTTCATTTAAATATATGTATATTGCAGGAGGATCCTACTTTGCAACTCTGAAGACTGAGTATCCACAAAACTTGAAGTGGAATAAAGATAGTGATGCTCCACTATCGCCACCCCAACCACACACACTCAAAAACTTTTCTAACAGTGTTAAAGAAAGGATGTATTACTGATTCCGAGGATCATCTGTGTAAACAGTTTGTTGTAATGCAGGGCTTTCAGTTTCCTGCTATGTTTTTAGTGAAGTGCATACTGACCTAAAGAGCATTTGTATCTCGTGGGTCTTGAAAATTCCACCAAGAAATGACCCCAGACAGCATATAATAAATTCTAATAAAATTAATTGGTAGATGTTAGCTTCTGTAAATCAGAATAAATCTTGTCTTTACTGTTAGCTAGTTTTAAATTTATGTCACAAAATCTCTTTATTACAAATTCCATTTTACAATAGGTGTAGTGCTCTGACCTGCTGGTATTTGGCACACTGTGTCAATCTAACAATTTGGCTGATTTTGACATGCAATCACATGGACAATACAAGCTGAAAAAATTGACTCACAGAAGTTTGTAGTGTTTTATTCTGATAACTGCAATACATTTTAAGTGTCAGTCTTCACAGAACCACCACTACAATATGTATTTGATTTAAAAAAATGAAAGATTTGCTTTCTTTACAGCATGAATTAATAAAGTTGTCTTGTTCTCTGTGGTGACCTTTAAGAATGAGATACCTTTATTACCTTGAAAAACAAACAAACAAACAAACAAACAAACAAACAAAAAAACAGATAGATTCTTACACTAATATCCACCAGAGAACAAAAAAGAAAAAATCAGTAGATTTGGAATCTACAAATCAACATCTTGGACTGCTTATGGATTTTATTTGCTTCTGTTTCTTTGAACAGACAACAAGTTAAAGGACATACAGCAAAAAGTATTTAAATGCCAGAACTTTTTTGATGATATTAAAATAACAAATAGCAAATGAAAGTTGTGTTTAGCAATTCTAGAGCTGAGATTCAGGGAATAGTGTGGAAAGCCTGTTAAAAATGAGAAAAAACTAAAGCTGTTTTTCAGCCAGTGTTACGAAAGAATAATTTTAAATTGCCCAGTTTATGATGATAAGAAATATGCCCTTCATTCTTTTCCACATTGAGAATGTGTTGATTATAGTTTCATGAAAATAAAAGAGCATAAATGTGTGATAAGACCCAAAGTGTTGGGTTTTTATTGTTTAATAATGTGAAATTAATCTGAAGGAAGAAAATTCAGTTCTTGCTCTTTCTTTATGTCATGCTGTTATTGAAAAAGAATGAATAGCAGAGGATTCTTGTGTTTAGATGTAGTCTTATACCAGATGCCACATAATTAAAGATGTAGACATACCAGACATACCCAATATAATTATTTAATATCTAATATTACAGTATAATATTATTAAAATATCTCAGGCTGAAATTCTTTCAATTCTTTAATAGGGTAAATAATTCTTTAATAAGTACTGTTTGGGAGATGAATGAGGAGTCCTTTTCCACCATTTTTATCCCCAGAAAAAAATATTGGAAGTGTAAAATCATCCACTAGGTGTCACTCTTATCTCTATGAACCTGCTGATAGATTGTTCCAGAATGGCAGGAGACAACATTCTCTGCTGGAAATGCCATCTCGTAGCTAGAATGTAAGGCCATATCCCTAACTACTTGCAATCATTAAAAAACCCACACCCTTTTTCAAATGAGCAGGAACATTGTTAACCAGAGAAAACTACAAGTTGGCATACTTTAATTCTTGATGACTTAAATATTTATCGATATTTTAGACTAAATGTTATTCACATTGCTTTCTGAAACCAATGTGGGCATACACAATCATCTGCATTATTCCTCACCCAAAGACACCCATTTTTATTGATTAAAAAGCCTACATCAAAAGGTAGTACTGAATCTTGTAAAAAACTTCAGTAGAATATAATTGTTCACTTAAGGGTTCATCCCAACCCAGTCACACACAAGTAAGAAAATGTTTCAGCTCAATATCCACCAAAGTCCCACAGGAGGAGGTGGTCTTAATTTAACTAGTAGGTCTATTCCAAGGGACTTAATTCACCACAGGAGAGACCCAATGTATTAGTTTTCACCATCTTCTGCCAGACCTGTTCCTCTTTGCCCAGCTCTACAGTGAGTATTTCTCTGCCTCAGTTTCTAGAACCATTATAAGAAAGGTGTCTTCCAGTCTGTTCTCAAATGAACCTATGAACGTTGCAAGCAAGACTGAGGAAAAAAAAAAAAAAAATCCCAAAACACATCCATCCACTAGTTAATAAATGTTTGGGCATTTTGGGCTCCAGTCTGCTCACGTGCAGTTGAGAATTCACAACTGTGAATGTTACTAATGACTGATCACCTCTGCTCCTATTCTGTAAATTTAGCCTTTTGTTTATTTGGCCAATAAGAAGGATTCCAAAATGAAATATTTTTCCCCATAATTTTCATCCAAAAGCTTGCAAGAGAAATGATCACTGTTTATTTATCTCTTCATATATATATATATGCATACATGTATATATATAAAGCAAGATAGAGATAAAGACACATTCAGCTTGATGGTAAGGCTGTCTCATGAATTATTTATGAGACTTCAGACATCATATTCAGTCTTATATTTTTCCATTTTTAAATTGTGATATGCATTGGATGATTTTTTCACTGAGAAAGGTTTATATCTTTTTTTTTTTTTTTTTTTTTTTTTCTCTGTTTATTACTTTTCCTAATCATGGTTCATGTTCCATTCCTGTGATTGGAAACAGATTTGTGGAAGAAAGCAATCTACATAATAATCAAGGTAAGACAGTATTACAGGAAACCAGATGGTTATTTGTGGAAGTCTTCAAATAACATGGCTGCATTATTGAT
The DNA here is from genome assembly GCA_011074415.1 of Stictonetta naevosa. Classification (NCBI taxonomy): domain Eukaryota; kingdom Metazoa; phylum Chordata; class Aves; order Anseriformes; family Anatidae; genus Stictonetta; species Stictonetta naevosa. The sequence continues at coordinate 47,821,903 of CM021697.1, forward strand.
TCTTTTGATATGGTATCCACAGATCATCATAAAGATTTATGTTTTAGTCTTCTGCTGCAAAAGCTGAGTAAGACATAAATCTTATCCCCAAATGTTTAAAATCTATGACATCTTAAAGGGAGAAAGAGACAGAACGGTAAAGGTTCAGAATGATGATGGCCACATGTCAGCTTAATTCTGGCTTCTCTTTATTCTTTTAGGACGTGCCTTCAAGTCAAAATATGAAAATGTAAAAACCTATAGTTAGAGTCTTTTTTCTGCTCAAATAGATCTGAATGTTGTAATGTGTTTATCCTGTTCATGCTTTTCCTTTCTGTTTAATGTCACACCACTGTTATTACCACCAAATATTCTTCCTGTTGCCTCAAAGTTTCTTTAGAAACAAGCATTACAGCAATAATACAGGAAAAACAACAACAACAAAAAAAATGATGGACTTCTTAGAGGAACGGAGTGATACAAAGAAGCACATAAGCCTAGCACAGTACAGGGTGAATCACATCAGTCTGATGCCCTTCAGAGATCTCATTCCGTAATGAAGTTGAGAATATCATCATTAAAGTTTTGCATAGCTGTATCAATAGTTCCTCATTTAATTAGATCATCAGTAAGTTCTAAGCTAAGGTTCTCTGTAATATCTGCATTGCAGAGCAGCAGGGTACCCTGTCTCTGAAATATAGAATGTGAAGTCCAAATTTGTTTAAAGAAAAATTTTGAAAGTCTATTTAAAGTCTAATGTAAAAGATCTTTTAAAATTGCTCAGTTAGTTTTGTATTTTTCTGTAGATTCTAGAATCAAGGAAAGTGGAAACAACAAGTTTACATGTACTCAATTTCTTCCTCTTTCCCGTTAAACTCAATATGAGTCAACAATATGTCCTGGTGGCCAGAAGGACCAACAATATCCTGTGCTTCATTAACCTCAGTACAGCTAATGGAAGAAAAGCCATTGTCCCACCATACTCAGCACTGGTACAGTCTCGCCTTGAGTACTATTTTGGTCTGTCCAAAGGAGGGCAACAAAGATGATGAAAGAACTAGAGGGTTTGACTTACGATGAGCAGCTGAGCACAATTGGTTTATTCAGCTTACAGAAGATGAAGCTTAGGGGTAACCTCATTGCTGTCTACAACTTCCTAATGAGAGCAAGCAGAGAGGGAGGTGCAGATCTCTCCCGTCTGGTGGCCCACGATAGGATCCAAGGGAATGGCTTAAAATTTCATCAAGGGAAGTTCAGATTTTATATTTGGCAAAAGTTCATCACTGAGAGGGTGGTCAGGTACTGGAACAAAGTCTCCATGGAAGTGATCATGGCCTCATCCATGCTGGTGTTCATGAAGTCAGGAGGTGGACTCAGTCCTTGTGGGTCCCTTCCAACTCAGGATATTCTGTGATTCTATGACTGAACATTTACGACTGAAAAAAAAAAAAAAAAGATTTTTTTACAATTACTTCAGTTATTATTTTGAATCTAAAAAAAAAAAAAAAAAAAAAAAAAAAATTACATACTAATACTTTCCAGGAATTCAAATCTGTCTTTTGCAAAAGGCATTTAAAAACTAAGAACCTGTATTAATCAGTTGCAACTTACAATTTAATTTCAGTGGATGCTTTGGTAGTCCTAAGAAATAATAATTTCAAAAATGATTGAGAATCTAATTTCAGACACCACAAAATAGTATTCAGAAAATGATGAGCACTCAAATTCATTAAAGCAAAACTTTTCCTTTTTTGGCTATAATCAGGAACTTTGAAATCTTAACCAGAGACTTCTGAGACAACATTATCCTCTGATCAATGCATCTGTATATATTCATTTTTAAATTAAGCCTCAATAATTAAATAATTCTCAAATAAATACAGTATACATTTTATTTTCCTTAGTAAAATTTTTCTATTTGCTATTTAGATTTCTGTATACTTAGATGAAATGCAAATTTCAGCAGTTTTTACAGATGTCTAGTTAAGAGTCTGCTTGTAATCAAACCTTTGTGTAGCCATGGCTTGTTGTAGAGAGAGACTGAACAGGTGTGTTCATTTTAGTATGAAACTCATTAAGAGCATCTATGCTGCAAGTCCTAGTAGAAAAGAAAATTACAACAAATATAATGCTATGAAGATAGATGACATAAATGGAAAAAGAATACAGATCTTCTTTTAGGAGGTTAAAGAACAAAGGTTTAAGGTAAACGTCTTCTACATTTCACCACTGCTACCAGCCATGATGTTTGTATGTCTAGATCATGAGCACAAGGACATTCTTCAGCAGAGCAGAACATGGAGCATTTCATCAAAATCTAATCAGTGGTATTAAATTCCGTGTCTGTCAGTAACATGTCTGAGTTGCAGAGATCTTGTCAGATTTGTCTGATTAATTCCTCTTGTTGATATTGTTTTAGAATCTAATGCTTTCCTAGCTGAGCACATCCTGAGAACAATGGTATTCCCAGTGTAGTGGGACAAATCCATCATCTTGCAAAATCAAAAGAAAAGCCCTTCCTTGCTGCAGCATCAGCATATCTACTGTTGCATAATAATAGGTATTTGAGATAGGAAGCTGCTGTTCTTTTGTTTTATCTAGAATTGATGAAGACAGACAGGTCAAAGTTTAAAAGAATGTTGCTCTCTTAAAGAAGCTTCCATTAACAGCCAGAGAGGGAGGGAAAGACTTGACTCAGCAGGGAGCTGGCACGCAGTTACTGAAATCTGGCAACATGAGAGCTCACATGCTAAATAACTTTAGCATGTTTAACTACTTGACAACTCAGTCATAATTTTAGCTTTGGAATAGCAATAAGCAAATGATGTCTACCGAGGGATTGGTTTGATGAGTTTAGCCGCTAGATATGGTTATAGATAATACTTTCAGATTAACTTTTTGCTTATTCAGATTAGTAACATTTAAAATTTTGATAAATATATTTGCAAATCTCTTACGTTGCTCATGTATCATGCATCATATTTACAACTGAGAGTGTGTTGGTTGCTTAAAGAATGCCTACAGCATAGTTTCCCTCCAGCACTTGGATAACTGCAAGTAATTTTTTTACTCAATATTCATATGTGCTAAACACTTTTATTCACATAGGAATCATTGCTATGATTTGAATTCCACTCTCAATGAATGTTTGTGACAGAAAGTTCACTGACAGAAAACAAAAAAAGAGCAGTGTAACATGACCAGAGTTTTCATTACAAATGCCATTTAAGTAATGGCAGAAACATTTTTCATTATTTGCCCATCTTAATTGTGAATTAGATAATCACTCTTCTTACAAGAAATATGCAGGTTTCTAAGTACTTGTTGACTTCTTGAACTATTTTTTTTTTTGTGCAGTTAATGTTCTGCTAAAACCCTTGCACTGTGACTCATGGATGTCTCACCGAACTGATGCATTGTGGTGTTATATATACTGGTGCTTGTTTTCTGTCTCAGAAAGATCAATATACTATATGGATATTGTTATAGGCTTTTCATGGCAGTAAACCTTTAATGGTTCAAGCAGTTTCTTAGTTCCTTTATCTTTCTCGTTTTACAATGTAGGGCACAATTTGTGTTTAATGGACTATTAGACATTGTTCTTTTCTCAGAATCACTGGCTCTGCCAAGAATATCTTGATGCTATTTTAAATCATAGTGTATTTTCAACCTTTCTGTTATGCACAAAACACACCTGTGCTTTCTGATAAACACAATGGAAAGTATGTCACGTGAGAAATATAGCTGTTAGAAATTTTAAATATTTTTTATGTAATACAAAATTGATTAAAATATAAATACCATTTTATATCCTTACCTATCACCTTGCCAGTACAGTAAAACCACAGCTAACTGGCATGTTAAGAATAATTTCCTGCAGCATATCCTGGAATCCACTAACACAAAGATGTCAGCAATAAGTTAAGTTACTGCCATCTTTGGTCCTTCTGCTGCTGTGGACAATGAAATATTTTTGGTCTGAAATACAACTAATGAAAATTCTTGTTTTTGCTTTATCTTATGAAATACTGTGAAAAAAAATCAGTAACATATACCAACAACATGCAAGTGCACCCATAAGTGTACTCATAATTACAATAAGGCAAGCTCATAGTGTCTGGCAGCAGAGTATGAGAGACAAGCCATTTACCTTGTAGGGCAGGTAAAATGAGACAATTGTGGCAGGAAGGGAAGGTCTAACACAATTAGAAACTGAAATCTTGAAAGGAGAAAAGAAAATATCGTAAAGAAACCAAAAAAAAAAAAAAAAAAAAAAAAAAAAAAGATTCCCTACAGTTTGTTTCATCTGAAAGCTGCTGGAAAGTCAATGGTTTAGAAAGCAAGACAGAGGAAAGCAATATTAATGACAGCAGTATGAGTTTCATTTTTTTAAAGCACTCACTTCTGCAACAAGATTCAGATAGTTTCACCTCAGAGCTTCAGCTGACTTGAAGGCCTGTCAGAAAGAACTTCTAACAATGTCTCTGCAGTTCTTGGATGATACTGTACCCACAGTATTATGTTAGCTACTGGTCCAGAAAGCACAGAGGAATATTTGCAATAATGGTTTCAAGACTCCATAACATGGGAGTAATATTTTGTAAAGCATTTTAAAGTATTTAAATTGGTAGAAAGCATAATAATAATAATGTGACACCCATCTATAAGAAGAGTCATAAGGAGAACCCAGGGAACTACAAGCCTGTCAGCCTGACCTCAGTGCCAGGGAAGGTTATGAAGCAGATCATCTTGAATGCAATCACACAGCATGTGTGGGATAGCTGGGGGATCAAGTCCAGTCAGCACAGGTTCATGAAAGGCAAGTTCTGCCTGACCAAGCTCATCTCCTTCTATGACTGGGTAACCCGCCTGGTGGATGAGGGAAAGGTTGTTGACATAGTCTACCTAGACTTCAGCAAGGCCTTTTACATGGTCTCCCACAGTATTCTCCCGGAGAAGCTGGCAGCCCATGGCTTGGACAGGTACACCCTTTGCTGGGTTAAAAACTGGCTGGATGGCCGGGCCCAGAGAGTGGTGGCGAATGGAGTGAAATCCATCTGGGGACCAGTCACCAGTGGTATTCCCCAGGGGTTGGTGTTGGGGCCCATCCTCTTTAATTTATTATTATTATTTTATTTTTTTTGATGATTTGGATGAAGGAATTGAGTGCACCCTCAGTAAGTTTGCAGATGACACCAAGTTGGCAGGAAGTATTGATCTGCCAGAAGGTAGGAAGGCCCTGCAGAGGGATCTGGACAGGATGGGTCCATGCACCGAGGCCAATGGGATGAGGTTCAACATGGCTAAGTGCCGGGTCTTGTACTTTGGCCACAACAACCCCATGCAATGTTACAGGCTTATAGCAGAGTGGCTGGAAAGCTTTGCAGAAGAAAAAGATCTGGGGGTTTTGGTCGACGCTCGCCTGAACATGAGGCAGCAATGTGCCCAGGTGGCCAAGAAGGCCAACGGCCTCTGGCTTGTATCAGGAATAGTGTAGCCAGCAGGACCAGGGAGGTAATCATCCCCCTGTTCTCTGCTCTGGTGAGGCTGCACCTCAAGTACAGTTTTGGGCCCCTCACTACCAGTTTTGGGCCCGTGACCGTGTTGCTTACTGTAACTGACGAAAGAACACTTGTGCTTGTGTAGAAGCATTTCACTTGGGTTTTCATCTGTTTAGCTTTCCTCCTTTCACAGGACATTTTTGGAGGGTTGAGGAGCATTCCTCACTACTCTGGTAGGTGCACTCATCTTCCCTGTTGCTCATGAGCACGAGTGTCAGTTTGCTGCCTTCCCTCCCCCTTCCTCCTCACCCCGCACCCCCAGTTCATTCTCTGTTAAATCTTCTACAATTAGACTAATTCTAGTAACATACATATCCTCACAACCTGATGTGAGTAGCACCACTGAAGCCAGTAGGACTACCTGTATATTTAAGTTAAATGAAAGTATGTACAAGATCATGCATTAGTGATGATTTTCACTGGAGTTCTTCAGACAGAAGTTTTGATAGATTAATTGATGCTAACTGAAGACTAAAGAAATAATGGTCTATCTGGGTAAACAATAACAGTTTAAATAAAGATCAAGAGCTACTTCTATTCATACTGAGAAAGTATTTAATTCATGAGTCATCCTGCTGGTTTCAGTAAAATGTTTTGTGGCATGTGATATAAGCATAGGAGGCAAAATTTTCAGTATATGATTCAAAACCAGAGACAATATATGAATGCTTACTTCTGCTGAGGAGCTTCTCTGGAAATATCCCTTCAGAATAATGATTTAAACATTTTGTCATAATTGAATGAGACCTACAAGAAAATAGTTCCTTTTCCCATAGTTCCAGGTATTTCTTTTTGTTTTCCAAAAGTGCTTTAGAAATATTTGTGTATCTGTTAGCATACAGTATCTATCATAACTTGATAGATGACAAAAGGCAATTAGGAAAGGTTATTAATTAATTATTATTATTATTTTTTTAACTGTTGCTGTCTCATGGCATTATCTTAAGAAAAGTAGTTATTGTGTATTCCAGTGTAAAGCAGGGTGCAAATATGCAAGCTATGCAGCCGTGCATTCTCTAATACAGCATGAAAAAGCAAGAGCAAGCCCTAAAACTTCTGAATACAAAAAGAGTAGTAATACATACAAATTTAATGTAATCCTAAAAGTTTAGGAATTTCAGATTCCCCCGTAGGGTATGTAGTGTGCTTTCTTTCTCTTTGCTATTGATGAGTTTAATTTTTATTTCCTTTTTCCTCTCCCTCTGGTTCTGATTTTTCTAACCATGTTTGGCATGCACATCTTCACTTCTAGATTTGGAGACTAGTCAGTGATCAGCGGGTGGCAGCCTGTCCCAAACAGTACTGTGTACCACAGTCCTGATCTGTTATTACTCAGTCTTCCCATTTTGAGCCTCTCTTGAGCAAATCTGAGTGTGAGGTCCTGAGATCTAATTAACAGTGGGACTTATGTGGTTGAATTAGGATGACATTATACAAAAAAATCCAAAACAAAAACAAACAAATAAAAAAAAGAAAAAAAAAAGGAATACCAAAGCCCATCACAGTTGACAATGAGCCCATGGGAAATAAAACCAAAGAAATAATGTAATTGAATCCTTGCCAAAAAGAACATTTCACAAAGCTCCTATTAATGGAAGCTGCTATTATTTGTAGACAAATAATTGGTGCTTTTCTCATCCCCCCCCCCCCCCCACACACCCTTTTTCTGCTTGTCAAGCAGTTCATAAATGACTATGAGCAGTTATTCCTACTTTCTCCTTCTCTCCACTCTGATGTACAATATTCTTCTGAGCCCCGGAGTGTTAGAATTAGGACTGTCAGGAGATGGTTTCGTCACATAATTGCACACATCCCAGCTTCTTCTCCTCTCTCTCTGAACAAGTGAGATAACCAGTGGAGGAAAAGAGCTCATTGAGAGGATGATTCAGTGCAGAAACCAAGGTGAATGTTCTGAATCTCTCTTTGGAGAAGCCCATCTATCCATTGGAGTCTAAGAAAACGAGCTTCCTCCTCATATGACAGGTTACTGCCTTATCCTGTAGAGCATGAATATTCCCTGGATCATGCAAAACATCTTTTAAAGACTTGGCTTGAGCTTGATTCTTACCTGGGATAAATAAACCAAATGTCAAATTAGTTAAGAGCTGCATGGCAGCATTGCTATAAAGCACAGCATTTTTATACCTTTTTAGCCGCTATTTAACCTGCTAATTTGACCATATTTTTCACCATGATTGCTGTTTCCAATAAGTATATCAGGTTTCTGAAGTGATTAATATGGTTTTGACTGTCATACTCTACATTTCATACGTACCATTTACTCTTTATTACATTTGTCTTCTGGTTGAATGGCTCCTAAGAGATCCACAACTTGGTGCTGCTTGACAACAGGTTGAATAGAACTGCTTACAGTAAAAGCTAAAGTAAAATTGCAGTGTACATTTTAAAAATAATTCTGCTGGACAGCATTAAAAGATTTGACATTAAAATACTGTATTTTTGTAATAAACAAGCAAAAAACTAATTTAGTCAACTGACCTGCAGATTTAACAATGAAATTCTTTTAAAAAGTACAAACAGATATTTCACAAAACGTTCTAGAAACTATTTGTGTTTATGAAGTTTAAAGTGCAGCTCTAGGTCAACATCTCCCAATATTAACAGGCCACATGTAGCCTTGATTTCATATGATTATCCCCACAAATCCATCTCCAATTTCATTATGGACTGGGAGCAGTTCAGTTGGGTCACTTTTTGTTTGTTTGTTTTTATGTGTCTGCTTAGGCTATTTTATAAATAATGCCCTAGGTAAAAGCTGGCAAATGGCAAAGCAAATGGAAATTGTGATTCAAAACTGTTTCTACAGATTACTGAACCTTCCCACCTTGCTGAGTTTGTATTTGTTTACATGTCAGAGAAATGCAGTGGACCCTCTGCAACAGCAACAACACTACAAAGAGTTTACTAGGGTCACTCAAAACTGATTTGATAACTAAGGACCATAAACAATAAGCCAGGAAAAGTATAGATGATGAGGAAAGAACAACAACAATAAAAATGTACAGGGATTATGGTTATGCAGCATGGAGTGTGCACATCTTTGTAATTGTGTTTAATTACAGTATTCTTACAAGCATTTATTTTAGCCCAGAGAGTAGAACTGAATTTTGGAAGTCATTTGGATAGGAAAAGGAGTGCAGCTGAAAGCCAGAACCCCCTTAAACTGCAAAGATACGGGATTAGGGATTATTATAAATAATTTAAGAGAAGGCATTTTGGCCTTCATCCAGTAAAACAGTAATGTGTATGTTTAATTCTTTTTATGATATTCATACCTTTCTATAACTAGTGTCTCATTCAGGTGAGGGGAAATAAAAGCTGAGAACAGTGCACGTTTAACTGTTTTGCTGAGTCAGTGTCAAAGGTGGTGAGCATTTTAGCACAAATCAAGCACACAACTTCAGCTCCAATGTTTCATTTAATAATGTGTAGTCCCACTGAAAGCAGATGTACGCACACATTGAATTTCTCATTTCGTTCCTGCTAGAATGAAGTACTCTTTTCAGGAAAGAGGTAAGAGCACAGTAAAAATAAATAAATAAATAAAAGAAATAAAAATTAAAGAAAGTGTCTGATTTCTGTGATAGTAATATCTGTTTTCTCTCAATGTAAGCCTTAGTCCTAAAAACATGAGTTCAGTTCCTAAAAGTAACCATTTTTGGAAGTACTTCATATGCTACTTAGGAAAATGGGCTTCTCATGACCTCAAGTTTCATTTCTGTCCCTCACACCTTCTATACCACCAGCTTTCTGCTGCTTCTGATAATAGCCAGGATTACGTGGTTTGTTGTTGTTGTTTGCTTCTGTTACTGAAACATGAACCAAGCAACAGAATATACTGTTCAGAGAGGAGTTTTGAACAGTCACTGTTAATTTTCAGAATGTGAATTTTGATGTTCCCAGCTTAAATCTTCGGGACTTCCTGACTGGTAGTAACAGCACCTGTAAATTCAGGCTCACTACTCATTTCTTTACACTTTCTTAAAGACAAAGATATTTTGTAAGCAATGAAATAGGTATGAGACTCGAATGACTGTGTGCTCATTGGCAAAGTAGGCTCTTTTTTTTTTTTTTTTTTTCAGTGGAGGAAAGAAATTGAAGTAATATCTGCTAAAAATATTTCCATTACCTTTACCATTGACCTGTTAAATCAGCCTTCTATAAAAATGTCTAGACAGACAAACTATATCTAATGTACTCAGTATCACTCAGCCTTTCGGGGACTGTTTAAATGATGTGCTATGTTTATTGAGCATAAAATTTACTCATCTACTGTGCAAAAGATTAGTGTAGAAAGATTAGTAACTGCATCTTCAGAAAGGAACAATGACTATGAAATGCAAAGCTGGACCAATACACCAGCAGATGAAACCTTCACAGCAAGCCTGGGTTGCACGTTGCATCCTGCTAGACAGAAATGGCTCCTGAGGCACAGCAGTTGATGCAGCACACACAAATCTCCTCTGCAGATATGCCCAAGGGAAATCTGCGTGACATGCAGCAAGTCAAGCCCTGAGCACATTTTCTTCAAAGCTCCTGAAAGATCTGCTCCACAGAATTACAAGATGGACTGGGGAGTCATGAAATTGTGGAGGTTTCAGTGACATCATTGTGACTTACAGAGTGAGATGTTTTCCCTAATTGTAATTTCTGTTTGATGCCTACCTTAAAATGACTCTTTTCCTTGGCAATTTATGGAAACTAGAAATTAGTTCAGGGGAAGAAATGAGTGTTTATATGGTCAAAAGCTTGGTGAGATTATTTCCATCTCTTATACTAAAATATTGGCTAAATTCACTAGCACCTGAACATGAAATTCTATAAACTCATAGGAATATTTCTGTACCATGTGGCTCTAAAGTACTAGAAATTAATCACATTCTAATTTCTTCAGCTTCATACTGGAATCCAGCTTTGACAACTAGATAGTTGCAAATCTCCAGTAGGATATTATACAGCATCAAGACTAGACTACCAAAATCAGTCAGATTACTTTAGGTTACTTTATCAAAGTCATGATCATTCTTTTATTTTTAATTTTGATTATAGTTATTAGGTGATTCTTTGAAGGATTCTGACAGTGAAAACATGATTTTTTTTTTTTTCCTGCCAAATTTGTGGATTTACTCAGTCTACCCCAATCTACAATTTGACTTACTTTTTTTCTTTGAACAGTTCTATGAAACTCGATAGATTGGACTGTGACCTTCTTTGCACAACTGTCTGTTCTTGGGGCTCTTGGGAAAGGAAGAAAACACTAAGAATTTTCTAGTCCTAATTCCACCTACCCTGTGACCTACCTAACAATTTAGGGATACCTGTGATGACTTTAGCTCCAGACCAAGTTACCTGAATGCATGTACATATGTACTAGTGATAATCCAGTGAGCTGTGTCCAAGCTTCAGTCACAGCAGATTTGGGGAAGGGTTCAGTTCCCTAAACACAAATATTAGTGCTATTTGGGATGCCAGGAAAATTTGAGGCAGAGATATAACCTGATATAACACAGAGCTTACAGGAAATCTGCACAACTGTGAAGCAGCCTGGAGACAGCATGATACATACTGTAGCACCTGCAGTGTCATCAGCTGCATTTATTTAGGCAGCTGAGTCCCACTTTGTGTCAATGGACTGCTATCCATCTTGACCTCAGTTGCTCAGGTAAATTGCCGCCCGGGTTCCCCTTGTCTGTGCTGACAAGATATCCTTCGGCTGTAATGGCTCACTTAGCTTGCTCACCTAGCTTAGTTATAGACTGCTACGTGTACATCTATGCTTAGGTTTTTCAGTCTCAAGTTGAAAGCCATTGTTCATGTAGATGAAATACTGGCTTGGGGACAAAAATTCCCCAGCTGAAATTCATAAGCTAATAATTCAACCCACACCAGATTTGCTGTCATCCAGGCAAAACAATATATATATATACACCTGTTTTTCACATTTTTTCCTCTGATTTTATGCTATTATTCTTTCATAGACCAGAAGATATTCAGTAACAAGCACTACACTTTTTTGGGGGGGGGGGCTTTTCTCTTTGTTTAGTTCTTCCTGACAGAAGATGGTTTTAAAATATATACTGCCAAACGTAATGTAGTCAGGCAAATTTCTGTATATGTTTTGTATATTTTTAACTCATAGAAACGTTAACTTTTTTTTTTTTTAATGAATTAATATACTGCTATTTATTCATCCAATGCAAAACAGTTTGAAAGCATGAAACAACTACGCACATACAAGCACAGAAACCCATATGATAATTGTTCACTCAGAAAGGAGAATTCATTATCTGAACCCAGAGTAACTACTCAGGTGTGATTTTAGTTTACGGTGCCTCATAACCTTTTCAACATTCATGTCTGGTACCTAGTCTTAATTATAGTAAAATACATGCATATAGTTGTTCCTTTTCTGTCAACTAAGCCTTACAGTGAAAAATTCTGAATAAAAATCAGCTGAACCATCTCTTTGTCATAGGCTATAGGATTTTTCTCACTTGTCCATTTACTTTGTAAGAAAAACAAGAACTTCACAAACCATATTTCTTCATGTCTAGAAAGTACTTAATTTTACCAATTTAGAGTGTTGTTTTCTTCAAAATTGTCAGATTTAATGACAACAGTACTACTTACATACAACATTGCGAACAAAGACACAACTAATCTAAGCAACGTCTGTATTTTTTTTTCCTTATAGTTTTGGTAAGTGATTTTGACCGATTATTAAAAAATGTTTTGAGTTCTTAGAACTTACTTGTCACATCAAGTCAGCAGCAAAAATTGATAGGTGCTTCATATAATTCATGTCAAGACTACAGAGGTTTCTCCAAAAGTTAAACGATTTATTGGTTTGAATTCAGAAATAATCCAAATAAACTAAAGGAGAAAACAGGAGGCAGGCAGACAATGAATACATCTGTCTTTCAGACTTCCACAGCTATATTATCTTTAACTGAGTTATTCCTTATTGTGAATATTATCAATTACCTGTACGCACATCTATTCACTTACAAATCTGGACAGCTGGAATACATGTGTTCTCCTATGAAAACAGAAGAAAAAACACCTAGCAATTCACAATGATGGTCACATCATTGAAGACATTATTCCCTCTAGATAATTATCTACAGATTAATTTGCCATTACTACTTATGGGCAAAGCATCAAACAGTTTTTCCTTTAGCATTATGCACTCAATTCATCTTCCTTATGTCCACAAGACTAAGTTTGAGGTCCTTTCACCAATAAACACTCTCATGGCATCATGGTAAATTAATCTATTTTGAGAAGAAGAATCAGCAAAGTTAGATTGGCTTTGCATTTGCAAGTTACATTGCATTTTGAGCTCAGGGGAGAAGCGTAGGGTCTTTCCTAAGATCTTTCAGCACATTCTTCAGTATGACTGGAAGTTGTTTCAGTCTCCACAACAAAATAAGCACATCCTTTCTGTGCCATCCTTACCTTAGCAGCCTACCCATTTGTTCCTCATTCTGTTATGTTAGAATCCTTCCTGTGAGAATCCTTCCCTCTCTTCTTCACAGAACTGGAAATTTTAATGTGATACATAAAAGAGAATAGGCAAGTGGCACATAAAGCAGTCTGCTTGAAGTAAATAACTTCTCTAAGCATTCCAGGCTCTTCAATATTGTTAAGTCCCATAGGAAATATGGTGCCCATCCTTCCTATTGGTCCACATACACCTGACAGCAGTATGATGAGCTGACAGGACACCTGCTGCTTCCCTGCTGCTCAGGTATTGGCACGAACCCTTTCTCAGAAGGTTTTCTCAGTGGCCATCTGGAGCACCTGTGGTAGTTCCACACTGATAGCTAAATAAAACCCCACCATACTACTCTCACATTCTCCCTGCTCCACCGTGGGACCCATGGGCTGTAGGGAACAGCCTGCTCCACCAGGGGCCTCTCCACAGCTTGCAGGGGAACTGCTGCCGCATGCGTGGAGCACCTCCTGCTGCACTGATTTGGCATCTGCAGGGCTTTCTCACTCCTCTCTCCCATCTGCTATTGAACAGCAGGTTTTTTTCCTTTTCTTCAATCTGCCTCTCCCAGAGGCCCAAGTAGCATTGCTCTTGGCTCAGCTCTGGCCAGCAGCATCTCCTTTTGGAGCCAGCTGGAGCTGCCTCTGAGCTGACCTGGGGCAGCTGCCGGGCTCTGCTCACAGAGGCCGCCCCTGCATGCACACCTCCCTTCCCCCCTCAATACCAAAGCCTTGCCACATAAACCCAGTACAGCATCCTCTTTCACAAATCACTAGGATGAGTAGGGTCTATTGTGGCAGAGTCCAAGATGCGCAGTAGAAATGTTTTGCTGTGTGCTCTTGTGCTCATTCACTCTTTCACCTCACAGGTATTATGTCTATCACCATGTTGTTCTCCTTACCAGAAATAACAAAAAGAACACATCCCAAGCAATGAGAGGGAAGACAAAAATTGAGGCAAGATAGTCTGTTCACATTGTCTAGGTCAGGACAGGCTAGGGAAGTGAGGGAGTAAATCTGCAACAGAAGAGAAAAGAATGAAAATGATGTACACACTTGAACATTTTTTCTGTCACCAATGAAAATCTGTCTTCAAAAATAAGTCCATTACATTGCCAAAATACAAGTATTCAGAGTTGTGGGTGTGGGGTGTGGGATTTGTTTTCTTTAACTCTGTGTGTGATTCTCAGTTTAAAGAGACTTTACTTGGTCTATGCTGCGTCTGTCCAGTTTCTCACCAATGAAAGCACTCAGACGTGGCACTTCCTGCTAGAGTATTAAATCTTTTTTTTTTTTTCTTTTTTTCTTTTTTTTTTTTCAGTGAATAGTAACTTCACTGGACCAGTTATTATCAATAGTAGCTCTGTAGGAAAAGTGGAGGAGAGAATGGAAAAAGAGATGAGATATGATAGAAGGTGTAGTTACATTTAGCTTCAGGTAAATACCAACATCTTGAGAAGAAGGGAAGACCACACTGATGCTTCCCACAGCTGTCAAGCTTCAAAACAATTTCAAATATACATTTTATTTTATTTTATTTTATTTTATTTTTCTTTTTTAATAAAACTTTATTTTAAATACTGATGTTAAAAAGTGGTATTAGAAACGGGCCACATTCTGAAAAACTATTGACAGCAAACATATGGAATTATAAGACATGGGTGGTCCTGAGCACCCTGGAGTAGCTCCAGCAAAGCCTTTAATCATGTGTTTTAATTAAAGCCTTTAATTTCAGTATGTCTCTTAACAAAAAATCCATTAGTGATACTGTAAATATGTTCCTTGGTGCTTTACTGGGTGAGAGTCAGACTACTCAGAATCTTTCAGGATTAACCACCATGCACCTACTTCTTTGAGTTTCCCCTGCACTATGAACAATCATGTTACGGAGTGAAGATACACATAATCGTGAGCACTACATGATATTTGCATAGTAGCTGTTTGCATGATAAATTGTTAAGTTGTCAAGAAATAAGATGAAGTGTTAATAACACAACTGAAGAAGTCAATATTAAAATTTTCTAAAAAAAATAAGTAGTAGATGGAACATTTATCCTTATTATAAAATACTTCATAAGTCTGGCTATTTGTGGATATCCAATGCTTTGTGATAAAATATATAAGAATACAACTGAGAACATTGTAGCCATTAATGGAAGAACTAGGGAAAAGCTAGAACAACAGCCTGACATTTTTCTTAAATATTGGAGACAAAGTTAATACCAGATTTTTCTTTCTGCTGTGTTCCTGTATTGCTTCAGTTTTCATGATTTTTAAAAACTACACTGCCAGCGGTTTATGTGAATTTATTTGCTATTTCCCTTAAGATGGAAATTGTTTGGACCAACTGGTTTGCTTGTGTTCCCAGTTTTAAGTACTCCCTTAGCTGCTTTTTTCAATACATACTTCAGCAAAGTTTTCTTTATGTGGCTTGTTAGAGACAGATTTTAAAGAGCAATATTTCACCATTTTTTGAACTCTACAGATTTAAAACTGTAAAGAATTGCTTTTAGCTTTTCTTTCAGAAGTCCATTGTCTCAAACCAGAAATATTTAATACAAAGATTATGTTATTTCCTACAGCTTTCATTGGCCTGTCAGTTCTATCTTTCTGACCATAACACGTTCTTTCTTAGTATTATTTTTATGCACATGACAAGTACAATTGTACTATTTCTGGCTGCTCTTATGTGTGTCACTGAACACTGAGTAGTAATTTTCTACTTAAAATTATTTTTAAAGTTATGTTTAAAAACATTCAGAGTTTCTTGTTAAATTATGGACATCTCGTTATGACTTCAGATCAGCATACTGCTTATACATATGTGCAACTTTAATCTCCCATTGATTCTATGTTGCAAAGGCAACAGAGAATAGTTTTGCCATAGAGTTACAGATGCTCTCATGTGAGTAGACTGAGCTCATATATCTGTTTTGCTTATGAATTGCTTTGAAAATCAAATAAGGAACCCAACATAATTAAAGCAGTCTGAAACACCTAAATTTGGGACAGTACTTCTCCATTCAAGGTCTGGTTTTAAACTGCCATTAACTTAATTCTCATTCTGCCTGATATCAGACTAGTGCCATGCCCCCATTCAGCTATAAATTAAATGCTCAGTTTCATTTTTTTTTCAGTCAAAATTGTTAGAGCTGTATGGTGAAAGGTCTGTAATATTCTGCACCTTCACCAGTGAGTCACACTAGCCTAAGAAAATTATGGTTAAATTTAATCTCCTGACACTCCAAGTTGCCCTGTACCCTACTGCTGGATAACTCAGAGCTTCTGACTGCAGTAGTTACATGCCTAGAGCCTCCTTCTCTAGGCCCAAGTCTGACCTTAGCATTTTTGTTTCATGAGCCAGGCTGCTCAAAGCCCCAGTCTCACACCCAGATCTCAGTATGTAAGAACAGTTGGCTGCTAGAAATGGTTCTTCAAAGGTATGAATCTTTGTTTCCTTCTAGAGCCCAGATACCCACAGGAAGCTAACTGATGGTGAGACACCTTTCAATGCCTTGAAGGAGCAGGGCAGGGAAGGAGTAGACTTCTTGCACCCCCTTTTTCCTCATGATAGAGCTTACCTATGCAAAAACATGCCTAAGATAAATAACACATTTCGTATCTATCAACATTTTGAAAACACATACCTCATGCATTTCAGAGACCTAAGTAATCAAGAAAAAAATATCTCTTTGTCATCACCATGATACATATGCACACCATGACGCATATCCTGTATATGCACATTTTGTGAGATTTCAATTGCATTTTTGATATTCTTCCTATGTCACTGATGATAATGAAGTTCTACCCTCTTTGAAATCAATGTGAGTCAGGTGTTTTTTGTATTTAGCATCTGAAAAATCCCACTATGCACCTATTTGCATGTTTCAGTGACAAAATATCTTTCGTAGTCTGCTCTTTACTTTAGAAAATTCATCTTATCTTGTAATCAGAGGGCACTGTCTAACTTTTCTACGATACCTTCATGAATTTGTTACTATACTGTTATCTGTTTTACTCTTCAATGTGTGTCCCTGTAAAAATTTTTTTTAACTTATATAAACTTCCATTAATTAAATTTCCTGAAATAAAAAGAGTAATAAAAATGAATAATTTTCAATGTACAGATAATCCTACATTATCAAATAGTTCTTCCTAGAAATTGGCAAGGTCTTTCTTTCATAACACCTTTACTACTAGAAATTACTACGACATTAATTTAACCAAGAGTATTTGCAGGAGATAGTCCTGCATAATATCTACGGAACTTCTGAGATTTTTCCTGCATATTTGCAAATTGAACTTTACAGTTGTACATTATTGTGGCACCAGTTTATGGCAAATTCCACTCAGCACTCCTGCAGATTTCCCAGATTTTGATGAGCTTGTACCAGAAATGTGATTCAGACATAGGTGACTTTTCCAACCCCAGAAAGTCAAATCAAATATTTACCCTTACCTCAGCAAAAGAAGCTTTTAATCATTTCATTTAAAACAAAATACACACAGTGTAAAAGTGTAAAATACAGTTGAAATCTCTGTAAAGCGGGTGCCCTTCTTTAAGACAATGCATGAATCACTGAGCTACAGAGTTTTGACTCTTTTTGCTTGCTCAGTGTCTCTGTGAGCTTCTGAAACAGATGTCTTCAGCACAATGAGAAGTTATCCATATTTCTCAGCCTGCCAGAACAGTTTACATGCAGATAATTAAGATATAAGTATGGGAAGTAAGAACTGTATTTTAAATTTCTTCAGGATAAACAGCACATCTCAATTCATGGGAGAGCACTCATCATGCAACTACTGGGCCCCCTTTCTATCCCTTATCCTAAGGGATATCCTTATCATGAATTCACATCCCATCCACTTCCAGAACCCTTTTTCTCTCCTTGTCACTGTTATCCTTCTTACTTTGTGGGTCCAATAGTTCATCTGATAGTTCAGTTTAATGATCCATGCCTAAAAGAAGAAACAACTTTTGAGAAGAAGCTTTATTTTAAGTTGGATCATTTCACTGGTCCATTTTTCACTGTATGGCCATGCAGGGAGCCGCATAACTGAGGGTAATAATGAGTGAGAGGACATCATTAATAACCAGCTGGAGGCAGAAGGGAGAGGGAGTCTTGTATCTCTTCAGCTGAAGCATTTGCAAAGTGGAAAAACATCAGAGAAGTTATCAGAGTCTTCAAAAAAATACACAACAATACTTAGGCTTATCTAGATGATAGTAGTTCTGAGCATATGAAAAACTGGAATCTTGTATTAGAAAAATAATAATAATAATAATAATAATAAATTGCCTACTTCCTTCAGCCAAATAAAAGCAAGCATACACAATATTTTATTTAATCATTTGTGAAGGTACAACACTAGAATTAAGCCAAAACCTTAGTTTACTTGGCCTTCTTTTCAAATTTAACAACAAGATAAAACTGATAGTGCCTGAAAGTGAAATATATAGTTCACTCTTTTTTGATTTTTCTTTGGTCTAAGTTAAGATAATGATATTTTAATACTTATAAATATATTCTCTGTTATCAGTTCTTCTGGGTCTCATCACATCAGCTTGACGGTTTTCCCTTCAAGCTTTTGTCAGGTTTTCTTTTGCTTCATACCAATTAGCACTACAGAGTCCATTACAAAATTCACTTCATTTATTTTATTTAATCATTTGTCTTTTGTCTTCAGGATAGTTTCAAAAGCTCTCCATTGCTGCATGCATCTTGACACTTAAAATGCTAGTGGTTAATTAAGAAGAAAACCATTGCTAACACTGTTATTTCAAGCGAATACAAAAAATATGTTATGGATCTAGTTTTTATACTAATTTTGTACCTTGACATACTCTATGTGAAGAAAACTTGGTAATTTTAGACTGCACAAAACATAAATAATGGCTAAAGAGTGGTTAACTTTTCTAATTTACTCTGCACTCAGAGATCTGTCAAGAAGGATTTCATACGCAAATGAGAAGTGAAGCAGAATAAGTACCTGTATATAGCAATCTTTTGACAGAATCGCTCTGCGTTGCAAAAGCTTTTTTCTTCTTTTTATGTTTAGTATACAGAGACAAATTAGAGGCTGTCTTTGACATACCTGTCTATTTGATATCCATACGAATGATATAAACCAAAGAAAGGGAAGTCAGCTACCTTCCTGTTCATATAAAATGTTTTTGTAACTAGCTGCCACAAAACCTTCAAGTTACACTACACATAAGCATCAATTATACATTAAAATAATGATGCGATTCCTTAAATTGAAATCTGTAATTCACAATATAGACTCCAGAGTTATGGATACAACAAAAGCTGAATGTTGAAAAATTATCATGCTTTTAACCAGGTGCAGGTGATGTTGCACCTGGTAGACATTTCAAAGACAATTCAGTAGGAGTAGGAAGGAGATAAATTGACTAAAATATTGCTATAAGCTAGGACCCTAAAGAAGGATGGGTCTGAAAAATGACTGGAATGAGATTTTAGGACTTGCAGGTTAAATTTGGCATTCTTCAGCTCTATATTTTATAATCAATAAAGATTTCATGAGGAGGTTGCTAGTTGCTTAGTTGCTTGAATCGTCTGTCGATGAAGATTCAGTGTGAGACCAATGTTCAGAACAAACTTGTTCTTCTTTTGCTTTGTAGTGCTTTTTCTCCAACACAAAAGAAATTACATGGTTATCTGATCCTTCTGCTCAACCCAAGTCATTCTGTCATACAGCCACAGACATAGCAAATGGCACAAACACTAAAAGCAGTGGAAAATAAAGCAATTCTTGAAAACACAGACCTGAACAGAATTCCAGGTTCTAGGCTGAACCTATTTTAAAATGTTTCTGAGCCAAACACGGCAGTGAGTTCAAACTCCAAACCTACACACTTAAAAGTTTAGAACAGAGTACTAGCCAATTAAAAGGAAGTTGATGTGTAAATCCTGAATCCAGAGTTCAGATCTAAGGTTTAGATTCAGGATTACTAATTGGAGATACATATAACTAAAATGTCAATTAGGTGATTGTTCTTTAGGCAACATATTTGATATTTGTCTAAATTATGGTCTTTTTAAATTTTCTTTCATGTTTATATATGAAACTTTGCTAATAGGTACAGAAGGTTTTCAAGGAAGACTAATGGGATTTTTTTGTAATTTTATGTAAAATTAGTTTTTAATATCAAATACACCTAGTTTGGCAATTCACATTTCTCTATTGATTAAATAATTTAGAAATTTAAAGAAAGTGTAAAGTTTTATTGTTTTTCTTGAAAATTCTTTACTACCCTTCATTCAGATTTTTTTTTTTTTTTTTCAACACTTGCAATAAAATATCACAGTCCCTGTTCAGAAAAGATTATGCTGTATATATAAAACCCTTATTTCCTGGCAACATGACTAATTCCTAATTTTACTATTCAGCCCACTGCTTCCACAAGAGGAAAAAGTCAAGGCATTAATGACTCTGTCCATGCGGGAGCCTAATGTACATTGCTGAATGTTGTTATTAAGGCATGTAAAAATGATCTAATTACCAAAATTGGCACCAAATTACCATTGCTGCCAGGAAGCAAGTACATGTTTTCAGGAGTATTACAAAAGTGAAGTCAACATCTGCATTTATAATTTGCCTCTCTCCTTCCCTCACTGTCTAAGGGGGGCAGCAATAACAGGCACAAGGCACTGGACGTGGACAATTTTGCTGTGTCATCATTGATTTGCAAGTTCGTAAACAAACAGATAATGCTTTGCAGACAGCTTAATCAGACTTGATAACTCCTCTGCAAACCTCCCAGCATGAAGCCTTGTGAAAAGAGCTGGTTTTCATGGATGGTAGAAGAGAACAGGATGGATTTTGAACTGTGCCAGCTGTTTTCTACTAGCAACAACTATGGTGGGTATGCCTTTTGGGTCAATTTACTTGGTACTTCTGACGTCAAAACAATCACTGAATCACACAGAATCACAGAATTGTGGGGGTTGGAAGGGGCCTCAAGAGATCCTTGGGTCCAACCCCCCTGCCAAAGCAGGTTCCCTAGAGCAAGTATTTTAATTCACAAAGGTCAGGGTATGATCTTTATGAAGAAACTTTATCTTCTAATACACAAAGAAGGTTATCCATAGATAAAAAGCATTTCTGAAATTTAAAAGACTTTCAGCTTGCTGAGAAAAATAATTAGAAATTATTTTCAATGCTCATTAAATGTACAAATTTTACAAATTTTGTGCACCAGCAGCCTCATATTACAAAAATCATTTCAGGAAACTTAAAATTAATTAAGTGCTTTTTCACTTGTTTTGTTTGTTTTATTGCAATATGATATGGAAAAGAAGCTAATGAACTGAGGAGGGGTTTCCTCTTTAGGAGAAAAATCTCAAACTTCCACTGGGAGCTAATTTTGTGATACTGATATAATGATCTGAGTACAGTTTAAATAGTTACTGTTGAATTCACTTTTGTAAGCAGCCCATTTCTGATGGAAGCCTGAGGGTCTGAAACATTGGCAGCATTATTTCCCCTGTGCTTAATGGCGTAAAAATCCCATACAAAATAGGTTAAATGTAGGTAGTCAGAGGCGGGGGGATTTTTTAATTTCCCTTGAGATACAATTGATTGTTCCTCAAGGCTGTTTGTAGTTTCATCTGTGATTTGAAAGGAGTTCTACTGTTTAATGACAATAACTCCAGTCAAGACATGGCTTTGTAAAAATATATACGCAGCAGTTTACACTACAGGAGATGAATAAAGAGCTGAAGAAAATTGGCTGAAGTTCATAAATGGTAAATCCAAAGCTGAAAATGCTTACATTCCAGATGGGAAAGTTGCCATGAATGTGTTTCCAAGACAGTCTCCCTACCTGCATGTTTTCTAAGGTATGATTTACAGCTGTAAGGCTCCATCTTCATAGGATTTACAGAGGCCAGGCAGATTAGTGAGCATAATAGTAGTAGTCCCAGTATTCCGATTAGGTGCTAGAGAAATCTGGGATTCATAGATTGTGCTAGTTGTGCATGCACAGAATTACCCTCCACTCTATGCACAGTGAAGTGACAGACATTAGTGGGTGACAACCTGGGCTGGGTACCACATCTTGTGTAGTTGAAGACATCAGACCTTTTCCATACCATGCATAGTAGAGATGTGATTCAGACATTAGAGATCAAAATGTTGGACTCCCAAGAACAAAGTGGTTGTACAGCATCTTTTTTGATTTCATACATTGCTCACAAATATCTTGTTGTCCAGTAAGAAACATGGAGGCTATGTCTTTTTACATGTCAAATACTCACAGGCATGTACATCCGACCTCTAAGGTGTGAAGGCTAAGCCCAAGCTGACAACTGTGGAGACTGAAAGAGCTTTGGACTTCACAAGCTGAAGTCTATGCATCATGGACATGGTTAAAAACAAACATTAAAAGACTGACAGTCTGAAAGAGCTGTTGTGAAAAAAAAAAAACAAGAAGAATAGAAGCAAACATAAGGCAATTTTAGAAATACACAGAAACAGGAAGGAGAAGAACTGCAAAAGTGTCTGTGTTCTTCTCTTAAATGAAGCAAAGTAATAGAGGCACCAATTATGCATATCGTGCACAGGCTGAGCAACTCTTACCTGCAGTTGAGCATAGAATCATAGAACCATAGAGTGGTTTGGGTTGGAAGGGACCTTACAGGTCATTTAGTTCCAACCCCCTGTCACAGGCAGGGATGCCACCCACAAGCATCTACTGAAACAACTCTAGCACAAAGTTGAAGAAACTGTATCCATTTTTAAGCCATATTCTTTTATCCATTATTGGAATTGTACTCCAACTCCAGCTGCGTTTTTTGCTTTGTTCTGTTTTGGTTTTTAACTTTAGAGATGATAACGCAAAGGGGAGAAAAAAACTTTAGTGGGGAGCTGGGATTTTTATAGCATGTAAAGTTTGGAGCAGCAAAATACTTCATGAGTCACGCCATTTACAAACACAATAGACTGAAGATGTAGCTGTGATCCAGGATGCTACTTCAGATACTCTGAATGAAATAAAGTCAGAAAAGTGAGTTCCTCTATATGGCAAACACCAAAAACATTCTATGAATGCTTAAAAAAACTAATTTAAACTGAACAAAATAAACTTCAGAATGGAAGGATTCTTATGCTTCTTTATTTCTTTGAAGAGCTTTGGGTATTTTTTATCTGAGTACTTATTTATTTATTTATTTATTCATTTTTAACTCCTGTGGGAGACTGGAAAAAAATCTGCTGCTCTGAGAACTTTCTGTGGATAAGAAACTCCACACTGATGGGAAAACAGCGTTCTGGTGATGTTTTTTTTTTTTTTTTTTTTTTTTTTTTCTTTTATCCTCTTCTTAAACTTAACACTTTTTCTACATTTTAAATACTTTAGGAAGTTTTACTTCCCCTAGAAGTAAGGGGTTCCCTTAGATCCCCTAGACAGGACCTAAATCAAAATACTTTCCTAAAACTTTCCTAAAGCTTGTGAAGTAGGTCGTCGCATGTTATCACCCCTACAAAATTTTCTTTCATAGTTCTGAGGCAGAGTTCTGTTTTCCAGTTTGTCAGACAGAATTTGTGCCCATGTAAATGGAAGTACACTAATCATGTACTTCTACCAGCACTTACAATTTAACACAAATACTAATTTATCAAACTTTTGGGAAAAGGAAAACAGAACAACAACAAAAAATAATAATTCAGACTTTCTAGAAATAGATCTAAGAACTTGAATTTCACAAGGAGGCTACAAGACTGTGCAGATAACTTTAGATTCTCAAATATCTTGCAGCTGAACTATATTGTATTTAAAAATAAGCCATTGAAGCTCGGGGGTCTGTGTCCTACAATTTCCAAAATAGTACATCTGAAAAGACAGAGACATTGTTCTGTCTGACTGCTGGGCATCAGGGCAAAAGCTGTTTCCCAACACTGTGTGACACCTGTCAAGCTGTAAACAGCATCTCCATTATTATATTATTTTGCATATTTCTTGAAAAAAAAAAAAGGAAAAAAGGAAAAAAATTAAAAAAAAAAAAGTGATAGTTCTTGTTACTTAGGAAGAGCAATATAAGCACCATTCAAAAGAGGTGAAGAAAGAAACAAATGCTTTCCAGTTTTGGAAAATATATATATATATACATTAGAGGAAAAAGTAGTGCAAGAAAATAAGATGTTGTTTGTTCTTATAGAGACATCTGGGTTAAGGCACATTTGAGGACCATCTCTGACAGCATTCAATTTCTTTACATGAGAATAATTTGCCTCACTTTGCAATCCATTAGTAACACTGTGAGATAGGAAGCACAGATTGTAATGTGGGATATTCAGAGACTTTCTCTGCAAATTATCTGTCAGGAGACAGGCCCTGTGGTCTAGACTGTGTACCTGCAAGCACTGTTGAAACTCAGGCAGTTTCTACTTCAAAAAGCTTATCTTCATAATAGAGTTTCAAAGTTTTAAGCTTCCAGATGTGTAGGCATAGTCCTGGGTGGCTAAAGTAAACTAATGAATGCTACAGTCTTCTGTAGTTGATTTATGGGCAAAAGGAAAAGAAAAACAGCTGTATATTTATTTACAGAATGAATGGAAATAATGAAGTGTTACTTAAGGGTCATGAGTTTTATGATATTGTGTACCTGGGAAAAGTCAGAAGGAATAATTTCAAATGCTGCTGCATTCTAAAATGGTAAAAATGAGATGTTTTACTTAATACTTCTCCCATGTGTCTCTTAAATTCTATGTTAATTTAATAATAATAATAATAATAACAATAATGACCATATGCAACATTTACTTATTTTTAGTAACTGTTAGGAAAATATTTCCTTTTTGGCCTCACAGACCCTTCCAGTTTGTTGAGTTTCCATTCGTAAGTTTCTTTTCATCTGACATCCTAAAATAAGACCTTGAGGCATATCTCTCAAATTATGTGACCTTGAATCAGAAGATGAAGTGATCATGGAGCTGTTTTTTTTTTTTTTTTTTTTTTTTTTTTCTAAGTTTGTGAGAGAATCTGTTTATCAGCCTTGTCATAAGCTTGTTATTTCCATAATTCATAGTCACAGCCTGCAAATATCTGATCCATTTAGCTGAAAAATGATTTATTTGAAGTCTTCTCAGGTTATATACCTAACTATGTTAGATTGGTAGGTTTCTATACTTCAGTAAAAGCCTAAAAAAAAGTCAGGATAAAGATAACATCACTCTGCCCATGCACTGGAAAGGCAAATGTGTATTAATTAAAGACAGGATAGCAGAACAGCATAGGCTTGAATTAAAATTCTTCAAACATGTCATGCGCTATCTTGGCAGAACTGAGAAAGAGGGATAGGTAGCTTAAAGTGCCATAGAAGAGATTACATCTACACCACTTCCTTGGAATGAAGAGGAGCTAACAGAAACACTGCTAACTCCCATCTTTATTTCCTTTTTTTTTTTTTTTTTTGGTTGTATTGTCTTCGTTTGGGGATAAGAGAATGCAGAATGCAGTCACTCTTTCTGTTGCCCTTTAAGGACTCCTTCTCATGAGTGTAGTCATGCTCTCTGGCCACTAACAAAACTAATTTGTTGTCATAATCAAGTGATAGACACAAAAGTCTATGGATCATTTTACAATATTTGTTTTTTGTATCTGGATATTTCTTAGCAACAGAAGTGTTTTTAAAAATCACACTGACAGAAGCTCAGCTAGAAAAAAAAAAAAAAAAAAACTTTTTTTTTTATAAGGTGCAGTAAGTCATTAGTCATTACTGTATTCCTTATAAGTTTATGTAATATCTAGAATCGGTATTGTAGGATATTTCCAGATTAAAGGGACATATAGACGTCATCCTCGTTCTTGAACCAGGATCAACAAAGTATTTCACAGCTTTAGAATACAAAAAGCCTTTCATGTCCAGAAACACCTATTAAGCAAGAGAACCCCAGGTGAAATCACTGGCATGGGAACAGTCCTTAGAGGCTGTAAGTAAATGCCAGTACGTTAGAGTACGACTACTATGGACTCCACACATCCTACTTACTGGCCCTTATAAAATCATCCATTAGATTTTAAAAGATTAAACAGGTAGACTAAGTTTATTTGAAATTATTTTAGGCAAACTACAGCTATTCTGTCAATGTGTCTGAAGAACCACTAATACTTAAGTGGTTGCTGAAAGTAACAAGACATTCTTAAAAAGCCTGTATCGAAAAAAAAAAAAAAATAAATGTTACAGTTTTAAAGGTATTTTGCAGATGTACACAGGAGTGAGACAGCTCAGCAAAGATAACTCAGGGTCAGTTTCTCAAAAGCTGGGGGGAAGAGAGTATTCACAAGAGTTTTCTCCATCATTCTCACTTTGCCTAATTCTGGTCTGGTTTTTCAGTCTTCAAGCATCAGTCATGACATGGGACTGACAACTTCTTCCTCAAAGAGAGTTTAATCCATTCCTTGTTCTAACTTTGAAGTTTGATTCAATTTCTATCTTAGGGCTCTGAAGTCTTCCTCTGATGAAACTAGAAATGCATTCAGTGAAGACCCGTAAGAACACAAAGAATGCTTTCTTTATGGGTTGCTCATCCTGCATGAAAAATTACAAAAGTCTGTTATGGCTGTCCATGGCCTCCTAGCATAAAATGCTCTGAAACCTTTCCAAGCAGATAAGATAGACAAAACTTTTGTGGGAAAACCAAAATAACTCATGTTTAGTAAGCATTTGTGTTTTACATAGCTATGTATGAAGGTCAGCATATTTTTTTCCTTTTTCTCTTAGTATATCACTTCTTTATCTGATCACAACTGCAGTGTTATATGACATTTCAGCAAACACAATCTCAAACAGAAGGTTATATGTTGATCTTTGACTTTCAGAATGTTGCTCAGTACACTCTTAAGATAGTGCAAAAGGGTGTTTTAACACAGAGGTTTCTAATTAGTTTTGTGAAAAGACCAAGGTGTTTTTTTTGTTTGTTTTTGTTTTTGTTTTCAGTGTGAATTCTACACTGGAAACAAAATTCACTCAACAATTACATTGGATAGTGTTCATCCACAAAGTACTGACTGAATGACTGTGTCATTCTTCCCTCATTCTTGTTAGAAATGATTGAACTAAGCGACGTATAGTCACTTAATCCATTGTTTTCATACTAACAAGATTGTACCAATAATCAGGGACTCTTTTGCTAGTTCCTGCATTTGACTGGAACAGACCAGAAGGTTTCTGTGTGAAAGTAGATGCATTGTAATTTTCATTTGTGTTTCTGGTATTATGATTTGGGACACGCTCAGACTTTGGAGAAATTCAAATTTTGTGTAGAGATTCACTGAGTAAATGTAAAGGACTAGGAGGGAAAATAAAACCAACGACAGCCATTTATTATGACTCTTCTTTAAACATAAGAGCATGAGAGAAATTAAATTTGAATGTACAATGACAACATTTAATCATAGAGGTTACTGACTTGCAAATTCTTTTCCTGAAGAATATAGTTTAGCAAAAGAAAAAAGGAATCAGATATATGTCAGGATTTTGTTTTATAACTCACAAAAGAGATGACCGTCAACTTGGTGTAGGGACGTATGAAGTCATTATATTGAGAGCATTATTCATTGCTGAGCCTTCTGGAGGACCAAGGCAAAAGGTATGTCATGTCAGCACATTAAAATAGTGTCTAATTGTTGGTCTGAATGGCCCAATGTGAAATCTCAAGATTTGCCTCACAGAGAGTGCTCATATGGAGAAGAATGTAAAATATTCACAGTGCTGACACATATAGTCTTGGAAAAGTGAGGGCATGTTCAGAAGTGAGAAACTAAAAGCAAACCAAAACTATATTTCTGCCATCCACTCTCTTCTACATCCTCCCATAGAGGAGGAAAGAGGAATGGGGACTGCAGTCTGTCTGTAACACTTCATCTCTGCTGCTCCTTCAAGGTCACTCTCTGCTCCTGCTCCATGTGGGGTCCCTCACACTGGATGCCGTCCTTCCCGAACTGAGCCTGTGGGGGCTTCCCACACGCAGCAGCTCTTCAACAACTGCTCCAACATGGCTCCGTACCACAGGGTCCATCCATCAGGGCCAAACTGCTCCAGCACGGGTCTACCATGGGCGGCAGCTCCCCCCAGACCCCTGCTCCTACGTGGGCTCCTCTCCATGGGCTGCAGCTCCAGCCTGGGGCTTGCTCCTGCGGGGGCTCTCCATGGGCCGCAGCCTCCTCCAGGCCACATCCACCTGCTCTACTGGGGGCTCCTCCATGGGCTGCAGCATGGAGATCTGCTCCATGTGGGACCCATGGGCTGCAGGGGGGACAGCCTGCTCCACCAGGGGCCTCTCCACGGGCCGCAGGGAACTGCTGCTGTATGCCTGGAGCACCTCCTGCCCTCCTGCTGCACTCTCCTAGGTGTCTGCAGGGCTGGTTCTCACTCCTCCTGCTCCCAGATGCTTTTGTGCACAGTTTTTTCCCTTTCTTCAATCTGCTCTCCCAGAGGCCCGACCAGTGTCACTCACTGGCCAGCAGTGGGTCCCTTTTGGGGTTGTCTGGAGCTGGCTCTGAGCTGACATGGGGCAGCTGCTGGGATCTGCTCACAGAGGCCACCTCTGAAGCCCCTCCCTGCTACCTGCCCCTTGCCACATAAACCCAATACAACCATCTATCTAAAAGCAAATAAAAGCATTTCAATTATGTTCCTACCTTTATCTGTATTTTTATCTTCATAAATGCATGTTCTAAAATTTTTAAGAAACTGCTATAGCTTGAAGCATTATTTTGTATGTGTTTGTTCTGTATTTTGCTGTTGTTGTTACAACTTCATTAAATAACTTAGGTTAAGAATTCTGTGTTGTTTTATGTTTGTTTATTTTTCTGTGACAGGAAGATTTGAACGTATTTCCTGTGCTGCATGATGGTAGGTTGGTAGGTTTATTTTACCTTGGCCTATTTTGTCCTTTATTTATTTATTATATTTTTGAACGTGACTCACTGTATGGTGAAAACTCATTAACAGCCTTGGCAGAGACTAATTTAAAGCAGTCTAATGACTGTCATAAAAAGAAGTCTCTGCTTCATTGTTCTATTAGAAAATGACTTAAAATTGTGAATGAAGACTTGTGCATATGGGGAAGGAGGACAGAGAGAATCATCTGTATTAGTTGCAGATATTGATTACTGCAATATGATTGAAAAGCTGTATAAATACCAAATGAATTCAGAAATTCCATTCCTACTATTATTTTATTTCATTCAGCCTCATGGTGATTCTCACAGAAGAATACATTTACATGATAAACTGTAATATCTTCTAGTTCTACTGAAACATTTAGTCTAAGTTTTATGGAATAGATAAACATGTATAGACAGAAAACTTAATCTGAATAAATCAAGATTCTTACCTTAAATAAATTTCGTATTCAATTACATTGGATAACAGTATTTCAACTACAGCAATCTTTCTGCCATAATGCTGGCCCTTATGCTTATTGTGTTAATAGACACATAGAATGCTTACTTCATTAATAAACACATCATAGATGCAACTGTTTTCAAGAATAAATAATGACTAATTATCTAGATACTTTTCTAAAACATTGCATGTTTGTTTCTATTCAAGTCTTGAAAAATAAAATAAATAAAATTTTAAAAAAAATCTTTCTACAAACTCTTATGTGAGAGATTTGCTTAAAAAATATGTCAGAGCATTTCGAAAGGTAATTCAGCTTGATAGATAACTTTACACAAATATGCCAATAATATCAGCTTGGTAACTGACACATCTGTAAAAGTGAAAAAAGTATGAAAAGAGGAGGACCTTAAAAAATAAAAAATATAAATGTTTTCTTTATTAAACGTGATATTCTAAACACAAAGAACTCCTTACAAAATGGTCAGTTTATATGAAAATTAGCTGTAATATATTTAACAAGAGGTAATCTCACCACAAAAGTATTGTCCATTTGTAATGGAAAATTTGTAAAGGTTCTGGTGATTTATTTGTAAAAGCCACTGGTGTGGTTTAGCATGATATCATTCTCATACAAGCTTATGTTCATGTCTAACACTAAACAATTGTCTGTAAGGGGTATTGCAGCAAGCTCACAGCAACACAATTTAACAATGTGACATGAATTTGCAGTGATCAATTAAAGTATTACTTTGGTAAAAGCCATCTATCAATCAGGGTCCTGAAATACTGGAAATTAAGAACAGAAGTGGTTATATTTCATAGATATGTGTTCTTTGTATTTTCCTTGAAACTTTGAAAACCTGAGAAAAAAACTTCTACAAATCTTAAGTTTCTTTCAAACAATTGTCTTCTTTTTGGTTATTGTGCAGTGTTACTGCACAGTGTTACTATAATATTACAGATAGCCAAATGTGAGAAGACCCATACAAAACAAGCTAATGATTCTTAATACAAAGGTAACAAATAACAACAAATAGTTTAAAGGCATCCAGAAGAACAAGGGATAACATGGTATGCCCTAATTTTGGTACTGGGAACAAAGGGATTCATTTACCAGTTATAAATATCTACAAAGGAGACTTATGTCTGACACAGTAGCACAGACTGCCTTCACAGTCCAGAGTATACTTTATTGAATATAAAATAGATGAAGAAAGCAATTCAGATGAATCATACCTAAAAGTGTCTGTATGTCTTTGTTGACAAACATAGTGCCATTATAGCTCACTTATAGTTGCCTGCATTGCACACAGTGAGATGAGAAAAATACCACTTCTAAGACCTAACAGTTATGTTGCTTTATTTTGGTTTTGGAGGTAAGTAGAATGGAGTCACAGAAAAGAAGAGTTTTAAAGATGAATGGAAAACAGAGTTTTAAAGATGAATGGAAAACAAAATATTGAATCTTATAGCTAGAACGGTGTTTGAAATCCAGCAATACGGTAGCAATACATTGGAATACAGATAATGATTAAAATAAGAAATTGCCTGAAATATGTTCTTCTAAAGGGGATTTTATTTGGATGGGGGTTAAGGGGAAGAATCTTTTGCTCTGTGAGGAATGCTTTTTCTCTAGAAGGATTGTCCAGAAGTATTGACTCTGGCCAAGCCACAAAGAACGGCACTATTAACAATAACAGAAATTAAAAGGCTAGTAGAAACCCAGCTGAAAATCAGAGGCAGAAACCTGGGGCTAAACTTTGCACCACCTCTGTTTAGTGCATAACCGCATATTTCATTAGTATGCAAGCCCTGATATATACTTTTTTCCCAATTGTCTAACATTGAATTGTCTATCTGACCAGATCACAGGTATTAAAATACAATAATCAGCTGGATAACTGCTAAGTGTCCAAATTTCACATAAAATCTATGGTTGCTTGTTTTTCTGCTAAGAAAATTCATTCTTTAATGGCAAATCTATATCCTGCTTCTTACCCAGACTGAACTGCCAGTCTCTGGTCTAAATAGGAGAAAGAAGCTGAGAAGGTGGATAAGGCATTGGTAGGTCCAGAGAAAGGATAGCTACACTATCAGAGACTTACAATAGAAAGAATATGGCTACAAAGAATTAAAGATTTCATAGAAGACAAAATAAAACATAGCTCAGGCATAAAGGAAAAGAAAGCTGTCTCAGACAAAGAGGATTTTAAACATCAGCAGAAAGACAGCATCACAGTTGAGAAGGGAAGGAAAGATTTTTGTAAGACACACTGAGATTTTAATCATTTTGAGCTTCATTGGACAGCAGACATATAATGTCCAGCTAAGATGGCTTTAGACATCAAGCTGTTTTCAGCCACTACTTGATCTCCTAGATCATTCTTATTTGGAGATACTAACAAGGATAAGAGGTTCAAGGACAGTGGTCCATGAAACAGCTACAGAAAATGCAAATGGAGAAAATGCAGAAGGATCTCCAGAAAAATTCCCTAAAACAGAAAGAAAAAAAACTGTAAGAGATTGAAATGAAAGACCAGAGTTAAGACTCAGACATGCATAAGAAATATGAAACACAAGGGTATAATGTGGAATGGCAGAGACTTGCAGATAGCACGTTCATTCAAGCAGGGAAGAAAAGCAGAAGGAAGAAAAAAGGTGGTGCTATAAGATACAAATAGGGTAAAAACACATTGTAAACATTAATAAGAGCTTGGAATATTTTTAATAAATATTCCTGTGTAATGCAATGGGGAATTCACAAAATGCTGTTCAGCTTGTGTTTAGCACACTGAGCACATATAGAGTATCAAGTTGTAAAATCTATGGTAGATATTTCAGATCTTCATCTATTGCTAAGTCTGAACTGCTCTATAGTGGAAACCTATAAAATTTATATATCTAAACAGTAATCTCTCTTATTGTAAGCCAGAAATGTTTAAATCGGTACTCTAGGGAAAATATATAAATCCATTTATTCATGTTTCTGACTTTTTATGATCTCATCATGCTGAACTAGGAGACTTTTGTCTATCATATAAAGCTACCACAGATTTTTGTCAGATGTAATGTGTCCATTCACCATATTGCCATAGCAGTTCAGAAAGAAAGTACACTTTTGACACTGGTGAGACTGTTAATGAAAGTAGGTTTAATGCAAGTTATAATGTGATGTCACAATGTAATCATTAAGGGTAAACGATGATGATGCTAATGATGGAGAAGAGGAAGAAGAATGCTGCATGTATTCCTATAGTCATATAAGAACACAATTTTAAGTTATGACTCAGATTTAGTGTTGCTGCTTTTGCCAGACACTTGGAGTTAAGGTATCTGACCATAACTGGGAAATAAATTAATTCTGTTGGACTGCCAGAATGGTACCTTTGTTTCTCTTTTTAGACTGCTATTTTGCTCTGCCAGTTGTTCTTTCTATTACATATGTAATGGATTTGCAGAAACAGTTGACAAATAACTGCAGGATTTGCTAGGAGCAGCAGGCACCTATTTTTTTAGTCCACGTAAACGTTATTCTCAGTAAAACTTCTACATTCAATAAATAATTAACACTGCATGTCGCAGGAGAACATTAAAACTGAAAAGAAATTATCACAGAATTAGCAATGGCCTTTACCTGAATACATCTAAAAGCTTGACCACTTTCATAATTCTCTTTTGTTATAGCAAAAACAGGCAGCTGGACAACTGTCTTCCCCTGTGGCGAGGTTACTTCTGCTTAAGTAATTTTACATTTTCTATTCCCCTTACCACATCTGTTTTTATATCAAGTCTGCCCAAATCTCTAGTAAGAAACACTGTTTTCCAAACTGCCCTCCAAACCTTTCTTCTATTTTCTATTGCTAGGCACTATTCTGTCTTACTGCTTTCATTATTCAGACAAGCTGAGCACAATACAGCAAACAGCCATGGGAACACATGAAACATTACTGTTATGTCTGAATGAGCTGTTGTTTAGAATCTCTTGTGGATGGATGGGCTTTACTTTCAAGCATCCCATAGTAGTAAAAAAATGGTCTAGATGACAACTAACATTATAGTTTCAAATGACATTTTGGCTTTAAAAAAAAAAAAAAAAAAAAAAAAAAAGTTTTGGAGGCAGAAGTGCTCTAAATTTGCTCTCAGCTCAAAAATGCATAGGTATTGTGCAAGGGAGTGTGCACATATGCAAGGGAGCGTACGTTTGTAAAAAAGTGAATATAAATACATGAAGGAAAGGAGTGGAAGTAATGACTTCTTACATATTTTTCTATTAGTCTAATGAGAGAGAAAATATGTACATTCCAATCTTGCAAGGACAAAGAGCCACTCTATTTAATGGACTAAAATCAATTCTGGCAAGAAAATCTGAAACTTCAGTTATATAGAGGATGATGTACAATTGTCACAAGATGATTGTTTTAATTTGTTTGTTTCTGTTTGTTTGTTTGTTTATACAAATGTTTTGAAAACGTAATTCATTTACTTGTCTTGTTGCCCAAAAGACCAAATGTGAAATCACAGCACAGATCAAGATAAACTAAGAGTATTAAAGTATTCCTCTTATAAGACTGTACACTTTTCTTATATTGACTTACTTGTGATTCTCTAAGTTCCTGTGGGACTTTCTCAGTTGCTTTCCCTTTCTTGTAGCGTTCATCCATTCACCATGTCAATGAACATTTGTATGTGAGTGAACAGCAGATGTGCTATTTGCCTGTGGTTATGAGTCAATCACAGGGCAAAATCCACATACCCAGATGCTATCCCCACCTCTTATTTTTTAAAAAGATGAAAACAAATGAGTAAGGTTGGCGGTCTGATTTTGTGATGCTGTGTCCTACTTCTCAGTATGATATACTTCTGCCATCCGTCATGGGGAACTTAAGGCTGTGTTTTTTATTTTAGTACAACTTCAGAGCTCTAAATAGAAACTAGACCTATTTTTGTGACAGCAGAATACCCTTCTAAAGCAATGCTTTAAAAAATCCAGAATTTGGGAAGCAGAATATAAGAATATTAATGTTAAATGTTAAACCTTATAAATGTTAAACCTTAATATATAATTCAAAGCTTGAAATGCTTAAGGGGGTTATCACATATAATTTCAAGGAGACAGTCTGTGATGTAGGCAAATATTTCATATGTTCACTGAAAGAAAAGATATCTTTATGAACAAAAAGCTCACTAGTGTGAAACTAACATGAAGGATCCAAATTTACCTTGGTAGGATGCAACATTCACAGATTATGGAGATACTACCTAATCTAATAAATCAGGAGAACTACAGGCATCCTGGCAGGAGCAAACTGGGAAAACATGGGTACATGTATTTACAGATGTACGTGTGTGTTTGTGAGAAATAAAAAGTATCTTAACCTTCAGATAGATCCAACAGGTACAGGCTTCTGGCACTCAGTAGCCAACTTTGATGGCGTCTCACACATAAGGAAGCCTAGCAGCCTCTTTTCATTCCCTCCTCCAGTTGCTTGGATTCCAAAGTGGAACATCCAAAGTAAGAGCATTAAAAATAATAATTGTTATTTTTAATAATTTTAAAAGCAAAGAGAGAGGAAAAAAAAATGTAAATAATTTGAATATTTTGTCTGATTTTGTTTTGTTTGTTTTTGTTTGTTTGCTTTTTTTTGGTTTGATTTGGTTTGTTTTTTTGTTAGTTGGTTGTTTTTGATTTTCCAAGAATTCAATTGAAATGTTAATAGGTTAATATGTAGAAAGAAGTATGTCATGTACATGGGAGATTGTGGTTACTTCATTTTCATTTGAGAACTAGAGAAGAAAGGAAGTAAAATAATGTATTGATTGAGGAAAAAGGTACTTAAAACTTGAAGACGTAGATGATCTTGGAGGTCTTTTCCAACCTTAATGATTCTATGTTTCTAAAGGCAATATTATCCTGACAGTTATATCTAGCAGGAGATGAACACAAGGCAACATAACCTTGTGATAGGTTCTATGGTTACTGGAAAAGAATCTTCGAAGAGACAGCAGGTAGAAATTATTAGTGAAGTCATTGTCATAGAAACAGCTAGAAGAGTAGAGGGAACACTGTCATGGAAATGAAAAACAAGTAGTGCAAAGCCCTAATGAATCAACTGTAGTCTACTTGTAAGCAGAATTATGGCCTCAAGACTTTTGAAAGAGGAAAAGAATCTGAAAAACTTGCTTTTTGACCCAAGTGCCTTTAGAGTGTTGTCTTCTCTTCCTCATCATCTTGCTTAGGCCTCCTCTCTTCTTCTAACTCATTCAGAGAAGCACTTATCTCTGCACTATGTTCCTCCCTGAGCCTTAGTAGATGGAAAGGAGAAAACTTTTCTACAGTATTGGGACCCATGTTGGAGCAGTTTGCTCCTGACAGATGAACCCCATGGTACAGACCCATGTTCAAGCAGTTCTTGAAGGGCTGCTGCCTGTTGGAAGCCAACACAAGATCGGTTAGGGAATCACAGGATCAGTTTGGGAAGGATGGCATTCCATGGGAGGGACCCCACGTGGAGCAGGGGCAGAGAGTGACTGTGAAGGAGCGGCGGAGATGAAGCATAAGGGACTGACTGCAGCCCCCATTCCCTGTTCCTCTGTGCCGCTTGGGGGGGAGGAGGTAGAAGAGGGTGGATGGGGGTAAAGGTCTTTTTAGTTTGTTTCCTTTTTCTCTCACTTCTCTAGCTTGTTAGTAATAGGTAGTACATTTTTCTAATCTCCTTGTGCTGAGTCTGTCTTGCCCATGACAATAATTGTCGAGTGAGATCCCCTTCCTTATCTCAACCCTAGAAACCTTTCCATTATATTTTCTCCCTGTTTTCCTTTGAGGAGCGGGAGTGAGAGAGCAGTTGTGGTGGAGTTCAGCTGTCTAGCTGGGTAAAACCACCACAGCATACAAGACAAACATCTGTCAGAGGCTGTTCAGTTTTACTTGACCTTGACTCAAAACAGGGAAGTAAAGCAGCTTAATCTGTGATCATTAAATATTAGCATCCTCTGGACAGGAGCCATGCAGACTTCCAAAAAGAGGTGAGGAGCACTTTTAATTTTATCTGTACAGTTTATAGGAGAGACATTTACACGTCATAATGAAAAACAACATATTTAAAATACATGAAGGGCAAATATGTTTTCTTTTTCAGCCTCAGCAATCTGGTGTACATTATAATTTCTTTCTGTTGTAGCTTCCAGGGTCTCATTGATTTTATGGCATGGGAGGACCTTTAGGTGGGAGTCATGACAGTGTTAATTCAGTTGTGCTCTGGAAAAATGCAAGAGAGCTACATGCATAGTTATATCTCTGCCAATAAAAATATTAGTGCTCTAAGCACAAGATTTTTTTCCAGATTAATCAGTTTGATTCCCTTATTACTTATATATACATATATATATGTAGTAACTTTGCTGACTGGAAAACAGAATAATCAAGGCTAACAATTTCTATTTTAATTCATAACTTTTAATGAATGAGAACTGTTATATGAAACACAGGTTCGTAAGTTATCTCACTAAAATCCATGTTGTGTTTTCATGTGTGTCTGTAAGACAGAGAGAGAGTGATGTACAGCAGGGAGTAACGCAATGTTAAGACAGGAAATTGAAAGCATTGTTATCTTCATTTGTAAATTATAAATGTCATTTTCCATGTCTCCAGCCCCACGAGACTGACCTTCAGCTGTGAAACTTAAAACAATAATGTGAGTAATCAATAGCCCTGTAAACATGTTGTCTGTATTTCCTACCAAGATGATTAGGCTTGTAATTTTATGCCTAGTTTCATATCTGTTGATCATTTTTCAAAATAATAGAAGTCATTTCATACTGATGAAATTTTCCTTTTACAAAGACATCTAGACCTATTCCTGTGTTATTATGTCAATTCAGAATTTTTCAGATAAACAGGCTCCCCTCCTTGAGCTTTGGACCTGCGGACCCAAGCCAACACTACACTGGAAGCAATATAGCAGTGGTTAGCATAATATTCAACTAGTAAGCCATGCAAGATATATTAGCTTGGACTCACAACAAGATAATGTCTGTGGGCTAGTTTGGAATGCAGATGGTTTGAGGACACAATTGTCTGAACCAGAAATGAAGATGTACATTTTAGTTTGCCCAAATGAATTTTAACAGCCTACTAGAAGCTTAAAAGTATAAATGCCATTTACTGTCCTGTTTCCCCACACTTTCTCTTCTCTAAGCTAAAGGTGATTTTTTTTAATTATTTTTCATTTATTTATTTATTTTAACAAGAAAAGGTTTTTCAATCCAAAGCTTTCCTTAAGACTTTTAAATAGAAAACAGACTCTTCCTTGGTTCCAAAGCATCACTGTCTTGCCCATCAGCTTTAGCATGCCATTTATATTTCTTTTTACTAGAATATCTCCAGTAATGTTGGGGCTTTGTCCCTATTCAAGCAGCTTACAATCCCCAAATTACTCTTGGAGTTGTCAATTTAATTGAGATGAAAGAGTCAAATATGACAGGACACATTGTTGCAATGAGTAGAGGTGACTTCTACATAAAGCTTAAAGAAGTAGCTCTGATGTCGGTACCCAGACAGAAACTGATTAAAACAGACACTGGTACATAGAAATATTATCCATTTTAATAATGTCATACAGTCTCAGGAGTATGATTGATAATGGAATCCATCTGGTTTGGTTGTCTCTGTTCTGCCTCAGAATGACTTTATAATTAGCTTTGAATCTATTAGACTGTATAATTCCAATCCAAAAATAAGCTAGGTGGCTTCATAAAAGTTTAAAAATTACAGACTGAAGTTTACATTTTAGGAGAGGCATAGAAGAGGTCAGAGATTGACCAGTTAATTGTACATCCTTATACTTGATTTAAAAGATGAAATAGATGATCTGGATATAAGCTAAGGATAGTTGTTTCAATTAAAATATGTGAAATAGTCATTTGGATAAAATGAATCTAAATGCACTTTTGATCATTGAAAAATGCCTGAATTTTGTTTACTTTCATTTGTGAATACAAGACATTTACTAACAATTCAAAAAAATAAATGTGAGATACAAAATTTGTTTATGCCTCTGAAAAGTAAAATAAGGGTCTAGAAACTCAGTCTATCCTCATTGATAGTGTTATTAATGAGTTTGATTCTTTATGAAGTATTCTTGCATTTCTTACATGGAGGCTTCTGGAATAATTTCCCCACAAATGAAACCTTGCCAGAAATCTAATTTACATGGATACAGAAAATGCAGTCCTTTTATCATTTCAGCATGAATAATCATCTAAATTAATTTGAATTGGTATATTGTCTTGGATTATACAGTTTATATACATTGTTCTTCTGTGTAACCATTGAAATGTGGCAGGATAAATACTTTTTAGCAAAGTCTTCTCTAATCAGGCAGCAAAAGATCAAAGTCAGCTAATGTCTCTAAAGCAAAAGGAAATTCAGAAGAAAATGGGAAAGCTATATCATAAACATTAAAGAGATTTGGATTTGAAAAATAATATTTCCAGTGTCTTGAATAGTCAATACACTTGAGAAATATCTTTGAGAGAATGATATATTAACTGAACACTTCTACACTTCTAACATTATGAATTCCTTCTATAGAACATCTTGAAAAAAACTTCCAGCTCTCTGAGTTGAATCCCCATGAGAAATAATTCATCTTATCATATTTACTTCTCAATAAATAAATAAATAAATAAAATTATGTATATTTCAATTAAAACTGTGCAGAAATTAAATTTGATTCAGCTAATTGTATAAGGGCCAGTGACAGTAAATCAACAGTATTTATTGAAACCATTGACAAAATGGCAAGAGATGTAGCCTAGCACCATCAAGAATGAACTACAATGATTTTAAAGGAAGTTTGACACATTACTCCTGAAAGGTTCCTTGTGACTGCCAATAATTATGTTGCAATTCTTCACTCAGGTT
This sequence comes from Stictonetta naevosa, assembly GCA_011074415.1. Taxonomy (NCBI): domain Eukaryota; kingdom Metazoa; phylum Chordata; class Aves; order Anseriformes; family Anatidae; genus Stictonetta; species Stictonetta naevosa. Next base: position 47,861,259 of record CM021697.1, read on the forward strand.
GAAAACTAAGCTATTTCTGTATCAAATGTCTTAGCACATAGGTTTACACACACACTTGCTGTTGGGCAAACATTAGTGGCAGCTGTTACTGGTGTTTCAAAGTTTCAAGCTCACAGTAAAAGAGGAAATCCAAGAAAAATCATAGTAGATGATACTTCTTAAGCTCTACTTTGAAAGGCCAGTGGTATTTACAATAGCAGTCATAACACTAGTTACAAACTACCACTATAAGGTATTTAATAATGTTACATAACAAAAGGTAAGCAAGTAAATCTTGCTTTTAGCTGGAGGAAACCTTTTTTCCTTTTGAAAAAAAAAAAAAAGAAAAAAAAAGAAAAAAAGCAAAACAATTCATAATGAAAGCTACAACTATACATTTGCAGTATAGTTTTGCCTTTGATTTATAAATATTTGCTAATTGAACTTGCCAAAAGGCAAAATTCAAACAGCATTTTCTCATATCACAAAATATAAGCAATTAAGACAATCTTACCAGTGTTCCACAGTGGAACTTCACTCACATCTACAGCAGCTGGTCTCTTTCTAATCTGGGGGTTTTTCGTATTTCTGACAGATTCATAACCATTATTATTATTACAAATATAAGAAATTCCTCAAACCCCAGTCCATTTCCCTCTCATTGAAACAATTGAAAGTGACTGTTTTCAAAACTGTAACAAAATAAGATGGGATGAAGGTATTGAAAGACTTCAAAGAGTATGAAAAAAGAAAGAAAAAAAAAGAAAAAAAAAAGTTATACTCCCTTATTCTCCCCGAAGATGTTCTCTATAAAAAGGATCTTATGACTTGATTTAAATCAAGTTATTAAAAGTATCTTTTAAGACACTGAGTCCAAAAATAATTCAAAATCAGACTGGTTGTTCACCAACATGCCACAGACAGGAAGAAAAATCCCTGTATTTCAGTGTACAATCACAAAATAGGTTAGTCCAGCAACAATCTCATCACATAGCATAATACAATTTGATGAATTGCTATTGAGTAATCCTGAAAGCAAAGCAATGCAACAAAAATAATTAAGTGAAACTGGCTGTACTGCATTGATCTCCTATTAATCGTCTAACAAAAATATTTGTGGTTTTGTTGTTTGGTGGTGGTTTTGTGTTTGTTTGCTTTTTTGTTGTTGTTTATTAGCTTTTTGTTTGTTTATTAGTTTTTGTTTGTTTGTTTGTTTGTTTGTTTTAATTTGATCTAGTCTTAGGCAATCTTCAAAGGGTAAGAATGAAGTGTAAAATCTTTCATATACATAAATTTAACCATATATATAGATCGATACACAACACTTAAATTTAAAACTCTTACGAAAGCCCAACAAGTATTTAGCTGTTTGCTCTCATAAAAATAACCAAATTTACTAATTTACTGGTGTCAGAGAACTAAGAAAAAAAAAAAAAATACACGTGTGGTTGCATTTTTTCTTATTTTCTGAGGGTAGTCATTTGTTTTCTTTTAATCTGTCACAGAACTGTCTCTTAAAATCAGTATTTAATACTTGTCCAAAACATACTTTTGGCTCAGATTATTATTTTTTTTTAAATGTTTTGTAGTTGAGAAGTTGTTGTTTAGCATACCGTAAATGTTTGTATGCAGCCAATACAAAGTAAGAATCAGCTTCAAATGCAAATGAGATAAAGTTGTAAGTAAGGTTACAAGTAGGTAAATAATGTTGCATAAAAATGCACTACACCAGGAAAACTACTAAAACTGACACACCCCTTTGAACATTCACACTGAGTAATTCATAATTCTATGTTTAAAGCATGTATTATCTGAAAAGTTTATTTCAGACAAGGTTATTTTGTAAAATGAAATAGTCCAAGGGAACTACAGCTGGGAATACTGAGGCTTTCAAATCCACACAGGGAGTTAAATTTCTTCTATTCAGACATCTTGTCTAACACTTACAGAATTTCATTAAGTTCCTTGTATCAAGTCCAGAATTTAATTCACAATGGCGATATGTTCTTTGAAAGAGAGGGTCTTTTGATTTTTGATTTTTTATTATGGAACAATCTACAATATTTCCAGTTATGTTTCACATCAGAACGTGCCAAAAGGTTGCACGTTTGTATTTTTTAGTTTGAGTTTGTTCAGCTTCAGCTTCGCTTTTTAGACCTAGATCAGTTTCATCAAAATTCTTTCTGTTTTCAATGATATCTGCACTCTATAGATACTTATGGAAAATGAACTTGCCATCTCTTCATCTCATCTGGGATAAAATATTGAATCTCACTGAAAGCAAAATTCAGCATTGTTAAAGTTCTTTTCTGACCACTTTCAATTTTTTTCAATTTTCTTCTACATAAAGAGGATAATAACTTTCAGTGATGATATTTACAGGAAAAACATCACCTTCTAAAAGTTTTATATCACTCAGAATATGTATGTGGACTTCATGTTAAACTTCTTATCTGAAGAAACACACTGAGTGCTCAAATGTTTAGCTATACTTAATTTCAAGTCTTTGTCAGGATCAGCACATATTCCAGTTCTTTTAGAAATATGATTCATGACATTGCATTTCCAAAGCATGTGGTAGAATGTACTTACTGTGCCATGTGACCCTGATCACAATGAAAATTAACAATTGAAACATTAACCTGTTTCAATTATAATTTAAGGATTCTCACTTTTCATTAACCTGTTTCAATTATAATTTAAGGATTCTCACTTTTTTTCTTCTTCTTCTTTTCCCACCCTCTAAATATTACCATCAATGAATTTCTGTCAATGGACACTGCAATAAACAGGTTGCACCCCCTTGAAGCAATTTAGGCAAAACATGCTTGGGGTTGCATTAGCACAGCCAGCTGGCTAAGGGAAGTGGTCATTCCCCACTATTCAGATTCAGCAAGGCTGCTTCTGAAGTACCTTGCATAGGTGTGGGTTCCCTGGCACAAGAATGACATTTACAAGCTCAAATGAGTTTGCTGGAAGGTCACAAATATGGTTAGGAGGTGGAAGCACATGATGTGAATGGAAAGATTGAGAGTTGGATTTGTTAGCTTGGAGAAATCCTTATAAAATATTTCTTCAGAAGAAGGGAAATTTAATTTCTATTTTCAACAGCCTAATAGGTAGTTATGGGGAAGACAGACTCTTCTGTAATATGCACAACAAAAGAACAGGAGGCAGTGATCATAAGCTGTTGCATGCATTTGCTTTCCCATGCAAAACAAAATACAAACAAAAAGAAAAATCACAAGCAATGTAATTAAAAACAGGGAAAGATTTCCCAGCATGGTTGTCTCCACAGAAATTCAAAGCTTGTCTGAACTAGGTACTGAGAAACTTTCTCCAGCTTTGAAGCTTAACCTGCTTTGAGGAGTTTAGTTTAGACCATCTCCTGCAGATCTTTGTAACCACAGAATAATTTATAAAGTATTCTATGATTTTATTATAAAGGGGTTGTTCAGTTAAAGAATCTAGAAAGAACTAAAGGAACTATCTGATTCATAATATTTTGTGCTATATTGATGTTTGTATTTTTGAGACTGACAACTAACATTCTAGGAGGTACAGCATCCCTACACATTGAAATCATTGGCATTCTTTTATGCATTTTCATTTGGACAAGTCAACCCTGCAGATTGCTCAGGCAAAGATGTCTAGACTAGCAATACATGCAGGAAATACATTTATTACAAAGTTATATATATGGATATATGGGATATGGGATACAATATCAAAAGTAATAGGAAGTGATGGAAAAAAAAAAAAAAAAAAAAAAAAAAGCTTTCATGCTTTCATGCTCCGTAAACCTCAGCAGGAACAGACATAGAAAAATGAATGATCACTAAGTCTGAACATCACTTTTTTGCTAGTATCAAGACAAATATATTAAGGTCTAGCACAAAAAGGTAGTAAGTAATGTAATGAATATTAATTTAAGCCTCTGGGACAGTTTCTAAATGAGTTAAATAACTTTCCTATAATAAATCTTAAGAGAGCTTTAGTGGGCTAAGTTTTTAAGTTTTTATCCTGCATGGAACATTAAAAATAATAGTCTCTTGCCATCTTGGAATGAAAGCTATCAAGTTTTCATGATGGCCATTAAAATAAGAAGAGCAATATATCTCCTCCTGCTGCTGTCCTCTAACAGTTACAGATTTTCTCTCTGATTTATTCTTGAAGAATTCTGCTGGGATGCAAAGATTTCCTTAGAAGCATCCAACCAAATAGAAAATCTGGTGAAGCCTAACTACTGATGGGTTTGCTCCCTATATTTCCTGCCTCTCATGCAACAACCTCAGTACTTTCATATGTTCTATACTTTACCACTTCCTTGGCACCTTGAATATACCCAAAGCCCATAATTCTTGAGGTTTTACTCATGCCTCCTAACCCCTTAGTACACTCAGGTATTTTCCTTTCTCCTCAGTCCTTCACAATGACATACCCAGCTGAGTTAGACCAAACCTTCCATGCAGAGTAGGCCAATACAGATTTGCTGTTTTTGCTGTACAGATGAGTACTTGACACAATCCAACAACATGAAGGAAAGGAGATGAAGGTCATGGGGCTGCAAACAAATGGAGGGGGACAGTCCTACATATTCACATTCCTTACTTGATGCAATCAAAGGAAAGGCTGTCTTCTCACCAATAGAAGCTGTCACTCCTTAAATAGGTCCTATGTTTGCAGTTGCATTTATTCTGGATTTCCATTATATTAACACAGGTAAACTAAGTAACTATGCAAGGGCCATTTTGCTATAATACCTTTGCCTATACCTGCAGCTACATCTGGCCTCCATCTCCACCCCTGTCCTTTACAGTATTCCTGCTTCATTTATTATCATAAATCCCGTAAAGTATAAAGATAAAAAGTAATGCATACTATATCCTGCTGAGAGTTAGAACTGTGATATTTAACTACTGGAAACAGATTTTGATGGCCAGACATGTATTGCTAGATAGAATAGACAGGGACTACCTCTTTCTCTGTCTTTTCTTGTATAAGAATACTACTCAGGTTTGTTTGGTTCTTTGTTCTTCTGCAGAACTGTTAGGAAATTAATATCCCTGAGACACTTTCCCTTTATATCAAATTAAATTGGAATTACTCATCTGGAATTAATTATCTGCTTCAAAAATTGTTAGGTAGTGGCACTGACACACCTGCACATATGGGCAGTGAAAACAAATTAAGAAACTGAGGTTTAGCAAACAGGCCAAAAGTGAAAAAACACTTACAAATTTAAAAAAGGAAGAATCTACCTTTGTACAACTGTGCTGAGGGAACAAATGCAAATGGCAGCTGCTCCTTCATATTGAAGCCTAAATGAGTTTTACATTTGGGTGGGTGGGAGATTGGTTAAGGCATGGAGTTAATGAATTCTGGAGGCAGGGGAGCATTTTTTAACCATATTACCAGCCTGAAGTTCAGTATAAAATCATCACTATTCAGGCTAAAAAGCAGAAGATATTTATAGAATTTCATAAAACTAAAAAGAAACAAATCAATCACTAGAAATAATATTTTTAATATTTAGTAAACATTAAGGAAATCAAGAAGACAGAACTTTCTAATGACTTATTAATAATAATAATAATAAAAAAAAGTTGCTAACTGTGCCTACATCATTAAAAAATGTCACTTGTAATAGCTTGTGAACATTCAGCTGTCAATGAGAAAACCTATTATCTGTGAATTATAACAGCAGCCTATCAGTATACAGGTTGTACAGGGTAGGTTGCTGTTAATAATACAAAGGGCATATCTTGGCTAAGCTTTCATAAATTATGTGTTTGGAATGTACAGTGTGACTATCTCTGACCATTGTGCTTTGTTTACTAATATTTGAGATTTTGGCTACATTCAGATATTCAACATTTTATTTAATTATTTTTAAGTAAAAAAAAAAAAAAAAAAAAAGTTTTTACTTCACTATTTTACTTAAAAGGCAGAAGCAAATATTTTCAGTCAAGCTCCATAGCAATATAATTCCTTCTTCCACAGATCTCAAAGGTCTTGCTAATGTACTTCTCTATACTCAGTCTCACAGAATCTCTTTGAATCTGGGAAGATTTACATTCATTTCATTGTAACTCAGAGAAGGTTTAGATTTAAAGAATCTTCAGTAACTACTAAAAATGTTTTAGGCAACAAAAGAAAACACTACAATTCTGAAAAGCTCTTTATCATGTCTACCAAATTCTTGAGCCATATATGCTCTGCTGGCGTTTTGAATCATGATGTTCTCTAGGCACACAAATATAGAAGCCTAAATTTAGACAGGCCCTCCATTTTTCCATTTTGAGAGGTTAGATAACCTGTTTCCTATTTAAATTCTGTTGCTGATCAACTAGACACAGAAAAGTAACCAAGCATCACCTAAAATCACAGTGGTCCTTGATTCACTAGGAGCATCAAGGCACACCTAGCCCACCCCACTTCTACATAGAAATCAATAGTTCCAGTCTCTTTTACTTAAAAGCTTGGTTTCAGGGAGGAGGTAGGTAGTCATGCATACCTTTAGTATAATATCTGGGTAGGTCAATTACCTAGGAAACATTAAGCTGCAATTCCAGATCCTTCACCATGTATAGAAATGTAAACTTAGAATGCACCCACATGTGATATAGGCACTAGTCACCCAGGCACAGGAAAACAGAGAGAAGAGGGGGGGACAATTCAGAAGAGGCTGGTTGCATTAGAACATCCTTCATCAGTTTAACAAAACATTCATTTCTGCGCAATAGCTCAGCAAAATTCACTGTTTTGGAAAAAGAAAGAGTAAGCGGATACCTGGTATTGTTTTATAGTGATTAGGACACTTGGCTGTGGTCTAGGACACTACTGTACTTTCATTGCAAGGCATGTCTTTTTCTGTAGTTATCAGGAAACTTCACTGGTGAGTTTAAAAATTTTAATTAGCTTGCCAACCTATGGAGTATTAATGTACCCTTTTACTTTGGTTTATGCAATTACATTTATTAAAGCTACATTTATGCTGGCCTAACCACATAACTGTCCAAATGAATTATGAGATGAGTAAGGACAGATATTCTTCCATGTAATAATTAATGTAGTTCATTTTCTTGTGACAGTATGAATTTAGATATTTTTTTGCTGGGAAATCACGAGCTTCAGTTCTGTAAGGAAGTTAGAATTTGCTGAGTCTTCAGCTTTTACTTAAATACATCTTTATTCTCTAGATATCTTTGACATATGTTTTAAATTAAGGTCATACTAAATTTTCTCTGTTTTAAAAGAAAGTTAAACACACATGTAATGTTGTTCTGAATACAAACACGGGATTTCAGCAGCTGTAACAGTACAATGTTAAAGACAATATCTACTTCCCAGATCCATACTAATGTTAATATACTATGGGAAAAATGTGCAATATTGAAAATAATTAATTTACTTTTACTATAACGCTTTTTCTTTTTGGGTATGCTAATTCAAATATTTGTTAGCATTGAAATCAATTCAAGCCCTCAAATACAGATATTTTTGCTTGTGATAAACTTCATACTGATAAAACACAGGTATACTATATGAATTATCACACTTAATGATGTGGTTTAATTACTAAGATAAATAAGAAAACCTGTAAGGCATTCTTAGCATTTTACTGAAATATCTAAATGCATTTTGCCTTATTAATTTAATTTCTGTGAAGGTAGTTATAAATCTTTTTTTTTTTTTTTTTTTTTTATGGCTAAAGTCAAAGAGTCAATAACATGCTTCTAGAAGTATGAGAAACTTCATCAAATGTATTTAATTTCAACAAAGGATTCTCAAAATGTCTTCCTCTCCTTCTATAGTACTTCACTGTGTGCTGTAGAGATTATTCCACTCACCAAGAGATTCTCACTCAAAAGAGATCTGTAATTCAGAAAAGTAACATGACCTGTGATTCAATAAAACACATATGACATATCCTCTGATTGAACTGAAAATAGGATCTACAGAGAATCAGATATTTCTTTTTGAAGTTTTCAGTACTTTAACAATACACAGCATAGAAATCCCTTTTTAATAAGTAGCATAGAGGAAAAAATGAAATAAAGTTAGTTTCCAGGATGGGTAAAGATCATAGTGCATCTGCTAGATAATACCACATAATATAGAAATAATTGAATGTATTATATTTGGAGGATCCTAGTTCCCAGATTATTCAATTTTGCAGAAGCGTTTCACCCTTAGAAGCTTGGCTTCTGTGACAAACTGTGCTCAAAACTGTGGGAGGCAAAATTAAGTTATGTATCGAGAAGAACAATGGAGAATTAAGATACTGAGCTAGTTCAGAAGCTATAAACATTCTTAATGCACTAGAAAAGAGTGTAATATGTCTTGCATTATCCTACCAAGAAAAAGACTGGTAACTGGGGAATTCCATTTGACTGACAGGATGAATCTACACAGATGAGACAGGAGATGAAACAAAATTACAGACTGACAAAGTTAAGTCCCTAAGTTTAACTAACTAGACAATATCATAATAAGGAATAAGACCAATGACTCCAGATGGTTTCCTGGAAGTTATGCTATCTCCTTGATTTTATAATGAGATATGAACTGAAGGGACAGGCTATAACATGAACTCTTGGAAAGATAATGTGAGATTTGCTGTTTTGTTTGGAAATACTTCTAACCATGTTCTCTCATTTTAGTATTGAGAAACGTTAAAGATAACCAACCCTTTTTATGGAGATACTTGTAGCATACGTACAGACATGCACAAACACACAAGAGACTTCAAATAAGCTTTCAGTGAGGGTTTGAATTCAAGGCCCATAATGCCATACTCAAAGTATATTTAGCTACTAAGGAAAATTGATTTAACTTCATTAAAATTTGGGGGCAACTGTATTCAGATGTGCCAGAGAATGACATACAAAGTACTTTTCTTCTTGTCATGATGTGAAACTAAATTTCAAGGCAATTGTGCTGTGGCCTAAAGCAGAAATGACATGGTAATAAAGATCATTAATTCTCTGCACTAGAAAGATTAATATATTTTTATGCATTCTCCATGAAGAGTGTTTTGCTGAAGGGAGTCATGAAAGCTCTCGTGTAAGTTGTCATTGCACTGAGGTGATTTGAATTGATATCTTGAAAATTTATCATCTTTCACCTAGTAATATGGGTTAGAATTATTGGAACTGATCTCCATAAGAGTACCTATGTACTGTAATAGCTGTTGGATCAGAACCAAAATGCTCACCAGGAGCACACGCTGGGCTGACAACAGGAGGAAACTATATTACTAAATGTTCTCAAGGAATAATAAATTGTGACTAACAATAGCGTTAGTCAAAACAATCAGCTTGAAATGCATATCCATTCATTAACAACTGATGAGCAATTCTAAATAGCACACATTTGCAAAGATTTGTGCAGATAGAAAAAAAAAAAAAAAAAAAAAAAGATTGTTCTGTTCTAATGGAGTGTCATATATGTCATATATACTTAGAGCATTTTCTTTCTAAACTGGCCTTATAATATATATATATTATATATATATATATATATATAACTTATAATATAGTAAAAACATGAATGGTGACTAATTTTAGAAAATCATCTTCTGCAGTTGCAGCTGTATTTTAAATCAACTTTTTAAAACCATGTTAATGGATATTTAGATTATGAAATAAGTTAGTAACTGAGGGAATTTTCTTTCTGTCTCAAATTTATGTGCAGACTGGAATCATTTCACATGTAATTTCTGCATAGCCAGATATCTGTGTATGATGGGCATGAGTGATTATTTGCTCCTTTGCGTTTCTCCTTTGAATCACTAATAGTAACATTGCAGTTCTTTTTAGGTTCTAAAACAATGGCACTCAGAAAGCAAACCTGACTGCAGTAGCTAATGTTTTTTTGTTTTGTTTTGTTTTGTTTTGTTTTTTCCATGGGAGTGTTTGAAGGGGATACAGTTTTTTGTTGTTGTTTTGTTTTGTTTTGTTTTGTTTGTTTGCTTCTTTGTTTGTTTTGTTTGTTTTTTAACCAGTAAACTAATTTTGATGTTTGTGTAATTATTGACCATATCTTCACAGGGGTAGTAAATAAGTCCAGGAACAAACACGGCACCATGATCATTTAACTATTTTCACCTTCACTAGAAGAAGGCCTGAGCCAAATAACATAGTCCCAGACAGTTTGTGGGCATGGTCAGAGGGACAATATGACATCAGTAAAAGGTATGGATAAAGCGGGCCTGTTTGGAGAAAGAAGGGAATCTAACCAGTTAGACATGAGCTGTGATCTATCATTCAGTTTCAGGTTTAGAGAACATTATTTTGCTGTAAGAGTTGTGCCATTTGGCTAGAAAGGTCAGGAATGAGGTGTAGTAAATAAGGTTAAAAGTCCAATACCTATTTTGGCAAAAGGTAAAAAGAGAAGGGACCAAAACTGCTCTAAGATGACTGTGCCTACTGGAGAAGATTTGTGGAGCAGGGTCTATGAAAAAGAATCAGGCTGACCAGGAGGAATCTGATCTCAAAGCCTATTGTTTCTGTTGGGTGACAGCTGTGGTTACATGGAAGGCAAAGCTAACATTGCCTAAGTTATGGATGTTTTGGATAGTAATGAAATCTGAAAAGCCTGTAACTCAGATGGGAATCTTACATATAAAAAGTATGCAGAGGTAACTGAAATATATTGGTCTGTGGGCTGTACATTGGGATACACACAGTAATGCATGTTAGATTTACAGATCTGGGCAGAACACAGAATGGTACCTCAGGGGCTGAAAATGTCACCTTTATGTTATAGGTTCATGGGTTGTTCATGTCTATAAATATTTGTGTGTGTGTGATTTTGGATCTTTTCAGCACCAGTCCACAAGAGTCTAACATCCAAAGATCCATCCCTATTAAGAAAGTGTTATGAATTGTCTTAAGCTACGGTGTAATCATGTGGTTTACTGCTTACTAAACACCAGTACAATCCTTAGCCCAGATATGCTAAACCTGTTCATATCTGGTTCAAAGTTCAGCTTACAACAAGGCCACAACCTATCATGTATGATAGGTTCAAAGTTTTAGGTAGACATTTAATAACCATACTTAAAGCTTGCCATTTTTACATCAGCATATCTAACCTTGTAGCTGTTTTGAGGCATGACTGAAATGTGCCCTTGGGGCTGAAATACCACCTATCCAAATTCGCATTCTAAATTGAAAGCTCTTGTACTCCACTCAAAGTCTGCTGCAGCCTCCTTGATTTAATTATCTAATCCATTCTGGAGGGAGATAAAGCAATGCAGATTAAAGGCAGCACAAAACCAATTTCAACTGTTTTAGTCCAGTATATTTACAGTTCCAAGGAGCAACCTGAAGGGCTCTGATATGAATTACACCAATAATGAAGAGACAGCTTTATTACCAGAACATCTCAACTTCTACAATAAAAAGAGGCATCTCTTTTACTACTTATGTTATCTCCAGAATAGCTAAGGGGGAAAAAAAAAAAAAAAAAAAAAAGTTTTAAAAAAAGTATCACAGGTTTTTAATCCATACAGGAAACTGGAGTGAATAAAATGGAGTTGACAATGTAAAGTCTGACCCAAACAAAAATATTAATACTGCAACTCCTGCACACAGTGCAGTTAGACCATTATAACATAATAATAAATAGCAGTTAGAAAGGACTGCGGTTTTAAATTGTATTTCCATTAGTTTTGTCGTGTCTATCCAATGTGTCCTGAAGAGTGGATAGAGACTCACTGAAGGCACTGTTGGTTTGTATTTTGATATTTAGATTTTAAATTTGCAAATTTAGATTCTAAAAAGCAACTGTCTGCCTAATATTTTGAGTTTGCCTGTAAAGCAACATACATCAGTGTTCATAATTATCATGTTAAAGTTACTTTTGATAAGATAATAGATAATAGAAGTGCTCTTGAATAAGATACCTTCTGAAAAGAAAAGCTGCTTAGAAAACGTCAAGCAATCATTGCCTACAAGTTTTATATATCAGGAACTTGCTCCGCAGGTATGCTCAAAGAGTATTTTATATATGAAATTGCCTAAAAGACAGTGTTAAAAATAAACCCAGGGAGCAGGATGGGAGGTGCAGGGCAGTCCCTGTGGCTGAGGGGCAGCCTTTCTCCCTGGCAAGCCAGATGGCCCAGGGGAGCCAGCCCCAGAAAAGGGGTACTCAGCCCCCCCAATCCTCCTCCTTGTCCACATGAGGGCATCTTCCAGGCCACTCCCAACACAGTTGCCTTTGGCCACGTGTGGGCCACTCCATCAGAGAGGCTTGCTGAGGTCACAGTGGCCACCACTGCCCCGCCTTTGCTATGGGCCCTATAAAACAGGCACCCTGCAGCTGGCCCACCATTCACTGAGCATCTAGGCCCTCTGACTGCCAGCTTGTGCGGCAGGAAGAAGACTAGATGAGCAAGGCGAGCAGCAGGCCTCCTTGGTGTGCGAGGACAGTGATGCATTCTGGTTAAGCACCAGGAAGGAATGCACCTGACCAGAAGGAGATGTGTTGTGGGCGGAGGAATACCACCAGTGGCACAAGAGACACCAGTGCCCAAGGGACCTCTGGTGCCCAGCCCACTGACAGGTACAGGTGGTACCATTGGCACCGCAACAATGCAGGGAACAGGCTGGCCCCTCAAACACCCAGCGACAGGGGGCCTGGGCCTTACCATAGGAGCAATGGTGAAGTGGGTCAAAGGCAGAAGCATCAGACAGACAGATGCATGGAGCAGTGGCATGCCCATAGTCCAGAGCACAGTTCAGGACCCAGTAATGGCTGTAAACCAGATGGCAGCGTCAGACCCATGCATGAAAACCAAGCCGACAGTGGCATGGGACTGAGGTGTGGGACAGGACGCCCTCCTGGTTCAGCACCCTGGCCTGAGAACGTTCCGGATGGAAGGCGTCCTGTTTGGGCAGTCCCAGGCAAGGACTGGCTTAGCCTTCTGCCCAACACTGTGGAGCCCATGGAGCTGGATCCACCAGATCTGGAGGAACGGATGGAAGTGGATCCACCTCGGCCAGAACAGATCTGGGACTACTGTGGCATATCTTTGTGCTCTGCCATCTGAGAGCACCAACAGCATCCCAGGAGTGCCCAGCGAGCCCCCTACTCATTGCTCAGGCTCCATCACAAGCATTAGCTTGAAGCCACCAAACACCATGGACATCCAGCAGGCTTACCTGCAAGATGTCCCAGCAATAAACTGCTCTTGCCAATTCTCAGGGGTTGTGTGAGTGCTTCTTTCTTTCTTCTTTTTCTTTTTTTTTTTTTGTTTGTTTGTTTTGTTTGTTTTGTTTTTTCATTTGTTTGGGGGGGTGGGGGGGTGGCGGCAGGGCGAATGGACTAAAGTTGTACTAGCGGAGGTTTAGGTAGGATAGTAAAAAGAACTTCTTTACCAAAAGGGTTGTTAGGCATTGGAATGGGCTACCCAGGGAAGTGGCTGAGTCAGCATTCCTGGAGGTCTTGTAAAGACGTTTAGATGTAGAGCTTAGTGATATGGTTTAGTGGAGGACTTGTTAGTGTAGGGCCAGAGGTTGGACTAAGTGATCTTGGAGGTCTCTTCCAACCTATGTGATTCTGTGATTCTGTAATATCTCAAACATCCCACCACTACATAATTTCATCTACTATAATGCTGGTGAGTATCATATATTCAGAATACAGTTTGCAACAATGCTTTTAGATGCCAGTTCCCGATTATTTATTTATTTATTACTGTAAGAAGTCTAGAATTGATAAGTAATGTGTTCATTGTAAAGAAAATATACTTTTCATTATATACTTTTAATAAATATAAGGACAAAAGCGTATGGGCAGTTTCAATTTTGTCATTTAATATCAAATATGGTGAATCTATCTCTACTTATGAAGAAAAGAATAAGGTTTAGATTGAAAAGAAAGAATGAAAATTATTTTTGACAGGCAGTCTACTATATTTCAGTCAATCATGTTGTTAATGGTAGCTATTCATCTCCAGTCCATTAGTTCTATAAATAAATCATTGCTCTCAAATTTTTGAGACTCCACTTATAATGGGTGATGCATTACCTCTGTCATGTATACAATAACCTTTTTCAGAAACATAGCTAATTTTTTGATTTAAAGTTCAAACCTAGAAAGATAAGAATGTCCCGTTAGTCTTGCTTTCATTGGCATATGTGTTGTTTGTAGTTTCTGTCAATAGTTTTTTGGCAATTATTAAGAGGAGTTACCAGTGTCAACATCATGTTTTTGTATTTAGAAATTTGATGCCACAAAGTGTAAAACATATTTATTTAGGATAATAGTAAAAATGTTTCATAATCAAGACAGCTAACTTTGGCATGATGCATCATCATTGGAGAAGGCAAATTGCTATGGTATTTCATAGTGTGTCTGTGTTCAGGGTTTAGTGGATGTTCATGTCATAAACCAAAGTCTGTGAGGACATATATACCTCACCATTTTAACTTATGATAAGCCAAGACTAAGCTGGCAGATCACCTATACCTACATATATTCACATTAAAAAAAAAAAAAAAAAAAACAAAAAAAAGTGCAAAAGCTGATGCATGCTAAATCCATCTTCAGAAATCCTATTTAGTGTCAAAATGGAAAATCATTAACTGTCAAATCATCCATCATTAATGGCTGTCCACGATTTCAACCTCAAATCTATTCTGTAAAGTTAGCATAGGTGTAGCCAGAAGGCATTATTTTCAATGATGACAAGACATTTAAAGTGTTATCATTTGCATTAAGGTGATGTTAGAGTGATTAAGAAACACCTCACCCCACCACCTCCTTCCTCCAATCAAACTCTTATGTAATAAAACTGGAAGAAAAACAGATGTTTTTCTAGGTAGTTCTCAACTCTACTTAGTTGGGCACATAGCTCTGTCTTTAAAGGACTGAGATTTTAAACAGAAGGTGCTTAAAATTCACTTTCTCATTCACATTCACATTGCATGAGTTGGTTTCACAGGTGTTGGATACCCAAGTGTTTGATCTGATGTTCTTAAGGTAGAATTCAGAATTTTTGTCAACAGAAAAAATCAATCTTCATGAAATAACCAAATGATTATTGCAGAAAGGGTTATTGTATGTCAGTTCTAAATATTAAAACAGGATTTGAGAAAATTCAGAATAGCATATCTTGACTTTTCAAAATAAAGAGTTCATTTTCATACCTATATATGTATATATTTATATATAAAAATTAGTTTATACTGAGAGTTTAAAGTTGAAATCAAAATACGATGGTTTGAAATTACTAAAACAGTTCTTTTACTTTGAATTGAAATGAATTCTTTACAGTCTCAAGTGAGAAAACCACTAAGATTTTCACTTAAAATTCTGTTTCAGGACTTTCTTCCCTTTTTATTATGACAGTTTCCATCCAGTTTCACTCTTTGATCATGAATTGGGTGTTTAAGCAACATTTTTGGAAAACCCTTCCTCCTGAACATTCACATGGTGACAGTTTCTTGAACATGAGTGGTGCTGTTGAGTAGCAGTAAATGAAAGATGTGTATAAATTAAATTTCAGCAACCATGAATCATATTAGTGTTTGTGCAACTCTACATATTTTTGGCAATGGAACTCAAATCTGTGTCTAATCACCCAAATGAAGTCTTTAACCTTTCCTGATGAAATGCCACTCAGTCATGCTAAACGGTATAGTAGAAAGTCATCATATGAAAATAAATGTGCACTATGTACTGGAATAAGATGATCAAATTCATTTTAATTTTTAATACCCTAGTGAATAGGATGGTAGTCCTGTCAATTGGATAGTACCCTGCCAATTGGGTAATAAAGCAGTTGTCTAAATGAGTTACCTCTTTACTGAGATTAGTTTTTAATATGGAAAGAAAAGAAGAAAAGAAAAAAAAAAAAAAAAAAGAAAAAAAAAAAAAAAAAGTTTTCCTCCTAAGTAAGCCTCAGAATTGCTATGTATTATATATGTATATATATTTATCTTACTGGGAGTTCATGCAAAAACAGATCAGAGCCTCGGGGAAGTTTTTGACAGATTTTGATGGGGTGTTGATAAAGGTTCTGGTACATTTTTTAAAGTCTTTCTTTCTGCATCTAGCTATATGCTAAAATTTGAAAGCCAAACACATTCATGAAGTAGATACTAGTATATGAAGGTTTTTTTCTCTCTTATAGGAAGTGCATTTCTACACAAAAATATATATGCAGTGAGGTTCTGAAAACAATAAAAATAAGTAACTGAATAGAAAATGAGAAAATTCTGTACCTTTTGAGGAAAAGTATGTGGTGATTGCCTTCAAATTAGCAAAGCTTTGAGTGAAAGATCCTAATTATTACCTTACAAAATCTTACTGACATAAACCATGCCCATTAAATTAATGATATGAAATTTGCAAAGCAAGGCACTCTCAAAGTTTAATATTTTCACAAAATTTTCTTCATCATTTTTGAGAGTTGTTTTGTCTGTTTGTTTATCTAACCCATAGTAATATCTTGCTTTTGCTTTGGTTTCAAACAGTGAGCAATGTCCTGAAAAAGTTTGTGAATCTGCTGACAAATAGGAGCTGTGTTGGTTTTAATCCAGAATGTTGAAACGAGGATGGAAATTACATGGACTATTTTGTGTATTTGAAGCTGGGGAATCCCAAAGTGAAAGACTTATCATCTGGTGATGACCATATACTGATATAGCTAAATCACCCTAGAACCAATAAATACAAAAATGTGAAAAATGGCTGCCAAGTTCAGTCCACTGAAGAAACGGAGAGCATTCCTGGTATTCATAAAGATCTGTTTGCATATATGCAAACATGTACTCACTACAGCAGAAATAAAAAATACATATGAGATGAATAATCAAGGACTTTCCCCTCCATTTAAATTCTTTACCAAGAAAAGTCCAAAAATGCAACCGTTATTACATTGGTGTAAGAGAAACAATGATCTGAAGAAAAACATTGTTTACTATCTAAGGGCAAGGCAAAGGTAAAAGTGTTTCTTTGAGAGATATATATATATATATACATATATATATAAAGGGTTGGTGTTTATTCTTTATTTCCAAGAAGTAATATCTTAATAATGAAGCCTCTGCCAGAATGGACATAGGGAAAGGAAGGGAAGGGAAGGGAAGGGAAGGCAAGGCAAGGCAAGGCAAGGCAAGGCAAGGCAAGGCAAGGCAGGGCAAGGCAAGGCAAGGCAAGGCAAGGCAAGGCAAGGCAAGGGAAACTTTTCCTTTCATCATACTGTGAAAAATATCAAAAACAAACAAACAAACAAAAATACTAGTAATGAGGTAGGGCATTTTAAGTTATGACGAAAATGAGGAGAGTTACTGTTGTAACTGAAATGGACCTGCTACATCCTTGTCAACAATACGGTTGTTTTAAGGGTGTAACTTCATGCCAATCTTTTCTCGGGAAAAATATATTCCACCTGCTTTTCTGCTCATATATTTCATTCCTTTGCATTACTAGAAAAGTGTGAATACTACCTAAATGTTGTGTTTTTATATAACATTTGTGAAATACGTACAACCAGATTAACTCTATATCAAGAGAGTTACAAATGCTCTGTTGGTCGACAGCAGGACTGTCACACCACTGCGTCTGTGACCCAGAAATTGCTTGCAATGTCATTGAGTTGCATAACTGAATTAAGGAATACCCACTTTACTATGGTATTCTCTGATTGTTTTTATTTATTTATTTTTTAATACTGGTAGTTCAGTGGCATTCTGTCTTTGAGAAAGCATCAACTAGCACATACATAAGAAGTTGAAAAAATGTTTTAGCTTAGATTCACTCAGGTTAGCTAAACTTAACATGACTAAATATCAAGTGGTAATAACTTATAAACTCAAATAATCCCATGGATAATGGCTATTGTACATCAGTCTTCATTAAGGTAGGAAAACGAGCATGACTTCATAACAATACCAATAGATGTAAGAATTCAATACTTTTCAGGATTAGCACAGGAGATGGTTGAATATAGAAAAGGAAATTTTGTCTGTAAGCAACCAAAAATTGAATCAACGTGACCTTAGTTTTCAGGTTCTCAACCACCTCTGTTCTTTTCTGCTCATTTATTTTATACTTAAATGTGAGATCTTCCTTTCTAAGTGATAACGTTAAAAATATTTGTTGTCTACTGTAATATTGGCTGTCAAAATTAACATATTCTGCTAATTTTCTTTGTTTCCACACCTAGTATTTATAGAGGAGGCTAGGAACTGTTAAGATCAATACTTTCAACCAAATTCATAGAGAAGCTGAGATTTGAATGTGTTGTACTGGGGAATGCTTATGTTTTATACCATTTCCACATTATTGAGCCTTAGCTGTTACAGTTAGCCACGGAGTCAAAACTAATTTTCTCAAGTCCTTTAGCCAGGGAGAGACACAGAGGGAGATACACACCATTTTAAGACCAGTGAGTTCTGTAAGACAGATGACTGTCTGTTGACCAGAACGTATAAAAACAATGTCTGCCAGTTGCATGGTGAAAAGGAGAAAAATGATTCCTGCCCTTTCTGTTTGACCTATAATGATGCACCTCTTTGGCTTTCATATGACTCCTCCTTCTCTCTTTGCATCTCTACAGATCTCTCTGAAGCATTGTAGTTAGCTCTTTGAAAGAGAGTACTACTGATAGAAGGACTTTCTGTTACTGCAGAGGAGAACATGGCTTGTTTTGTAGCTGACTCACAGTAAAAGCTGTCATCAGCACAGAACAGACAAAAGTAGTCCAAGGTTCTGAACTTCAGTCTTTGTGCTGCCTGGCTGAGATGGCATTTTGCATATAAACATTTCCACAGATGTTATGAAAGCAGATTTCAGTGTAATGAAAGGCTTTCTTTTCTACCATTGTAAACATGCCTATTTTTCCCGAAGGTGCTGTAAAATGCATTGTCTTTCTAAAGTTATTATAAGTAAGGATAACAGTACATTTCAAGCAGCTATTCAATGCCACTGTTGCCTTAAATAGAAATGTCCCAATACTGAGTAGAGACATCTAATGGAAATTCCTGCTGACACTGAAAAAGCATGGAAACATTGAGTTCTTTTACAGTCAGAATAACTGAACCATCTTCCCCCAGTTCTGTTTCTGTTAATGTGTTATGACATGGAAAATTTTTAAAATAACCTACCTGAAGATAATCTTGGTTTCAGACACTGTGTATTTGGGTTGCCATTAGAATACATATATTCTAAATAAATGACTTTTTTTTTCCTTATTAAGGCAGAAAAAAAAATAAGTAAAAAGGACTTTGTTGAAATGAATTTTAATAATAATAATAATGCCTTTGGGCCAAACTAAGCAAAGATAACATCAAAAGAAGAGGTATGTGACTGCCAAAGTAATGAACAATTGAGGAGGTGGGATACCATGGAAATTTCCTTTCTACCTGAATAATCCCAACCAGTGAACAAATAACAGGAGATATTTAAAGCTGCATCTCAGTCATCTGTTATTTTCACAGACAAGAAATGTGGTAAGAACAGGTTCACTTACTTTGACAGAGGATCTGTAAGCTAAGAAATTTTATGGTTTCATATTGTCCATTTTTTAAAAAACATGTCACATCAATCTCAATCCTTGTCAGAGGTTGTAGTTGCTTTTTTTTAAAAAAAAAAAAAAAAAAAAAGACAATGAAGCAAGAAGGAGGTTGTAAGGATTTTGTTTGTTTGTTTGTTTGTTTGTTTGTTTTTGTAAATAATTGAAGGTTCAAAAATGTACTCACTCATTTTAGTGGAAATGTGAGAGTTGAAAGTACAAGCCAAAAACTGACTAACAACAACAACAAAAAATATCTAGTTCATTTCAAATATAATTTTATAATTTCTCTCAGGAAGCTTCTGCATGGACCTAGTCCATTGTGCAAGTAATATATATATATATATAATGCATACATAGAGCATCAGAGTTATTTCATTTAACTATGACAATGTAAAACAGTTGGTTGTGATCTAAATAAACAGGTCACCTCCCAGGCTCCCATCTGAACTGAAATGGGGTCAAAAGTGGCATCAAATGTCCATGTCACCAAAGCCCTGGATGCCAGTGGCTAAAGATTTCCAGTTGACTTTCAGTGTCCTTTAATATTCATCTAATATTAAGCATACACATTATGACTGAAAAGAAAGGGATATATCAATTAATTTGTGTTAATTTGGCATAGTACTTAGAGCAGTATGTTGAAACCTGACTACAGGTATCTTATCCCACAGATTCCACAGCCTGGACACAGGAAAGATAAGAGAACAGATCTGGACCCAATTACGGACACAACTTTGTTACTATAGGCCTTAGGATTAAGTAGTACACCAGTGGGCTGCCACCTTTAAAATAAAATATAAATATGGTTGCTTCTGGCATGGAGTTAATATACCTGCTCCTTGATACCTGAAACATGTCAAAAAGAATGCCTGTATATGATCAGCCAGGCCAGTCAGACATCAGCAAGGTGGCACAGTTCAGCGTGAGACTACAGGCAGCTCTTCTGCCAGAAGACATCAATGTCTTGCATCAGAGCCAAGCCAGGAGCGGGGACCCTGTCAGTGGACCAAGGACTGTAGACACTGTTCAGCTGTCATTACGCTGAGCAGTATTTGTGCTGTTTGTAGCAAAGAACCCCACTTAAACGGCTCAGCTGCTACCAGGGGAATTTCTGGCAGAGTAAAATTTGGGAAGGGTGGCAGAACGCAGCTGGAACTGGGAATCTCTCAGAGTGGAGGACACAGAGAAGACACTGTGTGATGACTCCCACCTGTACCAGCAAAACGGTTGTCATTTGCAAAGTATGCAAGGACCACTTCACCATTCCAACAAATACCCCGATTTAGATTGATGAAATAACACCACTTTGTTCATTACAGAAAGCTTGATTCACATTTTGCTGATAGCACTGTGAAAGAGGGGTGTGGAAAGGGCAGAGAGGAGCAATGGCTTGTGCTTTGTACCCCAGCTGTGAGTGAATCCTAACAATGCTTGGTTTCCAATCTGAATTTTCAAATATTATTTGCAGGAAACTTCAAGAGCTCAGAAGAAGTGCAGAGGAAAGTTTGGCAGAGTTGCTGCACTTAAAATTCACATAACTTTCAAGTTTTTGAAAGATTACCTACATAAAACAGGGAATACTGCTATGCACTGAAAATCATTTTGGACCTGGAATGAGCTCCCTTAGGACACCTCCTGCAAATATCTAAAATACTCCATATTGATCTATCATCCAATCATTCTTATACTTTTCCAGATAAGTGGCATGCCTTACTTGTCACTGAAGATATTTGTTATCTAAATATTAACATGGTAATCACTAAAAATTCTGCACAAAGGGTTTACTCTTATTCATGGCCAGTTTTTTTCTCTGTTTCTGAGCGGAACTGGTGAAAATCATCATTAATGTTAGCAGATGGTTGACAGCCTAATTGCTATTGAAAGTTATCTGTGACCACAACTTGAGAATGAAAAAGGTTTTTCCCACTCTGCCTCTATCATCAGCTGCCACAGAATATAGTAGTGGACAGCATTCTGCCTTAGAGAAAACCAAAAGGAAGCACTCTGTGGTTCATTCTCTACTGTGAAAAATTCTAGCTGGGCACAATCCAGGATTTTTTATTTACAATTCAGAACAGAGAAAGTGTTCCTCATAAATCTCATTTGCAGCTCAACCATACATTTCCATAAAAAAGATTAGGGAAGAGAGAGAACAACCTGATCTGATCCTAACTTGTAAATTAGATCATCCAGTCTTTCAGTACCAATAAATCAGCCATATTTTTTTGTTTGGTTGGTTTTGGGTTTTGTTGTTTGTTTGAGGGACGTTTAACATTACAAGTTCACTTGGCTTCTTCAAAGCTTTTGCTTGGACAATATTTCCACATTCATCAACATTGAAACCAGGCATGGCTGTCCCCACCTAACTTGATTCAGGTTTGGCACATAACTGCAACATTGCCTAGTTAACTACTAGCCACAGTGAGGAATCATAACGTTGTTCTCACATGGCACTGGGGTTTTCTGTCTGCTTGAGGATAGATAGATCTACTTAGGGCTAACCAAACAGCAAGTTAGCAAGGTATGGACAGATGTCCCTGATCTCACAGAAAGCCAGCCAAAGCATTAGCATTTTTTATTGCATGTGATGTGTCAAAGTAAGGTGATGGATCAATACTTTATTGTAGTTCATTTGATCTGGTACCAAGAGCTATAAAGTCAGATTTAGTATATTGCCAAACCACAGCCTCAGGGTAAGATTCATGATTCCATGCAAGATCTTTAAAATGTTTAACTCTAACTCATGACCTCTAAATAGATCTTAAATTATACTTCAATGTTTGTAAGTCTTGCATTATTCCCATGTCTAGAGAGAAACTTTCCAGCCTGAATGTCCGGAACATATTAGGAGGAAGAACAGTACTGCAAACTGATCAAAGACAATCCTTACCAGACATGCGTTGCATAAAGCCATTGATTCAGGTAGGACTAAACAGCAAGGCAGAACACCTACCCACATGTTATAACACATGACTTTTGGTCAAGACTGTGAACACAGAACTTCCATCTGAGCATGCTACTGATGCACCAGGAAAAGGTCAAAGAAGGAAGCTGAAGAGTTCCCATTAGTTTTGTGGTTCATGTTGCTTGATTTCAGGTTTCCAGGGATATGCAGTCACTGTGATGTCTGGTCAAGCATGACTTTTACCTTATCCTTGTAACACAGCAGTTCCCTGTGAATGTCGTCCCATGTCACTCTGTTCTAAACAGGGCTGGAGGTTTTAGGCCCTAGTATCATCTCTCACCCAGGAGTAACCTCACCAGAGTCACACAGAATCACAGAATGGCTGAGCTTGGAAGGGACCACTGGAAATCATCTTGTCCAACCCCCTGCCAAGCAGGGACACCTAACACATGTTGCACAGGAAGACATCCAGGCGGGTTTTGAATATCTCCAAAGAAAGAGACTCCACAACCTCTCTGGGCAGCCTCTTACAGTGCTCTATCACCCTTACAGTAAAGAAATATTTTCTCATATTCAGCTTGAACTTACTGTGTTTCAGTTTGTGTCCATTGCCTTTTGTCCTGTCACTGGGCATCACTGAAAAGAGTCTGGCCCATCCTCTTGATACCCTCCCTTCAGATATTTGTACACATTGATAAGATTCCCACTCAGACTTCTCTCCTCCAATCTAAACAGGCACAACTCCTTCAGCCTCTCCGTGTATGAGAGATGCCCCAGTCCTCTAAACATCTTCATAGCTCTCTGGTGCACTCATTCCAGTAGCTCCATGCCCCTCTTGTACTGGGGAGCCCAGAACTGGACAAAGTACTCCAGGTATGGCCTCACCAGGGCTGAGTAGAGGAGCTGGATCACCTTCCTCAACCTGTTGGAAACACTTCCTAATACACCCCATGATACCATTGGCCTTCTTGGCCATGAGGGCACATTGCTGGCTCATGGTTAACCTGCTGTCCAGGGGACTCCCAGGTCCTTCTCTGCAGATCTGCTCTCCAGCAGGTCAGCTCCCAACCTGTACTGGTGCGTAGGGTTATTCCACCCTAGGTGCAGGACCCTGCATTTGCCTTTGTTGGATTTCCTGAGGTTCCTCACCATCCAATGCTCCAGCCTGTCCAGGCCCCTCTGAATGGCAGCATAGCCCTCTGGTGTATCAGCCCCTCCTCCCAGTTTTGTGTCACCTAAAAACTTGCTGAGGGTGCACTCTATTCTGACTTCCAGTTCACTGATGAATAAGTTGAACAGGACTGGACCCTGTATAGACCCCTGGGGGACACTTCTAGCTACAGGCCTCCAACTAGACTGTGCCACTGAGCACAACCCTCTGAGCTCTGACACCTAGTCAGTTCTCAATCCACCCCACTGTCCACTAATCCATCCCACAGTTCCTGAGCTTGCCTCTGAGTATGTTATGGGACACACTGTCAAAAACCTTACTGAAATCAAGGTAGACAACATCCACTGTTCTCTCATCCACTCATCTAGGCTAGAAGGCTATCACTTTGGTCAAGCATGATTGCCCCTTGATGAACCCATACTGACTACTCGTGATCACCTTCATGTCATCAGAATTGAGACTATATCACACTCTTAAGATTTCACAACAGAACAATCCTTTTTAATTTTAAATGTCACTTACTCCTTTTGCTTCACTATACTGGGTCTGGTTGGGATGTGGTTAACTTTCCCTGAAACAGGGGACATCACCAGGGCAGCTGACCTAAACAAACCAAAGGGATATTACATACTATATGATGTCACACTCAGAAATAAAAGGTGGGAAAGGGGAAGGAGAAAGGGACTCTTGTTATGAAGATTCTTGTCCTCCCAAACAACTGCTATACTTTTTGAGGCCCTGATTCCTGGGAAGTGGCTGAACATCGCTCATTGATGGGAAGTAGAGAATTTTTTGTTTTCCTCTCTCTGTGCTTCTGCATGGCCTTAGCTTGTTTTTTCCCTCTTCCTTTTCCCTTTAATTACATTATCCTTATCTCAACCTGTAAATCTTTTTTTCTTTTTTTTTTCTTTTTTTTTTTTTTGTTTCTTTTTCCTTCCAGAATACTTTCTTCTCCTCCTCTTCTTCTGAGGAGGGGGAGTGAGACAGTGGTTGTGGTGGAGTTCAGCTGCCCATCTGAGTGAAACCACCACATTCACTTTTCCTATATTCCTTTTCTTGGGGGTACAGCAACTTGAAGAGAGTTCTTTCTAAACAATTTGTGAGTGTATGGTGCTCAATTCCTATTGGCTTGTGGAGGAAATCTTAATCCCTTTAAAATCAGCAGGAATTTTTTAACCAAGCTGTGCGCGCCTTAAAGTCCACCTCATGAAAAGACTGGAGTAAAGCAGCTGTGGCAATGAGAGACCCATGCTTTGTATTTGGTTCTCATCAGACATACTAGCACTGTGGAAAGCTCAATTTATCCTGTTAGTGTTCTACCTCAGATATGAAAAGGAAAACAGATGGAAAATGAGGTAGACTTAAGGAAGAGAGAAGTAGTAGAATTGAGAAAAAATGGTCATACAGTAGAGGACAACAGAAGAAAAGGGAGTGTGAGAAGTAAGAGTAACATTGTACACTTTATGGATAAGATCTTAAAAGAATTCAATGCAGGGTTTCCCAGAAATGGAAAGCACTTGATAAACAGTCCAGAAACATGGCAAATCCCTAGTGATCATAAGTCAGACAGGATACCATGGATGACCCATGATATCCTGTGGCTGCAAGAGCTGCTAACAACTTTTTGCCTCCAAATGTTGTTTATCTGCCTATGATAAAAATGAAATAGAATAAGGGAGCAATTTTAAAATTCAAATTTTAAAATTTTAATTGTTTAAAACAGTAACATCAACTCTTCTGATTTAAAAAAAAAAAAAGAATGAAAAAATGTAATTACTCTTACCAACAATACCTACAATTACTGGAAGCTGAGACCACTAAAAAGTGTAGTTGCTATAATGTTTGTTTTTTTTGGCATGTCATGCACCATTAATTTTCTGTTTTCCCCTTTGTAGCAAAAAACTTCTTCCCTTGTTTGCAGTAGATAAAACATGGAGGATGAAAACTTTCTAATAGTTTCAATGTTATGATTTGGTTTCATATTACATTGCTAGAAGGACTTAAAAAACCTGAAACTATTTAAGGAAATGAACAAAATATTGTTTCAGTTCATCAAGGAAATTAGTGTGAATTCTACAAGAAAGGGCATCCTATTCCATTCCTTTAGTGAGCTTTATGTATTTCTGTCATAAGGGAAAGAAGGGATTGTGTTAATTTTCTCTATGACTCGTTAATAAATAACTCAGCTTTTCTAATAATGTTTTGTATTGGGATGTGCATATATAAATTCATTGTATGTCATGTATGACATCCTAACTTCATTTAACAATGATTCAAATGAAATACAAATATATATATATTATACCAAAGTGAAGTACCGACCTTTGTTTCTATATGTACACCAATGAAAGCTTCTATTATATAAAAAGTAAAAAAGAATTCTTAAAATTCATGAACAGAGAAAAGTCATTGTGTAACCTTAATTATAGATGAGGTCTGAGCAACCAAACTGATTTCACAATACATGAATGAGGGGAATAAATAACAATATAACAAATAACAGCAATTTCAACAATTACAAATAAGCTAATCACAGAAGGCAATATTTAGAAGAACTACTTTAATTTGTGCAGAAGTGAGAAATTAATGGTAGCCAATTTATTTAGAATTTCAGACAATCTGGAAGCTAGTCCAACTTTAGCTGAAGTCAGTCAGGAATGAATCTGTGTGTGAATCCTCAAAATGGTAAAATATCAGGTAATGGTCTTAGAAATGCACAACAGGTAGAGAAAAAAATGACAGTCAAAGCCGATCATGAATATTTTCTGGGTGACTGGCACCCCTTTTCTCCTCAAAAGACAACAGATGAGCTGGAATTTTATTTTCCACTTGCATGCGACCAAGACTTTATTTGTGACCCCTGTCTTTAGTCTAATATTTAATTGTTGTCTCACTGCCATCACTAGGGTTAAAATGTAAAATTGGAGTCATGTAGTGACTAAGCAACCCTTTACATTTTCTCCTCCCATTTCAAAGATGTCATTGATGTTGTTTTCTCTCATTTTCCACAGCAACCAGAATTAGGGCAGCAGTTTGAGAAGGCTCTTCTAACCACTGTACTGTGAAATCTGTAAGTTCATTTTTTTGTACACGCCAAATCCCAGATAAGCTTGTATAAGGATGTAATTACAACTTTAAATAACATTCTAGTTCACTGTGGGTAAATGTGAAGATTTGTGAAATTCAGACAGGCAAGATCTAAGATAATCAGATGCTGCATTTGATCAAGGTCAACAAAACTTGAAACACATTGTTATATGAAGTTGAAAGAAGTCTCTGAACTTGGTTTTCTGGTCTATGCTCATTAACTTTTACAGTTACACTTTACATTTTATTTACGTAGAATCTGGTATAAATACACTGAAGAAAAAAAAAAAAAAAAGGAGGGCAAATTATTTTTTTTTCTCAATCTTGTGAAGCTTAATTTCTTTAGATACTTGAAAACTCAAGGAGCATTTTTCTCAGACCTAGACAGGTTCTGTACAGGGAGGACTTTGGGGCATCCCTCTTCTCATTTTTTTTTCTGACAGAAAGGCAGATTTGGGTATGGCATTTTAATTGGTCAATCTTGATTCCTCTTCGAGCCAACTGATCTGCAAGCTCTGTGCTGCTACTGTTTCATCTATGAAAACCTCTTGCCTAGACAAGCAGCACTGATTGAATTGGTACTGATGACAACTGTGAAATAGTGTCTTGTTGTCTGTGAACCATGAAAACACAACAGGTGAGCATAGCTCATAGGTAAGACATCTGTATAGACAGAGCTCTGAAGTAAGTCAGCACTGCAACCAATTCAGCAAGTCTTCTTCTGGCAACATCTGCATCTGATCCTCTCCACCAGCTTCAGCTAGATTGACCTAACACTTCTCTGTGCAGTCACCAAGTGTTACACCACTGTCATCACCATTTGTACATTTAGATGACAGTGAACCCCAGATTAGTTCTTCACAGAACAGTGAATGACTCCTTAAAATAGTTTAATCTGGTTAAGGGTAGGATTTTTCCTTAATATCCTTGGTCACTGTTATAAAATATTTGACTGGTAGTGGAAGGTCTGATCACATGACAGAAGAACTTGTTCCTGGATTAACAGATATATTCAGTTACTTTTACCTTCATTACTTCTACTGATTGACAAAAGATTGTTCTCAGCATCTCTGTAGTTTAATTTACATACTACAGTCACTGCAAAGTGCTGTCCCACTTTTATGTGGATGTGATCAATGCATTTGCATCAGAGAATCAGAGAATCATAGAATCACTGGGTTTGGGTTGGAAGGGACTTCAATGACCACTTAGTCCCAAACCCATTGCCATGGGCAGGAATACATTCCACTATACCATGTTGCACAAACCCCCATCCAACCTGACATTGGGTACTTCCAAGGATGGGGTATCCGCAGCTTTTCTGGGCAACTTGTTCCGGTGTCTTGCCAGCCTCTGTGTAAAGGATTTCTTCCTATTATCTAATCTAAATCTACCTTTTTTTAGTTTTAAACTGTTACTCCTTGTCCTATCACTACACTCCCTCCCAAAAAAAGAGCTTGTCAGCTCCCTAGCTTTCTTGTAGCCCCCCTTTAAGTGCTGGAAGGCTGCTATAAGGACTCTCCAGGACCTTGTCTTCTCCACCAACTCCCTCAGCCTGTCTTCATAGGAGAGGCACTTGAGCTCCCTGATCATCCTCATAGCCCTTCTCTGGATTTGCTCTAGCAGGTCCATGTCCTTCTTGTCCTGGGTGCCCCAGAGCTAAACGCAGCACTCCAGGTGGGGTCTCATGAGAGCAGAGCAGCAGGGGACAATCACCTCCCTCTCTCTGCTGGCCATGCTGCTTTTGATGCAGCCCAAGATACAGCTGACTTTCTGGGCTGCAAGCACACATTGTTGGCTCATGTTGAGCTTCTCATTAACCAACAACCCCAGGTCCTTCTCCTCAGGGCTGCTCTCAATCCATTCTACACCCAGCCTGTATTTGTGCTTGGGACTGTCCTGACCCTGTTGAAAGACGTTGCACTTGGCCTTGTTGAACTTTATGACGTTTGCACTGGCCCACGTCTCAAGCCGGTCCAGGTCCCTCTGGATGGTATCCCTTCCCTCCATCATGTCAACCACACCACACAGCTTGGTGTCATCGGTATACTTGTTGAGGGTGCACTTGATCCCACTGTCCATGTCACTGACAAAGATGTTAAATATTACCAGTCCCAATACCAAACCCTGGGAATATCACTTGTTACTGGTCTCCACCTAGAGATGTTGACCGCAACTCTTTGAGTGAGATAATCCAGCTAATTCCTTAGCCACTGAGTGGTCCATCCATCAAATCCATGTCTCTCCAATTTATAGACAAGGATATCATAGCGGAGAGCATCAAATGTTTTGCACAAGTCCAGGTAGATGACATCAGTTGCTCTTCCTCATCCACCGGAGCTGTAACCCTGTCTTAGAAGGCCACCAGATCTGTCACACACAATCTGTCCCTAGTGGTGCCATGTTGGCTACTACGAATCACCTCCTTATTTTCCATGTGTCTTAGCATAATTTCCATCACAACTTATTAACACACAAAACTAATGATCTAATACTCTGATTATATTTTGGGATGGGTGTGCTTTGCTGTACTTCCTCCACAGTCTGGATGTCTCTGATCATCCAGCCCAGATGGCACTACTGCTTTCTTTCCTCCATGTTATGCATTTTTTTTTTCAGTAGAAATTAGTTTGTGCCACGTGATGGTGCACATGAAGGTTTTACCTTCACAGGAAATCAGTATGTGGCTCTGGTATGTGTTGGGTCAGGATCACAAGGACCACTGTACAGAATACCTGCATCACAGCATTACTTCCAAAGACACCTATTCTGGTTCCAATAATTATAAACACATTAATTGCCTTCATTGTGGGGGGACAAGTAATGGCTGTATCATCTGATATTCTGAGACCAATACCTCACCTTTCATGTTCTGCTAGTGTGAATTTTCTACAGAAGCATAAAGGATAAGCATATCATTAATAAACCCACCTCTTCAATTTGTGTCCCAGTGCTCCCTAAGATATAGGATAGTGATGCAAATATATGGGGAAGAGCTCACTTGAGCTGACTAAAATCACTAGAGATATTAGTCCTCAGAGGCAAACACAGTGCTTGTCAGTTTGCATCAGTTTCTGCCTTGAGAACACCAGAATTATCACCACTGTGCTCTTATGACAATTTCAGCTAGCCAAGTTTTCAGCAGTCAGTATATGCCTTGCCATGATTTTGGACAAAGATAAGCAAACTTATTTGTTCTTCCCCTTGCCTATGCCACAGACAATCAGGCCCTTTGACAATTCACTTGTCATAAGCAATTCAACTTAATCTGCACATACCAAGGTTTGCCATTCAGGGTTATGTGTTGTCTTTAATTTAATCATTTGTTTAGATCAAACTGCATACATATTCACCAATTTTTACAATGGTATTTTCACCCCTACATAGGCAAGGAAGGGTTGATGCAGGTATAATAC
This sequence comes from Stictonetta naevosa, assembly GCA_011074415.1. Lineage (NCBI taxonomy): Eukaryota > Metazoa > Chordata > Aves > Anseriformes > Anatidae > Stictonetta > Stictonetta naevosa. Next base: position 47,891,351 of record CM021697.1, read on the forward strand.
TAGCACAGCACTGGTGGGAGTCCCTGGTTGCCAATGATCTACTAAGGAAATGTGCTTCCAGCTGTGCAAATCAGCCTTACACTTGTGTGTGCTGACAGATCACAGAATCATAGAATGGCTGAGGTTGGAAAGGACCTCTGGAGGTCATCTGGTCCAACCCCCTGTTCAAACAGGATGACTGAAATCAGGCTGCCCAGGAACATGTCTAGGCAGATTTTAAAGATCTCCAAAGAGGGAGACTCCACAACCTCTCTGGGCAACCTGTGCCAGTGCTTCATCACCAGTAAAGTTCTTCCTGATGTTCAGAGGAAACCTCCTATTCCTGATTGTGCCTTTTGCTTCTAGTCCCATCAGTGGGCACCATTGAAAATAACCTGGCTGATCAATTTTGGTGAACAGAGCAAGCTCAGGACCAAAAAGTGAGCCTGAAAAAGCTACAGGTGAAAAGGCAGTCAGGGAAAACAGATATTTGGTGTTTCTTCTAGATCTTTCTGGCAGACTTCCAGCAGTACTCTGATAGGGGCTATACCTAGCGTTGGGCTAAAGCAGCTCAGATAGCAAAGCAGCCTCTACAGCAGGCTAACTCATGTGGCTTAGCTGGGACAGGTAGGTGTAATTTAGATCAGTGCCTTCTTGCACTTTGCTTAACTTTTAGAAAGCTTGCTGTCTCCTACCCTTTTAATGAAATGTAAATTTAATGTCTATCTCTGGAGTAGCATGTTTTTCTTTCTAGTCTTCCTCTACACAAAAACAATTGTTAATGCTGATTTTAGTTTTCAACAGCAAGGGAGAGATTTTATTAATGAAAGCTAAAGTATTTCCCTGAGCTAACAAGCACTGAAAGAGTACTTGGCAGTAGAAGTATTGTAATTCCTTATACAAGTTCTGCCACGGCACTGCCTCACCAGGCACCTCTGTGCTCATTGTGCATCCATTTGAATTCCCTGGTTTTCTCCCCAGAACATAATTATTGACACTCAGAATTTTCTGTCAGCATCCCCAGATAAATTCTCACAGGAAAATAGTCACAAATACGAATCTCACTGTGAAATATCTATGCTATAAATAGCCGGAGGATTATCTTTTGTGAAATTTTATTCTGTAACTGAAAGATAAGGCAGGCATTCTTGACGTGTAACTCAAATGTTACCAGCTAGCTAAGGTTTCAGTGGTTAGCACATTGGAACGACTAAATGTCATTTATTATCGTCAGTGGTGCTATTTGTTATTCAGTCAGAACACAACCATAGATATACACATATTTTAATTTGCCATATTGCCAAGGAACTACAAGAGGATTAATTGAGGCTTATGAAATGAAATTACTTGGAAATGTTTAAGGTTTTCTGCCTTTCAGTGCTCCAAGGAAATGCAATATAAAAGGAAATGTTTGGCAGTATGAATTATTAATATATGTGAGTTCGGAATGAGGAGAAAACAAAACAAAACAAAGTTCTGCATAGAAGTGAATTTTCCTCAGTTGATGCTCCATCCTATTTTTTTTTTTCATTATTTGATATTCTCTTTCCTTACTCCTTTGATGAGTCTGCCCCTCTTACCCTCCTGACTGCCACAGTAATTTTGTGTGTAATAAGAGATCTCATATTTAACCCAGGATCTCAGAATGTTTAAAGGAGTCTGACTGAGCATTTCCACCATGGAAATAGAATAAAATCATGTTGCTTATTATTGGTCTGTGCATTCTTATTAAGGGAACTACAGTGAGGACATTCTGTGACATTAATAAATGCTCTAAGACATTCTTTCAAAAAGACAATTAAATGTATGTGCCAGATAATGCATTTATTGGTGTATTGCTGGTTATGAAGTTGTGGAGATTTTCCAGTCCACATCTTGACTGCTCCATCCCCTCACCCCCTGGCACTGTTGATTCTGCTCCCAAAAGTAATGAAGGAATGGGTTATTGGCACTTGGGAAAAACAGGATAGGTTATCAAATTAGTCTTTAAATATGAGAAGCTAAGAAGCACCTTTCTAGTTACAGGTGATTCAAATAGCTCATTACTCTGTCCTCAATCCAGATATCTGCTACTGGGCTGGCAGCTATAAGCAGATGTAAACCAAGCTTCTGTATGTCTAATCATAGCAGATGGAACTAAGAGCAGAAAGAGAAATAGCAGTTTTTCCTTTCTTGCACTAATGACTTCAGCAGAATCAGTCCCTGGTATCCTTGGGGAGCTCTGCCAGGAACCCACACACATAGAAGGGGATGACATTCCTTCCAGGTACGGTGTTTGAGAAAAGGTGTCTGAAAATTCATGTTTTAGTAAAAGACAAAAACTGAAAATTCATCCCTTCCTGCAGAATCCCTGAAGCTTGGTTATCTTCATGTAGATGTTCATTTTTTAATGAAGTAATCAATTCCAAAATTAAATTTCAGGTGATGATCTTGTTTTCTCTTATACCAATAGGAGGGGAAATGGGAGGAGAAACCTTCCTCCTCCCATTTGAGACATTGTAATGTTTCCATAATATTAAATGTACATATATCTGACTTCTGATCTATCTGTCTCTTCTAGATTTCAGTCATGTATCCACAACTGGCAATAAATAACGGATATCTCATTGGAATTTCTGCACTACATACAAAAAGATAAACAAAAAAAACAAAAAGTTTATATTGTTTCTATACATTGCAAGAACTCTGTGAATAGATCCTATTTACATCTTTGACAGTAACCTCTTTCAAAAAGTGGTAGATATGGTGGCACACAAACCAGAGGATACATAGACACTTTGGTGCAGTCCAAAGCAAAGGCTCATGCTCAGCCCAGGAGCTTAACAGCATCCTGAAACTGGACATACCTTTCCAGTGTGAGCAGCCCCTGCAGCTCCCCCAGGCATCCCCTCTGACTTCACACTGTAGACAACACTGCTCTCAATGAATCATCAGTGTGGAGGCCAAGTCCATTCTTTCACTGTGTTTAAGGCCTGTAAACTAAAAAGCCTTGAGGATCTGACTCACTGATTCAGTTTAATTGGTAAAATAATGTTGTAGAAACACTTATTTCACATGCACAGATTTTTATTTTTTTATTTTTTTCTTACAAGAAATGTATGTATAACACATCACTATTCAAGATCTTTGTATTAAGGGAGCATTTTTAGTACAACTGTGTTGTTACTAGTTGTAGATTCAGCAGCACATATTTGATGACACATTACTAAAAAATTTTCAACTGTATTTGATATTAATTGGATGTAGTTTCCATTGTCTGAAGTCATTTTTTAAAAAGAAATATTTGGAAGAAGTATTAGGTTCTGGATGTAGATTACAGTCTAATTGTATCCTTTTTTGCCAGAAAATTGCCTAAATTTTTTCATACTTAATCTTTTTTTTTTTTAAAAAAAAAAAAAAGCAGCTGATATGATTGCAAGACAACCGTTCAACCGTTTATCCTGAGGCCTGGATCTGCTTTGCTGAATGATCTAGTAATGCTGTGGATTCCAGATGAATTTTGGGGGTGACACACAGGAATAACTGTGGGAGTCACAATGTTCTCAAGTTATGTTAAGATTTATTTTAAAATGCCATGTAGCAAGACACACAAGAACTAGAATGGTTCAGTGTGACATTGAGTCTGGAAGGTATCACTCCACTTTTTCAAAGCTTTTGTTCTCTAGAATAAATCTGAACAATGTGCTGTGGTAGCTGATTCATTTTATTTAAAAATACAGTCATTTTAAGAAAAATGTGTTCAAATATGCACTGTATGAAGGTTGATTAATTCAAGATGTTTGAATTTAGACATTCATTTAGAGGTAGTAGCCCTGTGATTAGGATCACACAGGGTGTAATTTGTCTTTGATTAAATATGTACTCAATTAAAAAAATCTCATGAATAATGATATGCACATGGGAAAAAAAATCCACATTTTTTTCTTATATTCAGATATTTCAAACCAAATAAAAATATTTAACTTAATTATATGCAACTCTAATTAAGGCATTTATCTTTTCTTGCATATTCTTTGTTAGACCAAAAAAATTATGGCGCAAATATGGTATCTGAAAAGTTTTGTGTAAAAATATCACATGACCATATTTTCTAACCACTAGGTATGTGTTTAAATCATAACATCTAGATCCTGATCCAGACCAAATTAGTGGTAGTGGTAGTTGGAGAATTTCCCAGCCAAGTCATTTGATTTAACTGTTGAAATGTTTATTTTACTGCTGGTGGTGGTTTGTTTGTTTGGTTTCGGTTGATTGGTTGGTTGGTTTTATTTGTGTGTGTGTGTGTTTTGTTGCTGTTTTTGTTTGTTTGTTGGGGGGGTGAGGGGGGCGGGAGGGGCAACTTGTCTCATTTTCCAAACTAATGTCAATATGACTGGTAGAGTGTGTTGTTTTACTGTTGTGTTTAGAATTATATTTTGCCTCACCCAAGGCTCTCTCATAGCTCAAGTCAGGCCATCTATGCAGACTAGCTGCCTGGAAATTTGGGACATCTGGGGAAGTCTGGGGGTCATGGAAACAAATGCAGACAGAGGATGACCAACCTATTCACTGCTGTCACTCCTTACAAATCATTTCAGGAACTATTGCCACTGAATTTTGAAGAGAAAAATGGTAGAAATGGGTAACAGTCATACTTTGAAGACCCTCAGAAAATTGTTATTTTCAGATGATTCTTATAAAAATTAAACACAATCTAAGCAGTGGAGAAAAACAAGGTACCCTAAACTGATATGTATATAAAAGCAAGCAAACAACCAAAAATCAGAAAGGTTTAAAAACAAAGAGGTGACTGCTTTTCAGTAGTGCCAAGAAAATCCTCAGATTTAAACAAGGAACTGAAATCCAAGAGCAGGAGTCCACTTTAAAAAACAATACTTCTTTGAATAATATACATGAACTATTCCTCACAGGTCTATAAATGTAACTAAAAACACAGGCCTATTCAATTTCCTTTATAAATAAATAAATAAATAAATATAAAAATATGATTATCTGCTGAAAAATTCATAGGGTTCCATACATTATAAAAGCTTAGCACCAATTGTTGTAGAGAAAGAATGCCTTGGGATTGGTACCTTAACTGCTCATCTGAGAAAGACCTCAGCATAACCCTGACCAGCAACTGCTGGAGGAAAGGATTGATTTCAGATAGATTTCATCATGAGGTTCTCTCTCTCTCTCTCAAACAATTAATACTACTTTTTCATAAATATGTTTTCCTGTTTTTAATCCAGAATGCATCCTATTGTTTGATAAGGATAAATCTTGCTGTTCACATTTTAATGTTGTCTAGTATTTAAAGTAAACTCAGTGAATTTGATAAACAAGAATCAATGTTTTCTTCCTTCCAGGGATAACAAATCAAAATAAGTGTCAGCTACCCAAAAGAATGTCAAGAGTACAAAGACCTGTGGTGATTTTTATCAGTCCAAAGTCTAGTTATATCAACTTCAAGAAAAGCAAAAAATCTTCCCATTAGAAGATTCTGATACTGCCCTGAGCCGGGGCGCACCATGGAAAAGGAAGGGCTCTAAACTAAGCAACTAAGCCTGCAGAAAATATGTTGTTTTCTGTCAGAAAGTCTGGATGACTGTTTATGACAATATCCAAGCCCTGACATGTCCCTGCATCAGATTCCTTTTAGTCCTTTCCTTTCCTTTCCTTTCCTTTCCTTTCCTTTCCTTTCCTTTCCTTTCCTTTCCTTTCCTTTCCTTTCCTTTCCTTTCCTTTCCTTTCCTTTCCTTTCCTTTCCTTTCCTCTCCTTTCTTTTTTATTATTCTTTACTTTTCGGCTGGTTGGAGGTTTTGTTTTCCCCTCTGCTAAACAAGCTTTACATTTAGTTTGCTGTTGAGGATTGTCTCTGCTTCTTGGTGAAAAGCAGTTTGCAAGATAAACAGTTATTAATACCAATAACCAGAAACATTTGTCTATCTTATTTCACCGTAACGTTTTCTCTGGCTTAAGTTGTTCCTAAACCTCCATCCTGCCCCCTCCTTCCCATATGGTACTGTTTGTCCTTCAGATAAGGCTGGGGTAATGTTGAACATTCTCTAAAATAAGTTATCTTCATTTGAATTCCCTGAAATCAAAACAATAAATGCCATTCATGATGAAGCCATTAATTACTAATTCAAAAGAGTCTAAAGCAAAAGTGTACACCACCCCCCAGTAATCAAAATAATAGGTTTTCCATTAGGATAGATTTTGCCAATTTAAGTATTTACTCAGAAAATTTCCTACAGTTTGCAAATAAAGAATGCATTGCACTCCTGCAGTGCATTCAAGAACAAATATAGATAGAGCGTTGACATTCCATTTAAAGTGAAAGGCTTGGCAGGCTGGTAAACTTGCTGCTGGAGATTATAAATGGCTGTGACTGGCATTCTAAATTCATTATGATATTTACCAGTTTAATTTGAGCATCTTGTGGTTTGACTATAGCTATACATTGTATCATTTAAAATACCGAAGCATATATAAGTAATTAAGCAATAGGCTGGAACATAAAATAAGCCTTTCACTTGGAAATCTAGGTAGCTCATTTCATCAAAATACAAAGTCTGCCTCCCTTCACATCTTTCAAAAAGTACACTGTAATTTACCATCACGTAATTTGTCTGGAAAATTAAAGTAAACCTTACTTTGTTGCTTGTCTAACTGGTAGCTATAAGTACCTCAGTAGGGTGCTGTGAATGATGAAAAAAAAAAAAAAAAGAAAAAAAAAGGTCTTGTAAAGATATGTAGACACAGTAAAGTGTTAATTATCAGTTACCAATGGATCAATGGATGATTATTATGTATATTAGGTATAATATATATTTTAGATTATATATATATATATGAAAAGAATTGATACAATGGTTATAACTAAAAAGGTAGTAGATGCCATTTTCAATTACATAATACAGAGAGTAATTGTGACATCTTGTACACAGTGATGTGTTAACTGCTGGTTTTTAGTGGCTGACAGCATAGAGTTACAGCTGTCTCCATTATCTATAAGATGTACCATTTTATGTGAGCTTCTAAAATCTCTCAGAGGGAGAAAAAGCTACTGGATTCAGACTTAGTACATCACAAACCCAAACCCTTCAAAGTGTTACATTATTTTTCAGAGGTTTAATAGATCGTCCACTGGACTGCAGAAACCTTCCACAAATACATTTAACACTTATTTTCATTTGGTAATCAATAGTCATGATAACAAACCAGTAAAAAAAGATTTTTCTCCAAAGGCATGTTACAGAATGCATGCATGATCCTGACAGAGGACTCTAAGACAAACACTGCAGTCCCATCATCTTATGGTTTAATATTGTGCTACTTTGTGGTCAAGGTAATTATGTACAAGTTGTTTTATCAGAATCACTTTATAATATAATAAAGTGAGGGGTTTTTTTTTGTTTGTTTGTTTTTTTAATGGTGGCATGCTTTGTATCTATAAGCTCTCTACAAGCTGCTCAATTAAAAATTAAATTAAATTAAATTAAAAATCAAAATAACCTGAATTATCTAGAAAACAACAACAACAAAACACCAGGTACTTTATGCAAAGGACTCCTGCATGTAACCCTAAATATTATTAACTCTTGTTTTAACATACATTTTCCTCTATCAATTTATTCCAATTGTATTTAAAATCAAAATCTATTCATCACCTGTTTTTCTTCCCTGTACACCGAATCTGATAAATTGTTCTGAAAATATAGGCAAAGTCATATTGTCTTTATGGGAAAAATTTGTGGGATCTTTGTTACTACGGTGTCAAACGTGTAACACTGCAAATAAATAAAACCTAACAGGCCACATATTTGCAACAAGATAGAAAACTTTTCAAGAAATGAAACAGAACAGTTTTCATGATTAATTTTTTCAGATTTTTTTTTTCCACATGTATTTTTGTAGTTGCCTGCCTTAAATCCCAAAGAAAGGCAACTGCTAATACCAAGGAATAGCTACAGACTGAGGTGAAGAACAATCTCCCTCTAATAATCTGCTCAGTGAGATGACTAGACTTTGTAGAGGTCATTTACATTTCTAAAGTAACAAAGATTACAGTTCAGAAGAAATATTTTCCCTGTTAAGCAGTTATAAATCCGTATGTTCTGGAAGTAATTTTATTTTATTTTATTTTTTGTTATGGGAAGTATGAGAGGAAAAGCTACATGTCGAAACTCAGGAAAAATTGTCCCTCAGATATATTATTGGTAGAAGAACAATGTTATTTTAGTAACTTTACTTGTTGAGATGTAAGAATCTTTAGAATTGTTAATTAACATGTAACAATCAATACTGAAGTTATTTGTTGTATACAAAATTCATCTTTCTATGTAGGAAGAGCACAAAGCCTATGATGACAAGTCTTGCAGATCTCTCAAAGGTTACAACATACTATCAGCACGATTGAAAAAAAAGATTTAGCAATATATTTTAAAAGCTTTTCATAACTTCTTCCAAATCAAAAAGTATTTATAATAAGTTATAGTCAAAACCCTATTGGTTTGGACTACTCAGAAAACAAAAACCAAACCAAACCAAAAAAAAAAAAAGAAAAAAGGAAAAGAAACATATACTTATTATAGCCTTTTTTTCTTCTTCTTTTTTTTTTTTTTTTTTTTTGGTGAGATCAAGAGTGAAACAATGTCATTTCTAGGGACATAAATACTGGCATACTGGCATACTGTCCTCTCATACCCAATCATTTTAAGTGATGTTTGACGACAAAATCTTTAAATACACTGAAATTTCATGACAATAATAGTTAATTCCCTCATATTGTTTTATAGTCTCTAATTGCTTCCACTAGATAGATGAGGAGGCTGAACAAACTCAGATACAGAAAGATGTGGTAGAAAATGGTGTCTCAACCAACATCATGGAGAAGTAATGCAAATCAGAACTTGGAAAATGAAATTTAATACTTTGCTTTTAATGTGACTTTTTTTTTTTTTTTTAATTTAACCTTCCAGAACTTTCTAAAGCTTTTCCTTAGTTAAATAACATTAGCAGTCTAGTGATTTTTTTAAATACTATCTTCAAAATTTGAGGGAATGTCAGCTTCTAGAAGGAGTGGGAAACAAAAAATGAATACGCCAGCACCACAATATCTGAATGAAAACATTTTATAGTCTTGTAAAATTCTCACTGATGTTATTGCTTTTTTTCAGACAAGAACAGTTATGTCACCTGACATAACTTCTCATCCCTGCAAGATCCCAGGAGAAATATTTTCCTATCACTGGTGCCATGAGCATGGCTTACCGACCCTCCATGATCAGAGAAAGGACCTAGTCTGGGACTCATCCTTCTTACATGTGTTAAAAAAAAAAAAAAAAAAAAAAGTAAGAAAATATGTGCAGGCTGAGAGCACTTTAGATGTTATTTGGGACAAATCATCCCACAAATCATAGCTGTCCAGCCTCCAATCCCTTCTTTCAGAGATTTTTCTAATGAGTCCTATTAATATAAGACCTTTCAGTCTAATTAATCTTCCTCTAGGACACAAGCAGAATAACAGCCAGAGTAGAAGCCTCACTGTTCTCTTTGCACTTCACAGCTCTTGGAAAGTTGGTTAGGAGGGATAATCCATGTCTTTCAGGGTGCAATATATACAAAGTAGACTGGAAATTTTTGAAAACAACATTTTATTTTAAGACAGATGAGGGTTATTTCTCATTAAGATGTTAATGAGATGCTTACAAGTATTTGTTATTTTTAACATAATTAACCATATAGCTATTTTTATTCTTTTCAAGCTATTTTTCAATGTACGTTTTATTTCCTAAGTAGCTCATCATATAATTTGGGATAATGAAACAGTTCAGGCAAAAACACAGAGAAAACAAAACCCAGACCCAAGTCCATCTTAATTCTTTCAAAAGAGAAGAAAAAAAAAAAAAAAGGAAAAGAAAAAGTTTAAATAAACTTTATACAGATTGCACCATGCATTTCAAGTTGAACCGACCCTGTTATATGATATTAAGGATTCTGTTCTGAAAGAAAAAAAAAAAAAAAAAAACAACAACAACAAAAAAAACTTTCCTATATTTACTTCTTTACTCCTTGAAATGAACAGTCACCCAATAAAAACAAAAATCTCCTACTGAATATGGAGAAATATAACTGGAAATAAAATGTTCCTGTTGAAGAATGATAAAGACAAAAGATGGAAGAGCATATTTGGAAAGAAAAAGAAAACTACAGAAACCTTTGACCCTCACTGTTCTCAAGGTTAGCAGCTGGTAAATAAATACATTATTTGGGGATAGAAAAATGCAGTTGGAGTCAGCTTGTATTTGGTTTCAGATTTGGGTGAGTAGTGGGAGGTGGGGTGTATTTGATTTTGGGAATAGCATTTATTTAAAGGAGATTGAAGGAGGCTTTGAATCTGTGAACCCAGTTCTGGTTCTGGAACATGTTTTGGTCTCCTGTGATGTCCTTTTCTCTCCACAACAACCTAACAGTTTTCTTCCCTTTTTTTTTTTTTTTTTTTTTTTTAAAC
>CM021697.1:47910325-47930303 GCA_011074415.1 Stictonetta naevosa
TTCTTTCTCTCTTTCTCTCTTTCTCTCTTTCTCTCTTTCTCTCTTTCTCTCTTTCTCTCTTTCTCTCTTTCTCTCTTTCTCTCTTTCTCTCTCTCTCTCTCTCTCTTTCTCTCTTTCTTTTATTTTTCAGTAGAGATTTAAGCATTTTTGTATTTGGGGGGCATTTCTACTGAAACATTTCAAGTTTATTTTGACAGATTGAAAAAACTGTAGAGCTCTTGAGTAGAAATGTTTGGTATTTGGCTGATCAGTTCTCATATTTCCCTTAGAGTAACTATTCATAATGACCCATGTAACTCACTTGCTCACCTTAGTACTTGTCACAGACTAATATATCACTGTTTTCTGCATTAAAATTAAATTATATCCAGAACATCTGAATTGTCTGATGACCTTTCAATACCTATGACCTACTCAATAACCTCTTAATGCTGAGAGTGGGGCCATACTGTTGCACTTTGTAATAGGAATGAAGTGAAATGGTTTTGATCTTTTAGGGGTAGTCTAGCACAAACTTCATTCATGGATAGAATGTTTCATGGAATGCAAAAAAATGAGGTCTGAAGCAGAGAGGCAGGTCTGTAGACCCACAGATAAATGGTCCGTAGATGGACCTGTCAGGCTAGAAAGACACATTGATCTAAGGTACGCCTGTTTCTTCTGGCTTGTGCTGTTTTAGGTGTGATGGTAAAACAAGAAAAAACATCTTGGGGGTAGAAGAGATCTCTTTTATAATAGGTTATGTGTTATCTCCTGACAATATATGGATGATTCTTCTTTGGGCTTCAAAAAGAGAAACAAACATCAAATTATGGTCAGTTGGAGGTCATTTTTCACTAGCACTTTGGCAGCTCCTCAGGGGGCCAGACCACTCCCCAGGCAGCAGCACTGTCATCCCCAGACCTCATCTCATTAACAACACTCAAGGTTAGCTGATGTCACGCATGTTACAGAAAATGATTAAGACCATCTGTAAACTGTTCTATATCTATGACATCACCATATTTGGAGGATGAAGTGTCCTGTGACAAGTTTTGATCCAGTGCTGAGCAAAACAATTATTTAGTGTGCTTGCAGATCAAATGAATTGGGAAAAAATATATATATATATATTTTAATATGAACCAAAGTGAATTTTCCTCCAGTTTTTTTAGAAGCATGCCAAGTATACCAAAAACTCACTTTGAAAAAAAAAAAAAAACAACAACAACAACAAAAAAAGGCATTCATTTCATCTGCATTAAGCATTGAAATACAAAACATTTGTTGACAGAAAAATCAAGCTTTTTTTTTTTTTTTTCTCTGAACAATTTAGAGAATTATCTTTTAATGCAAAATACAATTCAAAAAAAAAAAAAGTTTGAACAGAAAAACAAAAATGTTTCATCAGAAGTCATGACTAAGGCCTGTAATTTCCATATGGTAAATCATTACATTAAGATACAGATTCTTGGGACCAACTTTAAAAAGTCACTTATTTATTATTTTTTTTTGGTACATATATAGGGAGTCAGAGCTGGTAAAAGAGTGTTCTTGTACATATTAATCATTTTTTTATTACCAATGTCAACATATTAAATAAACATCAAAGTTCTGCCATGTGACTGCAAACTTTGGCATGTTTTTACTCATGTATAAGGGCGGAATGATTGGCTGCAAAATGCAAACTGTAATAGCTTATTGGGCTTCCAATTTTGTTTACCACTCAAAAATTTAGGCATTTTTCACTGGACTGTTTCCATTCTGAAGTGCTTCCCTTGTGTTTGAGTATTCATTTTCAAATACTCTTCAAGAGGCTCTGGGGGAGATGCTTCAAAACATATTACTGCCCAGGGAATATCCCACACAGCACATCTCCCAGTTGCTTTTTCCCTCCAGGGGCAATCTCAGCCTCTGCCTTGAAGAAAGTCTCCTCCTCTTGGGACCCTAAACTAGTTATCCTTTATGCTTTGGGACACTAAAATACTTACACTTTGAAGAACCTTCTCTGTATCCCTTTGGCCTTACTCTCACTGGTCTCCATGTGTTGCTACTGGAAACTCTTGGCTGTCTGGCCCCCTGTCCAGCCCAACCACCCCAAGATGAGTCTCCAGCCACTGCAGAAGTACTTGAAGACAGTTGATGTTTGAGTTTCACCTGTACTCTGGCACTAATATACATTTATCTCATTCACTGAGCTGTGACTTTTCACAACATTTTCAGGAACTTAACACATTTTAGAGTAACATCTTCCAACATGAAATAGGTGAATTGTTTAGAAATCACAGGCTGAGACTGACAGCCAGCCAGCCAGCAGGACTGAATAAACTTTATTTCCTTAAGCACCTAGGTTTAAATCAAGATTATGGAACTTCAAGAGATCATCTAGTTCATTTCAAATATGTTCTTGCTATTAGGCACAGACACAGACACAGAATTTCTAGGTTGGAAGAGACCTCAAGATCATCGAGTCCAACCTCTGACCTAACACTAACAGTCCCCACTAAACCGTATCCCTGAGCTCTACATCTAAACGTCTTTTAAAGACCTCCAGGGATGGTGACTCCACCACTTCCCTGGGCAGCCCGTTCCAATGTCTAACAACCCTTTTGGTAAAGAAGTTCTTCCTAAGATCCAACCTAAAACTCCCCTGGCGCAACTTAAGCCCATTCCCCCTCGTCCTGTCACCAGGCACGTGGGAGAACAGACCAACCCCCACCTCGCTACAGCCTCCTTTGAGGTACCTGTAGAGAGCGATAAGGTCACCCCTGAGCCTCCTTTTCTCCAGGATGAACAATCCCAGCTCCCTCAGCCGCTCCTCATAGGACTTGTTCTCCAGACCCCTCATCAGCTTCGTCACCCTTCTCTGGACTCGCTCAAGCACCTCGATGTCCTTCTTGTAGCGAGGGGCCCAAAACTGAACACAGTATTCGAGGTGCGGCCTCACCAGAGCCGAGTACAGGGGGACGATCACCTCCCTAGCCCTGCTGGTCACACTGTTTCTTATACAAGTCAGGATGCCGTTGGCCTTCTTGGCCACCTGAGCACACTGCTGGCTCATATTCAGCCGACTATCAACCATCACTTCCAGGTCCTTCTCTGCCTGGCAGCTCTCCAACGACTCATCTCCCAGCCTGTAGCTCTGCTTGGGGTTATTGCACCCCAGGTGGAGGACCCGGCACTTGGCCTTGTTGAACTTCATGCAGTTGACCTCAGCCCATCGGTGCAGCCTATCCAGATCCTCCTGCAGAGCCTTCCTACCCTCGAGCAGATCGACACACGCACCTAACTTGGTGTCATCTGCAAACTTACTGAGGGTGCACTCAATGCCCTCATCCAGATTATCGATGAAGATATTAAAGAGGACCGGCCCCAGCACCGAGCCCTGGGGAACGCCACTAGTGACCGGCCTCCAACTGGATTTGACTCCATTTACCACGACTCTTTGGGCCCGGCTATCCAGCCAGTTTCTAACCCAACGAAGCGTGCGCCAGTCCAAACCAAGAGCAGCCAGTTTCTTGAGGAGAATGCTGTGGGAAACAGTGTCAAAAGCCTTGCTGAAGTCAAGGTAGACCACATCCACAGTCTTTCCCTCATCCACCCAGTGCGTCACTTTGTCATAGAAGGAGATCAGGTTCGTCAAGCAGGACCTGCCTTTCATAAACCCATGCTGACTGGGCCTGATCGCCTGCTTGCCCTGCAAGTGCTGCGTGATGACTCTCAAGATAATCTGCTCCATGAGCTTCCCTGGCACTGAGGTCAAAGGAATAAGGAATTTACGTGGACAAGGTGAGGCTCAACTATCTCTGCCTTTCCAAGTACATCAATATTCAAGAAGTTATGAACCACTCCAGGCAGAATGCCTGAAACAATGTCATTTACCTTCTCAATCCACATATGCAATTTGGACCAGGTAATTTCTCTTTGTATGTGTATAAATCTGTCATTCTGTAGTTTCCACAGTACTTCACAATGTAATGAAAGTTGTAAAAATATAGCACATTGGTATATTGGACTCCACAAACAATTTTCTTGGGAAACATTGCATAAGCAAATTTACTGAGGATGATAACGTGTTATACTGCTTTCTCAATAACTTCTCAGCATAGACTCATTAGTTTGATTCCTTGATGGGGCGTTCATAAAGATATTTTTATATAGGAATCTTCCTGGTGAAAATGACCTATTGTACTCTGTTATATTCACTGTAAGTAATACAAACACACCTTTTACACGTCAAAAACCTCTATCACATTTCCCAAAAATAACACCAGAAGCTTGAAGTCTTATTTCATATTTTCTTTCAGCTTTACTATCCCAGAAAAAACATGCCACATTTCCTATTTATTTCTCCATAAATTTACAAACTAACGTTGTCACTGCATAAGAGTGAAGAATAAGTTGTCATTTTCCAAAATGTATTCACTTTGAATTAAGCCTAAATTTTCCACTTTTGTCATCTAAGTCAGAATTCATCTCAGAATTCATCTCAGAATTGAGAAATGCTGAATTTGAAAATTAACTTGAATTGGTCTTTTTGTAAAATGAATTTTCTAAACATCATTATTTATTTATAACTTTAATTCAAAATTCTCTTAAATTTTAAGATGAAAAATGTTTCTAAATGGAAAATAAAAAGATGGCCTCAGAGTTAGGCCTGTGTTATATTTCTTTTTCAACCAGATCAATATTTATTTTGAAATGGATTTGGTCAAAGAAAAATTATCCAAATGATACTAATTATTAATCACATTTTTAAAGAAGAAAGTTTGAGTAATGTGTTTGAATAATATGTTGAATTAAATTTACTTGTTAAGGAGACCTTATGAAAACATCTACATCCTTAAGTGCATTTAAATATTTGTTGTGATTAATTATGCAACTCCATATCTTGGGGAATAACACAAAACTGTTGTGAAATTTGGAATAATTTACAAGCACTGACAATAGTGTGACACTAATTCTCCATGAGAAATTGTTAAGCCATGTAATTACTTTAAAATCTATTATTTTGTATTTTAGTCTCCAATAGTAAAAGAGATAATGATGTCACATATTCAACCTAACAAGTTTAAACTTCAGTTTAGGAAAATTTTCATCCCTATTGAGTTCAGTGGGATTTAAGCAGAATGGTAATTGCAGTCTAAATCTTTCCCGCATGATTCTAGGCACTGAACAAAAGCCAGAGGTAAAGCCTACTCAATGCTTCTTAGCATGAGTGTAGGCAAAACTGTAGGCAAAACTGAATGTTGCTGTCCCAAATACATACATAAAATTAGTCAGCCCTTGGGAGACGAGCTTATTGGGTTAGTTTTCTCAAGAGGATGGAGGCAGAGGCTACTGTTTCTGTTGAGTACCCTGCTTTACTTGGTGATGGCCACTCCCCCACAGAGGGACCTGACCATCAAAGGAGGTAACAAAAAACGCCACTCTCAGAGATCTGGAATAGGCAAAGCAGGTAGTACACAGCTCCTGAAGAGTTTTAACTTCTATTTTCACCTAAGCTTAAAGCTTACAATGGAGTAAAGCATAGGATGATGTAAAACAAAGAAGAAAAAAAAAAAGAATATGAGATGCAGGTGGTGGTGTTAGCTATCATTCTGCTTATGGACTGTAGAAGACTTGATTGAAAAATTAGTGAGAGCTTTGGAAGTGATTTCAAATGGAGACAAAGTTTCACCCAAGAGCTTGCAATATGTTTCAGTCTTTGCACTCAATGAGAGAATATGTGGATAAACCTTCCCCTTTCCATTTTTTTATCACTTTTGATAACTAATGTAGGAAGAAGTTACAGAAGTCTGTGGTTTGATCCACAACAGTTAAATGAGAGAATAAAGATTAAAATGAAGGAACCTTTCAGTGAGAACCTTCTTATAATGCCAGGCCACATTTGCACTCTATTTTCTCATCAGTCATTTTAATTTGTATTTTATTTATTTGTATGTGACTATATTGAAATGAAACTTGTTAATGTGACTTGAACTCTATGTTTATCTTTACATTCTTTTTATTTTCATTAATTCCTCTTTTCTGAACACATTTTTCTAGACACACTTATACATTTGTATATCAAGTAATTTCTATTCCCTTGCAGATTTTACAGTGTTTATAAATTTAGCCTTAAATACATTCTGGGGGGGAAATATTTTATCAAATATACATGTCACACTGCTCCACTCTTCAGTTGCATGAAGACAGTGAAGTTGAAGGAATTTGTATTTACATTTTACTTCATGCACATTACCTTTTCCACATGGGGCAGAATGAAATTTTATGAACTTACAAAGCCATCTTTGATAGTGCCCAAAACAGCAATCTAATCACAATCTCTTACAAACTTTTCCTCTTTTCTTAGTTCAGAGTAGTAATGGAAGAAATATTTCTTTGCACCAGACTACCCAGGGAAATCTTTGTCCACTAACAGAGGCATAGAATAAACATTTCAAGACTGAAATCCATTTCTCTGTAAACAGAGATGACAAGGCTCACGTTTGCTGAAAAAATAAGCAGAGATTATCGTCTCATAGTGGCAGGAGATTTAAACTGGAGGGGAAAATAGGCAAAGAAGGCAGAGAAAGATGAAGACCAAAAAGAAGCCTGAGACAACATATACAGATTACCCTTTATGTATGGGAAATCAACACCAAGTACAATGGACTGAAAAACACAATTTTAATACAATTTCAGTAAGGGAACAAAAATGCTCACAAGACACACCTGTACTGTAATCCACACATATTCAGAATTGCCAGTTTTATTACCAATTTCAAGGATATGGGCAATATATCTGACCAGCATATAAAATAAAAATGTAACACACTCCAATAGAGTGTAATGTTCTTTTTCTACAGGAGTAGAATCTGTACTCCTTTAGTGTGGTAGATCCTGCTTTTCTGGGAAGACAAAGCTGACATGAGAATTGACTGATGGAATTTTTTTGAAAACCCATCTATGAGATCTTTCTTTATTCCCTGAATGTGACTGATTTCCAAAAATTTTCCAAACATGTTTCAGTTTGCTCCTGTGACATCCAGTGTCTGGCTGCAGATGCAGAGGATCAGCTCATTCATGCCTCCCCAAACTCCCTCTGCAACAGGATTCCCCTGGGAAATTGCTGACAGAAAACCAGGGGTTTAAATGCACTTCCCACCTCTCCTCCCCTTCTCTTTTTAACCCTTGGCTTAAGCGAAGTAGTACAGGTCCAGGACAGGAAGCACTGGCTGTAGGAGGCTTTATAACAGTACAGCTTCCCAAAACACAGGGAGGAATCCCTTGGCACAATATCCAGCTGCTCTATACTCATAATGCAATACATAAGAGATAACCATGTGCTAAAATAAGGCAAACTGAATTCAGAGAATTGGAGGATTCAACACTATATTTTCCACTAGTAATAATGAGAGTAACACACTATAGCCATCATTGTTACGCTTCATTATTATCCCTGTCTTTTCATTTTTGTCACATTGACTGAAAAGGTAAATGAAATGATGGGCTTAATGCTCTAATTACTGTTCTTCCTTCTACTCCAATTTGTCAGCAGTAACCCTCATGTGTGACAGGAAAGAAGTCTTTTTAGGTTTTTAATCCTTTCCTAATTCTTCAAGCAAATGGCCTTGTGTTTCCTCACTGTTCTTCATCTACTGCATCCAGCTCCTTCTTCCCCACTGAAAATTCAGTATCCCATCAAGAGAAAAAACACATGTTGAGTTCACTCATGTCAAGCTCTCCTATTTATTTGTATTTGCTTTGCAAAAAAGTGAAGCATTGAAATCAAACCTGTGCAAGCCCACAACTGCCAGCAGGCAGCAGCTGTCAGCAAACCAAAAACAATCACTCTTCAGTGAGTCTCAAATTGCAGCTGAAGAAACTTGCTGCCTTTTTTTTTTTTTCCTGTTCCCTCTCCTTCCTGCCAAAGATTACACAGAATAAAACCTTCCACCCCAAAAAGAAAACAATCAGTTTGACTTTTCAAAAGGGGTTGGCATTTCATCGTCATCTTCTTTGCTGATATAAAAAGAGATTTGATTTTCTCCTGCTGCTTCTGAGACTGGCCTTTCACTGCAAATTTATGGCATTAAAAGCCACAAGTGGATCACTGCTAGTTCTGCAACGGGTTACCTTACTACTTGCTGGGGTGCAAGTAGTTGTATGTTTGGATGAAACAGTGCTCCAAGCCTGGCCAGATGCTGGTGTGGATGCTCTGAAGCCATGCTGTTGACAATACCGAGTCCAAGAGAGTAGATCATGCTGTGTGGAGAAGAGGACTCACTCCAGCTTAGCTCCATGTGGGTGCAGCTGGGAGAGCTAGAGGTGAATCACAGGTGGGATCACACAGACTCTGCACCCATCCATGTGAACACGAAACACTGCAAGCTCTCTGTGGAACTAACAACCTGCACTGCTGCAAACACAGACATATCATGTTTATTATAACTCTTTGAAATTTAATGTTATATTATGTTAAGCTCCAAAGGCCCTATTTAAATATACAGTCCTGTATTGGGTGCTACAAAAGCATGCAGACTCAAGATGGACTGATGTGGTACACAGATCAAAATGCAGGCTTATATCACTGTCCTAAACATAAACAGGTGAATTAGCACTAGCATTTGAACTAGTGGGGACCAGAGCCTCACTGAGTATAATTTTAGTAACAAGTGTGCATGTGTAAGAAACACCATAGAATAAAGCACGGAGCAGGAACAGAAACATAGCCCATGCCTGAACATGCACTGAAGCAATCACATACTGAGAGAAGCATAAAGAAAGACCTTTTGAATGAAATAGACTTAAAGTTGAAGCAAAGAAGCTCTGTGCCATTGTTTGATTCTTGCTGCACTGAGGAAACTGAGATTTCATATATTGCTTGTGAATAGCTGTGATTGCTCCTAAGCTGCTTGAAATATAATCGATTCATCTTTTACGTGGAAGCATCACAAAAAGCCCTGAAGCATGGTGAGCTGCTTGGGTCAGAAAAAAAAAAAAAAAAAAAAAAAAAGCTCATCATATAAAAGGCATAACTTTCCCTGAAAGAGTTAATGTTAAAGTGATGACATAAATACCATGAGGTTTGATGTCTCACTCTTGCCAGAGAATGTCATTCTGGACCTATTACTAGGGGGGGGTTGAAAAAAAAAAAAAAAAAAAAAAGAGTAAATATCTATGGAAAGCCCTAATGCTTTTGTTTCCCTTGTAAGACCCCCTCTCCCTTATCTAAGTCTTGTGCAACAAAACATAAAAGTAGAGAATGAAGGCTGAGACTGCAGGGTTGCTGGGAATGGTTTAAATGTTGTCTTTTTCTGAATGTGCTATTCCTAGTAAGTAGGAAATACAAAATGGGGATGTACATGAGGAAATAGCAGTTTCTGTCTCAAACAAAAGATCCAGCAAATATTCAGGCACAAAATCATTGAGGCTCAGGGGAGACCTTATTGCTCTCTAAAACTACCTGAAAGAAAGTTGTGATAACTAGTGACAGGACAAGAGGGAATGGCCTCAAGTTGTGCCAGGGGAGATTCAGGTTGGAAACAGGGGACATTTCTTCTCAGAGAGAGCAGTCAGGCATTGGAATGGGTTGCCCAGGGAGGTGGTAGAGTCACCAACCCTGGGGGTGTTCAAGGAATGGTTGTACCTGGTGCTTAGGGACAAGGTTTAGTGGGTGACTTTGGTGACAGGGGGATGGTTGGACCAGATATCTTGGAGGTCATTTCCAACATTAATGATTCTGTGATTCTATGAAATATGTTATTAGGAGTGTTAACTAGGTTTTACAACTGAACATTAATTTCTATCCATCTAGATTCCTTTTTGTGATTGATACTGCACAAAAAGCACTTAACCAAATTGTATATTTGCATAATATTGGCATTAACATCCTTTTCTTATATTTTGTTAATAATAGTACATTACTTTAATGTTACATAAGAAAAACAGGGTGGATGTTACATAAGAAAAACATGGTGGAAAATCAAGCTGTTTTTCTACTTTACTCATTCATTGGAATACTGCTGTATCTTCCTTTCTACTCATGAAATTTGTATAAAGCATTCTCCCTCAACTGTTTTCTAGTAAACTGTTTAGGGGTAGCTGACTGCAAAACAAATTTGGCTCATGGTACAGAAAGCAACATCAAAGAAACAAGAGCAAATGTTAAAAGTATTTGGCCCTTGGTACTAGCAATCCAAACAAGTAAGGAATGCAGACAAAACATCAAGAAACAGTCATGACAGTGTTTTACACAAAAGCATACTGTGGCTTCTCTTGCAGTATGGTATTACATAATATCTTGAAGGATTTCTGAGAATAAAATCTTGTACATATGGTTTAGTGGTGGCCTTTATGCTTCCCTGGGAGATGGTGTTCTTTATGCATTAACTCATTCACAGATGAAAGGCAGACCCTGTAATATCATCATGTTCAAGGCAGAATGCTCTATATGGATATTTTTCTCTCACCATAGACTAGCACAGTCAATTTCCCAGCACAGCCATACTCTGATAAACAGAAGAGAAGTAGTTAGCCTTACTTGTCAAAATAGGCTCTTTGGCTGAGCTTGCTTCCCTGCTGCTGCCTTGACAGGGGCTTTGTACACTGATGTGCAGCTCTTGAAGAACATGGGGCTGTGCCCCCATTGCTCTTCAGCAACCATTTCAGTGAGCATGACATCCATACAATTGCATCTGATCTAAATTTGATTTCTTTCCCTAATCTCCTATTTCTCTTTAAGAGTATCTGTTCAAAGAAAGAATCTTGCTGGTTGGTAGAAGAAAAATATGTTTCCTCTTTCTTGCTTCCCTGTCCTTTATTCCTTCAAAATGGAATACAGTGTCAGAAATTTCATTTAATTCAAAATTTCTCAAATAATCTCTCTCTCAGCTATAAAAAGAAAAACACAGAGCCACAAAATCAATTCAGGTTTTGCTGTTGACTTCAATAAGACCAGGATTTGAACTATTGACTTTATTTTTTCCTTGTTTTCTGCATTTCCTTGGGCTAAAATAGAAGTTATCTTAATAATGAAAATTCATATTTCATGATCATTCATTTCTATATTCATAAAACTAGTCACTGAGAAATGTAAAATACTGACCTTAAGAGTTAGCAGATAATACTTCAGTAGTTCTTTGCCAATCCCACTTTCTCAAATACTTTTGTGTACAGTTTGGACTGAAAAAGGAAGAGTTAATTTTGCAACGCTGATGCTGCCAAGAGCTCAGAGACAGAAGCAGAGAACTCATCCTTCTTATTCTTATCATTATTGAAAGCCTCATACTGTGTCCTCTCATTCCAAGCTCTTGATAACTTCCATTAAAATTGTGTGGTTTTTTTTGTTGTTGTTGCTGCTGTTGTTTGGTTGTGTGTTTTTGTTGTTGGTGGTGGTTTTGTTTTTGAATATTACATGTTCTGGGAATAGATGTCCTTAATAGGTAGAATTAGCAAGTCAAATTCACCAGTGCAAAATGAACAAATTAAGTACTTTGATTTTTGTTGAGAAAATATGATCTGCCTGGGAGGCTCAAAATGAAGATTTTAATTTTAATACAAAAGAAATGGAAAACCCACCAGTGCTGGCTCACACTCTATCATCTTATTCACCAGAGTGATCCATATTGCTTATATAAGTATGGTCACATAAACAGTGTCACTATGATTTATTTTATAACAGATATAAATGTGGAGTGGATATTACAAGAGTTTAAAAACAGATTTGTTTACATCACATCCATCTCTGTAGTTTGGAATGAGGCATTCCCTAAACTAACATTACATTGTCCAGGTGACTTTTTTCATTGTAGATCAAAACAAAAGTCCAAGACTTTGACTACTGACACAACTGCCATATAGGCCTTCTAAGAAGTTTGTTACATACATGCAAACTTGATTAACTCTAATCAACTTAAGTTGCAAAAGTGCATTGCGATGTTATTCCCTTAATGTTTCTTTTGGCAATTGTTAGTTGATTTAATCTAATTCAGTAAGCATCCATTAAAATGCATTGTTCTGATCAAAGAGACAGAAATTCTACCAGCAGGCAGTGCTGCATCTTTGCATTAAGGTTTTATATCACTTTATATAATATTCTGTATAGTCTTTAATGAAATCAAAGACCTGCAGGAAAGTGAGGGGTTGCAGACTATTTGTGTGTTAGTTATCATGAA
Organism: Stictonetta naevosa; assembly: GCA_011074415.1. NCBI lineage: Eukaryota > Metazoa > Chordata > Aves > Anseriformes > Anatidae > Stictonetta > Stictonetta naevosa. Next base: position 47,922,466 of record CM021697.1, read on the forward strand.
GGACACCAAGAAGAAAGTGAAAGTAAAAACATCTGTGTACTATGGTTGTTACTTCCACTGTCCAAACAAATCACTTGCAGCTCCTAAATGGTGCAAGGACTTTTCCCATAGAGAGAATATTCTGGTTATGTGAGTGAGCCTGGACTCTGCAAGTGCTTGGCAGGCTGTGAGCTTTTGCTGCCTATGAATGGGTGAATGTAGGAGAAAGCAGCAATGCGTAGGAGTCATTTTGGATGACCTTTTATCAACAAGTCCCCCAGACACATAGTGGCTCTTCTAGGCGGTTACCTAAACATTTTGCCAGGTAAAGACCAGACTTACCAAAACCCCAGGAGGAATGATAATAGGGAGATGTCAACAAATGTGTCACTGTGTATGCTTTATGTGCATTGACAAGATTATAGGTAAGGGTTTTCCCTGACTCACTCCCAGAAGGTGTCTTAAATATAGCAGACACCATGTTTAACTCTGAACCTGGTGGTGGTGAGAGGGAGCCAACACCCAAGGGCAGTGCAGAGAGAGCACTGGCAAAGCCAATCTATGAACAGTTTTCTGGGAAAGTGGAGAAAATAATCTGGAGGCATCATCAAAGCAGCTCATAATCAGAAGCATGTGCATGAGAGTACAAATCTGGGGTTTTCTTGAAGAAATCATTGTAATTCCAACACTAAGGACACTGGGGTATGATTTAAGAAGTTATAGTCAATGAAGTGGGTAAGAGAATCGTTGACAAGTTGTTTTTTGATTGGAACCTCAGGAAAGGCCCACTGGAACAAAGTTAACACAGCTAAGAACCTTAATATTCTTTTATATTATCTATTTGTTTTTAATGCAGTATAGACTTTGAGCCTCACTGTCTCTCTTTGTATCAAGTAGATACAGAAACTTCCTTCTCCCTCTTCTCCTAGCCACATCGCAATTTCTTCTAGCTCTCTTCACATTTGCTCTTTCCCAAGCCACATTTCCCATGCCTCTTGTTTAATTTTACTGAAACTTTCTCCACAAGGGTTTCCATCTGCCTACTATTTCCTCTTATTCACTCTCTTTTCCTCTCCCTGAGAGCATGTCTCAGAAAGAACAGCAAAATAAATTGAATAAATATAAACCAACCTACAAAATAACTCAATTTACTGCTCTGTTCATAAAAATGACAACATTTTGAAATCTGACACCCTGAGACCCTCTAGGACTCAAGCGTATTGGGAATCTGGAAAGGATTCTACCCACATATAAAAGTCTCGTTCCTAACTTGTGAGGTTAGGAAAGAAAACGCTTAACTCAGACATGTTTTCATGTATAAAGAAACAATGTCATTGGTCCAGAATTGAATGTTGCCCATTCTGGGCATTAAGCCATAATAATTTACTGGGGAAGGAGGGAGAAAGAGAGAGAGCTTACATTTGGAGAGAATGAGGAAATGTTTCTCTGGCAGGTTGATTTAAAGAATGGAAGCTGTCTGAAACTGCTTAAGTAGATGGCATCGTTCAGTGACCCTGGGGGCAGAGGGGTTACTGGGCACAGGATGCAGGCAGGCATGGGTGCAAGATAGCTGGAAAGCACGTGAAAAAAATAAATAAATAAATAAATAAATAAAGTACTCACCACACTTCTGAAGCTTTGGAAGCTGGTGTATTTTGGGGGATGATCTTTCTCCTCTGTAGCTTAATATGACTTAAATAACAAGGAACAAGCTAATCCTTGTAGCCTCCAGAGAATTTCACTGTAACACAGAAGCTGCCTCCCTCTGGTATGTCTCAGGGTGAGGGAAATTCACTGTCTTTCCAAGCCAGATTTATAGGAGTTTCAGTAACATGATCCGAGTTTAATAAACATAGCAAATCTAAACCTCGGTTCCAGTAGATTTGAGTACTCTATTTTGCCCAGTTCAGTAGATGATTCCTGGAAAGGTTAATGCATAAAACCGCAAGATGTCATTTCTTCTGTCATCATGCCTCTCTGAGCCCTTGTGTCAATTGTCTGCCAACAGATGGTGCTAATACAAGCAGGAGAGTCAGATATTTCTGCTGACAATGCATTTTCTTGTGCAGCATTTCCTGAATACACAAGCGGCTGCTGTAGTCTGTCATCCCAACATGTTTCCATTCAGACTATATTAACAGAAAGAAAGCGTCACATCTTCTGGAAGGGCTGCAGTGGGTAGTGTGGCAAGAGGGGTGTTAAGGTGCTTTAGATACAGGGTGAAAGGTGAATTCGACAGGGCAGGTTTCAGGTACGTATCAGATATGGCTAAATGAAGTAATACAGCCATGGGACAAGTAGAAAGAGACTCTGGGTATGAGTCCAGCCAGTGTCCACCACCCATGAACAAGGGCTTTTTGGTGTTGGCTCAGAATCCCTGAGGGACACAGTTTTGTGGTGTCTTCCTGCCCAGTCTTTCACTTATTCTTCTGCTTTCCTACATGAACTGCAACTTTGTCCAAGAATTATGACTTTTCCCAGCACGGTTTCTGTTTCTGAGCATGTCTGTGTATTGATCTTTTCTGCTGTATCCATTGGACAAATTTTCCAGAAGGAACAAGTCACTTTCTCACACGTGCGTTTGTTTTGTTTGTTTGCTTGTTTTCAGAGGTTCTCTTCCCATTCTTCTAGGGGGCTAAGGATGTTCCTGTCTAAGTTCTCTCTCTTAATCTTAGATACTAGTGAGGAAGTTCTTAAAAATATATTTTTCTGCATGACAGAACATTGTTGTACAAAGACTATATGATACTTTAAACACACTAAATTTCATTGTCCTGATGAATATATCTAGATTTTTTTCTCTGTAAATATTATTACCATACAGTCACTGCAGTAAGTCTGGAAGGACATGATCATGTGTAGCTTTGTGAGAGATGAGTCATAGATATTTTATATCCCAATGAGAAAATATTATAATACATGTAAGTCTCTACTCCAAACTGTAACTAGGTTAACAACATTTTGTCTTTCCACATTCCTCCATGGACTCAGTTGATATGACATTCCCCATTTCCAGTCTTAAATCATTGCATAATGCTGCAGTGTGCTGTAAAAGACTTCTTTTTTCCGTCTTACTTTTCTGCAGTGAATGAATGAAATATGAACCCTTGCAAATAATTTGTACATCAGTTGGGTAAGCCATAAAATATTTTATGAAACACTGAGATGGAAAGGTGGTATGGAAAAACTTTGGGTATCTGTAGCAACAATTCATACGTAATTAATTTATGCATAAGCTGAAATACAAAGATATAATGGAGAAAAACAGAACAAACAAAAGTTGCAGGATAGAAGATTAAATTTGGAAAAGAGGGCAGAAGCCTTTAGTTGTGAGGAAAGTTTTATCATGCTATGAAAAATGAAATCTTAAACTGTAAGTCATGTTAAGTCATTAGAGATAATTGCTGGAGATAGTGGAGATGCTGGAGAGACAAACTTGTTTTAGCAATACAGCCCATCTAAACAGTCAGAGAACTGAGCTGTGAAATGAAGGAGCACATTTTTAAAGAAAGAAATAAAAGAGCTGGAGCAAATACAATGGCTGATTGCAAACATCCAAGTAAACTCCCTGCTAGATTTGAAGTACCTCTAACAGCTTTGTGGGAAGTGATTAATATCCTAAGTTTTTCAAAGGTAAAGACAGAGAAATAGTGAGAAAAAATCAAATGTGAACCAAAGGAACAATGTAAGCTATTTGTCACAATCTGGCATTTAGCTTTCATTAGTACCTCATATATGAATTTTAATATAGCCAAATATAAAACATGCTTGTTATAGACTATTATATAAGATAAGAGGTGAAAAGCAATTGCAGAAGAAATGTTTCAAAATTTTCCTTCTGGTATCATGATTTCAGCTAGAGAGACATTCTCTCCTTTTAAAAGTGAGATGTCATGGATGGGATGTCATGTTGAGAGCTGAACTGCATATTCATTGGCAAACGCTAATATGGATGTAGCACCCGTGTACTACCTCTGCTGTAAAATTTATACCTGCCTTATTTACTGCAGATTTATCCATATCTGATATATTTTATCTTTAATCTAATTAAAAGTTTTTTGAGGCAAAAACTGTCATTAACCATGCAAATTTGCTAAAAGAGTGCATCTTTGTGTGTTAAAATTTGATTAAACTTACACTTATTACACCTATCAACACTTGCTGAATTATAAAAGTAGTCTGAGGCTATTGTGAGGAACAACATAGAAATTAATGTTATTTTTGTATTTTAATTTAATATATAAATCAAATCACCAACAGCATAACAATTTTAGATTTAATATTGTCTTGGGAGTGATGTAAAATGACAGACAACATAAAAATGAAGTGGTTTGGAAAACGGTGATCTGGATCTGGTAGTAGTTAAAAAAACCTGGGAACATCCTGACCTTCTATACAGCCAGATGTGGAAAATGTACTTCAAAGTCTTTAAGACAGAGCTAATGGCGTACAAGATTAACGACTGCTGTTCCTGAAGGAAATCAGAGGCCTTGTAATCTTGGAATCCACAAAAACAGGGCATATGCATAAAGTACAACCTGATATTCTGTAAATAATCTGGAAGAAAAGATATATTTTATCTACAGCTGGGCAAGTGTTTTAAATACAGTTATTACCTGTTTGGTTAGTGTTTTCATTTACTTCACTTATCAATTCTTTAATATCATCTCTTACTGAGATCATTATTTAAGTTTTACCAAATATATATATATATATATATATATATATATAAAATATAAATGTTTTTAAAAGGTATGTATTGAAATATTTCTGAATTACCATTATTTCAAGTTAATTCATGGAAACATGGAAACATTCATTTCAATTTACCTGCATACTAAACAGACAATAAAATCAGTTTATTTGCAATTAGAGAAGAATAATCTTTTGTTTGTTTGTTTTTTAATCCAGCTGTAATGAACAGATACTTCAAGTTTTAACTACTGATACAATTCATAAAGAATTTTTGATCAAGCCTGGCTGTCATTTAAAGAAGAATATATTTTGGAAAAATAAAAAATGTTCTATAACTTACTATATATTGCTTTCAGGTAGAAAAAATAAAGTCACTCAATTTGCTTACTATAAATTCTTTTGCTTTTTTCAGTTATTATTGTGTGAAAGTGCTTGCATGTAGTAGCATATTCTCTGTATTATCATATAACATTTTATATATATATATATTTTATTTGTTTGCAAAGCTTTCTTCTCCATCAGTTCTCTTGTTCAGGGTCTCTCATCTGTTATGTTTACTAAGTGGCATAACCCAGGCCAGAAATGACCACACCAAATTCCTTGTTACAAAGCATGTTGTGGAAATGTACATACAGATGCACATCAAAACTAGTCTGCAGAGAGAGGTTGTTGACATCACTTTTAACTCATGTTCCATTTCATTCTGTTCATTTTACTCCTTTGAAGAAAAGAAAAAGGGAAGGGAAGGGAAGGGAAGGGAAGGGAAGGGAAGGGAAGGGAAGAGAAGGGAAGGGAACCACATATCCCATCGGTTCTACTTTATTCAACAAAATGGAGGAGCAGATGGCTTGAAGAATTGGTAACAAGCTATGAAGCCTTTTATCTCCATGTCAATGATTTAAACACAGCTAACAGTCACTGAAATCTGTTCCCAAGAGACTGTTGCTCCAGTAAAAAGTCTGTTGGTCATTTCAGTACAACCTCGGTACACTGTGTAAGCGCATCTTAGTAACCAGCATCACAATTGTCATCTCTGGCAGGGAAGCCAGAAAACAGTTCTGGGGAATAAAATACTGTCTCTAATAAACTATTCCTTTAAGAATATTGGGACACACTGAGAGAAAAATGCAGGTAAAGCTTTTCCTGAATCCTTTCCTCTCCATGTACAGTACACACAGGACATATGTGTTTGTGTGACAAAATAGGGAAGTTCATATAGCTCAGCAATAGGTGAACATTTTTTTTTCAGAAGTAAGCTTTGTACAAGTCCAGTCATCCATGCATACATTTCCATTCAACTACTTATCCTGTCTGTATCAAGAAAAATAAATAAATAAATAAAAAATCACTCCTTAACCCCACCTTGTCTGTACTTAACTAAATGAATTCCAAATAGAATTACTGTCAAACAACTCAGCAATTCTGTAGCTCTGATGAAAGCTCTTTCCCCTTGGCCCCTCCTTGCAAACACTTAAGTAAATTAGCACAGGATAGACAAAGAAATACACAGATCAAAGGAGCAAGTTATATTAAATGGCATAGGACTACTAATGCCCTCCTTTTAGACAGAAAATTAACTTTTGCTTCTGTTTTCCAAAGGTGTGGCCCCACTGTAAATGTTGTCAAGTCAGCACCAATTAACTCTCTCTCTCTATCTCTCTCAGAGGATCCATGCACCTATTCCTCTGCAGCAGGACTCTCATAGGGCATGTTGCAGCAGAAAATAAATAAATAAATAAATAAATCTGGTTTTTAAATCCTAAAAATCTGAGATTTCCTTAGTTATAATGCCATTTTTTTTCCTCATCATCCCTCTTTCCCTCTATCTTCTGAATAGCACCTTGTTCATAAAATCCTGAAGTCTGTTAATCATTTTTATGATGTTTTGTATTGACCAGAAATGGTCAATAGCTGACCATTTCTATTACCCCTCAAAAAAAAAAAAAAAAAAAAAAAAAAAAAGAAACCTTAAAAACTTAAATGAAGAACTCTCGCCACTGCTACTGCTATTGATATGCTTTATTCTACCTTTTTTAGATGATAATACACCACTTTTGTGTTGCTTTTATTATCTGTAGTTCTGAAACTTTAGAAGACAGTGTGGTTTATTGCTGATATATTGATGCATTTAAAAGCCACTGAGGAATAAGCCAATTTATTAGGTGCTCTGAGGTCTTCCCAGTGGTAGGAGTGGGATTGCTGTTCTTTAGTGCTACAGGTGTCACGCCTGCTCATGCAGGGCTCTGTGCACATTTGTCTGTGTGGTAGAGCTGCTCTGGTGATGCTGAGGGGCAACCCCCGTGGAGGCACGGCTGCTGCCTGTGGTGCCCCCTCCGCTCTGAGGTGTTCATTATCCAGGCCCAGTCCTGCTATGCACACTGCACTGCACTGGTGTGCCCTGCGCCCGGCTACCTACAGGAGTTAAGATGTCCTTCTTTGTGACAGGAGATGCCGGGCCTCTTCAGCCCTAAAAAACAATCTTCATCTGCTGAATCAGTCACCTGGGATTCACAAAGGAACAGATATCAAGAAAACGATGTCTCGGGGAGAAGTTTACATTCTTCTGTCGGCTCTACCCTGGAAGGGACTTTGCTGGTCTCTGAAGGCAGCTGCTGCCTGGAGCTGTGCCAGAAGAGCAAGTCCTCCCCCCAGGGCCTAGTCTAACCATGGCTGACTTACATTTCCCCAACCAAGAGCTGCTTAATTTAAATACCTTGAAGCAGGGACTTGATTGAGTTTCAAGGCCTGCTAGGTCCTACCAGTTAGAGAAAGGTTTGTCTCCTGGTAGCAAAAGGCAAGGTCAAAGGTAGGTTTGAATGTACTGCAGACTGGAGACCGTTTTAACCCTTTTGTGGTTGCTCTCTTTAGTCTTGTACTTCTTGCTGCTTTATGAGAAATGGGTGTAGGCAAAAAGAGGACTCAGCTACTGCTCACAATCACATCAGTGGAATTTTTTAAAGAAACAGTAAAAAAAATTACTTTTTTTTAATTTATTTTTTTTTCTTATGTTTTACCTCCCAGGCTTTTTATGGTTTTAGTGTTTCCCAGATTAGTGTAATGATGCAACTTTCTTCTCAATTGTATCTTTGCACAGAACAGTGAAATGTTCAAAGCTAAGGTTCGGTTAAATGAGCATCTCTTACAACAATTCACAGTATCTCTTC
>CM021697.1:47933267-47958782 GCA_011074415.1 Stictonetta naevosa
AAAATAAAAAGTTTAAACGTGACTCATGATGATGAGGTAGGTTTTAGAGAATGCTAATTTAATGCATCTAGAACTGGTGGTGGGTGAGATAGTGGGCAGAGGCAAAGAGAGAAAGAGATTTCTTTCTCTCTGCTACCAAAATTTACAAACTAATGACCTATAGTTAGTTTTATAGTTTTATGTATTTACCCACCTGAAGCATCTGTGACTTCTGCAAGTTTCTGTATAGGTGCATTAGTCCTTTTATGTGTACCGGATTGCAACTAAAACACTCAGAAACAGCAGCAGAAAATGTGCAAATAAGTATGTAACACCCAGTTAAAGCTTATGTTAACTCAGCTGTTGCTTTGAAGAATTAGCAACGGCTAGTATGTGCTCTGTCTTGTTACACAGCAAGTGCTACAATACAGTTGTTTGAAAACCCTACAAAATGAAGAAATACCTAACATGCATATTGTGCAGTAGAATATGATGTTAATAATAGAAGGAACATATTATGAAACATAAGTATCAATGAATTAAATTCTAGAGAAAAATTATACTTTCAGTAGAAGGAAGGGAGCTGTTGGGATTTTCTACAGAAAAAAAAAAAAAAAAAAAAAAAAAAAAGCATCATTTCACAGACTTCTTTGGCACTGTAATCTGAACAGATGTGCGTTTCAGCTCTGTTTCCTTGGCCTTCTCTGAAGTTCATTTATTCCAGACAGGTAATCAACTGCTGCTAAAATAATTTTGTCCTTGAATGAGCCAAATGGATGTTTAGGGATAGCAAAGAGTCTATCCCATTCCCAGCTCACAGTTTAGGTCAAGGATTATAAGCACAGCAGTGTACAGCCCATACTGAACACATCTCCAGATTATGTTGATATTCAAAGGCTGTTATCCTCCCTCAAAAAAAAAAAAAAGAAAAAAAAAAAAAACTAAATAAATTAGAAATTCACAGGAGCTAATGAGAAATGCCATGATAACTGGGTTATTGACATCAGACACTGGATAGTTTCCTATTTCTGCATTGTTCTATAGTGCAGACAACTCACAGGTACAATCCATGCATTTTCCTGAATGAATTAGAGAAAGCATACACAACAAGAAAGTAATTCAAAATAGAAGGTAAGCCAGGCCTTTTGCTTTCTAGGCAAAGATGCTACATCAAGCTAAAGCAGCTGTGTTACCTTGTGTGATCTTCTGGTAATGCTCATTATCAGCTCTCCTGTTTCAAGCAGCAGGAAAATCTTGGTTTACTTTACTGAGGGTTGTAGTACTTCTCAATAGAATGAGATAACCCCTTTCTTTCAGATACAAACATTATGAATAAAAACAAAATGGATTTAAGATAAGATCCAGCTTGCAGCTCAAGTTTCCTATGGAAATTTCTGTCCCAGCAATGTGCTTGTATATGACTGCCTATATTTATGTACCACAATACTAATCCCAATTTACAGTTTTAGGAATCTGGTAACAAGATCAACTGTAAGGGAGAGCCATAGTCTATCATCTATATATGAGAACTGTGTTCTGAGTTCCATTTTTTTAAGTCCTGCGTTTTAAAGCAAGAATGAATGGGAATTAATCAAAATAATGAATGTATTTTGTAAATTGTAATATATATATATATATAAACAGTTCCAGATGTTGCAACTTACACAGTATTTTCAAAGCAAATTAACATTTTTAGTTTGAAGGCAAAAGCAACAATATTATTAGGAGACTCATGATATGATTCCCAGGCATTCTATCTGCACATTTTTATCATATTGGCAAAACATACTGCTTTGGATATTTGGGCAAGAAAAAAAAAAAAAGAAAAAAAAAGACATCAAAATATATTTATAAATTTTATCAAAGGTTTTTAAGACAGTATAAGGTTTTGGACAGCAAGGTCTGTGCGGTGGTTTTACTGGGGTGGGTGGCTGAGCTCCACCACAACTGCTCTCTCACTCCCCCTCCTCAAAGAGGAACGGGGAGAAAATATAATGGAAAGGGCTTAAGGGTTGAGATAAGGACAGGGTGATCGCGCAGTAATTATCATGATGGGCAAAACAGACTCAGCATAGGGAGATAGTGAGATTTATTGCCTATTACTAACAAGCTAGAGAAGTGAGAAACAAAGGAAAGAAACCAAAAGCACCTTCCCCCCAACCACCCTCTTCCACCTCCTCCCCCCGAGTGGTGCAGGAGAAAGGGGGAACGGAGGTTATGGTCAGTCTATAGCGCTTCTTCTCTGCCGCTCCTTTTCAGTCACTCTCATCCCCTGTGCTGTGGGGTCCCTCCCACAGGATACAGTCCTTGACGAACTGATGGGCTTCCCACAGGCAGCAGCTCTTCAAGAACTGCTCCAGATACGGGTCCGTACCACGGGGTCCATCCCTTGGGAGCAAACTGCTCCAACCTGGGTCACCCACAGGCAGCAGCTCCTGCCAGGTCACCTGCTCCTGCGTGGTCTCCTCTCCACAGGCTAAAGGTCTGGCCCAGAATCTGCTCCAGCAGGGGTTTTCCACAGGTCGCAGTCTCCATCCGTGCAGGTCCACCTGCTCCACTGTGGCCTCCTCCACAGGTTGCGGCATGGAACCTGCTCCACCATGGTACTCCATGGGCTGCAGGGGGACATCCTGCTTCACCATGGTTCTCACCACAGCAGCAGGGGACTTCTGCTCCGGTGCCTGGAGCACGTCTCCCCCTCCTTCCTCATTGACCTTGGTGCCTGCAAGGCTGTTCCTCACTCCTCTCATTCTCCCAGCTGCTGTGTGGCGCAGTGTTTGTTTTTTTTTCCCTGTCTTAAATCTGCTCTCACAGAGGTGCAAAACAACATCACTTATTGGCTCGGTTCTGGTCAGCAGTGGGGCCCTTACCAAACATGGGGCAGCTTCTAAATACTTCTCACAGAAGCCACCCCTATGGCCCCCTGCTAGCAAAACCTTGCCACGTAAACCCACAGACTGGGGTCTGAAACTAACATACTTTGTATGTCTCATTTATATTGACCTAAACACTGAGCATACAGCTCTCTGTTAGCATAATCAGTTGCCTGAATATAAGGAGATGTGTCTTAACATTTACATCTAATTTATATTATTTTATTCAAATTGAAATTGTTTAATCAAAAGTGACCAAGACTCTCCTCCCTCCCACTCCCAGACTGCTGAGGTGCAGTGATTAGGATAGTCTTTAGGAACATACACAATTGGTGCTCAAGCCCCCTTAGGCAGAAGATAATTCTGCATTTTATGGAAAAGTGTTTACTTAACAAGTAACTCAAGGAAAGTTCCATCAAATACCTTAATTACTTTATTTCCCTTTTACAGAAAACCTGTCAATTAATGTATGCAAAATCAGTGGTCCTTTTCAAAATTATTGGCTTGAGTCACATCCTCAGATAGTGGTTAGAAATGAAGCCCCTCCTCATCTGCAATTAGGATTTATATATATATACATATATATAATATATATATATACATGCATATATACAGTACTTAGAAATTAAGCCCCCACATAGGTTTCAGGGAAGAAAGACAAAAGGAACCTTAGCACATATTTGGAACTGAACTTACACTGAACCCTTCATGAGCAAAACTACTTTGGCACTTCTGATTTCCACCAGGGACTTGATCTGGAAATGACTGTGCTCTAACAGAAAGGCTTTTCTTCTGGTATTTCCAGCTGAGATGCCAAGTGGAAATGCTGGAATCTGATAAGACAGCTTACTTTCATAGATGTTTATCCAATTTTGACCTGAACTGTAAAATTTTAGAGATCTGGCTATCTCTGTAAACTGACATTCAAGTCAGCAAAACAATCTTCATTAATTATATTCAAGCACACATTTGTTGTTTTTACAGAAAACTTCTGTCTTTTCATAGAAGCCAAAACAACTGAAATATCACTAGTATAGATTAATACAATGGTGAAAGAAGGTATCTGATTAGATGGTGTTAGAGAATAGTCACTGATTGGCCTTCCAATCAAAAGAAATACATTTGAATTGTTCTTAAATTGAAGTGAGAAAAAAGTTTACATTCAAACCCTGGTGTAAAATCCAGTGAAATCACTAAAAAATCTACTGTTAGAATTGGTAGTCTTTGGAACAGTCCTGTAAAGTTTGACTTCATTTATATTGCTATTAACTCTGTTAAGTTCTTACGAAGTATTTTAACTTAAATTGTTACAGGAAGTGAGATCTTGTCCAGTTTCTTAATGGAAAAACACTTACTCATTCCTCATCCTGCCCTAGCAACACCAGACTATGATAGTCTGTATAAACTGACAAACTGTAATGCCCATTCTCTGAATGCATTTCTAAAACATTATGAATATGTGTTCAGTTCAAGAAAACTAATACAAATATTATAGAATCATAGATTATCCTGATTTGGAAGGGACCAACAAGGATCATCAGGTCCAATTCCTGAATCCACACAAGAACACCCCAAAAAGTCAACTAATAATGTACCCTTAACAGCGAACTAAAAAGAAAAGCACTCTCTAACATGGTAAAACAGCTGTGTATCATTGAAGGACTGAACCCACTAAATTATTATTGCTAACTGCTTGTGTTTGCATCAGTTTGTGAAACAGTTTCATTCCCCTGTCCTGGGGAATAAAGTACTATTTTCTTCTCTAATGGCTCCAACGGTTAAAATGAGACCTTCATATGACTATGCCTGATGATCCACAATCATGCCATGCTTTCTGCACCAGCCATTATATGGATATTTTCCAGTAAACTCTTGCTTTTAATATACACTAAAGTTATGCAATTTTTTCAATCACTTGATCAGTTTATACAACACACCTGTCACAAATGTTCTGGTTGAATGTATACTTTATATAAAGATTAATTCTGCAAATAAAACTATACTGATACAACTTTAAATAAATACCTTCCATCAACAAAAAATAAGATTAAAACTAGACATTTTTTCTTTTAATAAAATCTTAAGTTATTATAGATTATACCAGAAAATCAGCACACTAGACCAAGAACTAAAGAAAATAGCAGGGCAGAAGTTCATCCATTCAGAGCTTTCAAAGTAAGGGCCACAAGCCTATGTTAATCAGGTCTTCTTACCTGTTGCCTTGTAAGAGACTGTCTCTTTCAGATGCAATGAATTAGAAAGCCAGTAATTAATGTGCAAACAGAATGGAATTTGAAGCCAGTATAGCTATTAAGCAGCAATGCAGAAAAAGACATGGAGTAGAAAATAAATCATCTGCTATTCATACTTAAGTTTCAAATGACTTTAAAACCTCCACTCAATAACTGTAACTGGTTACTACTGCTGCCAGGGTATCAAGGTTCAGTTAAAGTTCCAACAATATACTCTCAGTTCACTAACTTGGCTGAAAGGAAAGAAATTGCTCCTTTAGTCTCAGCAAGTACCTTCCTCAGACAGTCTGTCATCTTTTCTCAGATGTTCTTCAGGTAATTACCTCTCACCCAAGCAATGATCTCAGCACAGTATGCAGAAGGCTGAGGAACTCTGTCGTCTGGGCGATATGAAGCCAAAGATGTGTGGAGATGAATGCCATCACTGTATTTATGGTTGCACAGCCAAAGATGTCATACTGTTCCCTTTAGTGACTACATACATGATTTTAAATAAGATGGGTGACATAAAAATCCACCATGACAAAGTATTTGGTTTCTTTGGTAAAAGAATCATTCTGAGGTTAATCTTCACAGAGGGCAAAGAATGGCACTCTTGGTCATGTCTATGCCCGCTTTTGCCAGGAACCATAAATGTCACATAAATTATGCGCCATGTGAAGCGTCACTTGTGACAGTTCTGAAAGAATCTGCTTGGACGTAAAATATATTTACCAGTATCTTACCCAGCCAAAAGATATTGATTCAAAGATCAAGAAACGCAGATGCAGTGTTGCTGATGTGTTTTTTTTAAGGGTCATATGCAAAATATGTCTCTGAGGGGATCAGAGAGAGTTTCTAAAATGATTTTCTGATTACTATCTTCCCTAGCAGTGGTATACATATTTTCTACTGCCTCGTTTACTTACACTGTATACCTGAACTCTCAAAAAGTCTGCTTTAAACCAAACCTGTTTTGGTTGGTTCATACTGCAGAGCTCTTGGGTTTCCCAAGAGTGCCATTCCAAACAGACAGAGAGCCTTAGGCATGAGAGGTTACTCAGTGAATACTCTTCTTTCTCTTGAAGTAGTGTAAGCACATTGTAGCCTTGATGAATCTACATAGGTATAAACTGCGTATAAAAGACATTTCTAGACTTCAATAACTAGGTTTGAAGTTAGAGCACCTATTAATTTATTCCAGAGGGCAACTGCTTTTGAACCAGAGAGTGCATTTATATCATCTCTACTATGAAGTGATAAGCTGTGTAAATTCAAAGTACAGTGGAAAGTCTTAACTTTATCTATGCTTAATAGTACACAGATCTTGCTTAAATGCTTTGGGAAATACTGGTGACACTGTAAAAAAATCAGAGAAAAAAAAAAAAAAAAACAGAAGTTTGAGAAAAAATCTGACTCTGGGACTGTATATGCTATTCTTCATATAGCTGGGACTGTATATGTTATTCTTCATGAATGCTTACTGAATTGCTGTGTGCCATATTATCTCAGCCTAGTCAGAAGTCCAGTAGCTTTTCATATTTTATTATTCAGTGAACAAAGACATAGCAGGTTAGTTTAAAAAAATCACTATGTTGGTAACCATCTATTACTAGGAATTAAACTACATTCCACGTTAGCCTGAAGGTTCTCCAGGAGATGAATTAGCTATCACATTCTCTGTAGCTAACAAGCCAAGAGTAACAAAACTAAGACAGGTTAGTCTACTGTCCACACTGTCGGAAGTGTAAACTGACATGAACTGTTGTCTATAATTTCTTCTATTTCAGCTTCTTGAAAACAAGAGGCTAAAGCTAGGATTACCGAGGTATGTTATATTCCCTGCCTTCAGGTTTACACAGTGAATGTTAAGAAGCACTGCAATGAAATGGACAGAACAGCAACTACTTTGTAATTCTCTTTAAGGAATATAATTAAGGAATAATTAAGGAATATTTAAGGAATAATTAAGGAAGTTTAATAGCGGGTGAAGGGGGTTGCAAACAATACTTCTATGTCCAGCTAGTAAATATGGTTAAGGTCTGTGCTTAAAGTCAATATGGATGCAGTTTACACCACCAACAATATCAACCAACCAACCAACCAACCAGAGTAGTACATACCAGCACTTGTTTCAGTCAAATACCAGATTCTTGCCTGACACAGTTCAAAGGTAGCTACACTCACATTAAGAGGGTTATACTGATTTATACCTGCTCACAGACTGGACTTAGATATCATGCATGGAGTTGCAATCATGATAGTGTCGTGGTTTTACTCGGGTTGTTGGCTGAGCTCCACCACAAACGCTCTCTCACTCCCCCTCCTCAAAAAGGAACAGGGAGAAAATATGATGAAAAGGGCTCAAGGGTTGAGATAAGGACGAGGAGATTGCGCAGTAATTATCTTGACGAGCAAAACAGACTCAGCATAGGGATATAGTAAGATTTATTGCCTATTACTAACAAGCTAGAGAAGTGAGAAACAAAGGAAAGAAACCAAAAGCACCTTTCCCCCCATCCACCGTCTTCCACCTCCTCCCCCAAGAGGCGCAGGGGAATGGGAGAATGGGAGTTATGGTCAGTCTATAGCGCTTCTTCTCTGCCGCTCCTTTTCAGTCACTCTCATCCCCTGTGCTGTGGGGTCCCTCCCACAGGATGCAGTCCTTGCTGAACTGGTCCGGCATGGGCTTCCCACAGGCAGCAGCTCTTCAAGAACTGCTCCAGATATGGGTCCGTACCACGGGGTCCATCCCTTGGGAGCAAACTGCTCCAACCTGGATCCCCCATAGGCAGCAGCTCCTGCTAGGTCACCTGCTCCTGCGTGGTCTCCTCTCCACAGGCTACAGGTCTGGTCCAGAATCTGCTCCGGCAGGGGTTTTCCACAGGTCGCAGTCTCCATCCGTGCAGGTCCACCTGCTCCACCGTGGTACTCCATGGGCTGCAGGGGGACATCCTGCTTCACCATGGTTCTCACCACAGCAGCAGGGGACTTCTGCTCCGGTGCCTGGAGCACCTCTCCCCCTCCTTGCTCATTGACCTTGGTGCCTGCAAGGCTGTTCCTCACTCCTCTCACTCTGCCAGCTGCTGTGTGGCGCAGTGTTTGTTTTTTTTTTTTTCTTCCCTGTCTTAAATATGCTCTCACAGAGGTGCAAAAAAACATCACTTATTGGCTCAGTTCTGGTCAGCAGTGGGGCCCTTACCAAACATGGGGCAGCTTCTAGATCCTTCTCACAGAAGCCACCCCTATGGCCCCCTGCTAGCAAAACCTTGACATGTAAACCCACTATAGATAGTTGCAACTGATAGTCTGAGGAATAAAGAAAAGCAAAATGGTAATCCAACAGGAATGGTTTGGGACCTACCATACACTTATTCAGTATTTCACTTCCAGAATTAAATTTATTTATACAGATGCATATTTTTAAAAGTAAACCTAGCCTGAATTTAGATTGGAAGATTGGAAGAAAAAAATAAAATAAAATAAAATGGCAAGTGCTATGCTGATTCACTGTTTACTGAAAAAAAAATATAATACGATTATAATAATATATCACTATTGTTATGTTTGTATTTTTAAGTATTCTATAGCTAATCAGGCTAGATATTTAACTTTGTATTACCAACGACTTTCATGAGGTTTTCAATTCTTTGCATTGAATTTGTACTCCATATCTTACATGGAGTATTTTCTATATTTCTCTGATTGTATTCTTTCTTATTTATGATTCTTGAATGCAAACAGTTTTTTAAGTATTCATCAGCTGGCTATTTTCCACTTGATGTCAATAATTGTTTATTCAGCCATTTATTATAATTATTTTCACTGCATCCAATGGGTGATGTCACAAAGACAAGAGTTATAATTGCAGGTGGGGAATGTAAAGGAGATCAAAAAGCTTTCAAGTAACAAAAATTCTCTATTTATGCAAGTGTTCTAAGAAAAAAAGAAGGCAATAAGAAACAAGCAGACCAAAAAAATAGTATTCAAATGGGACCAAAATTATGTCTAAACATACGAATCTTCAAAGTTTAATATGGATTGTCAGCAGTTCTTTCAGAAAATCACATTCCTGAAATTACAACTGTAGAACTATTCACCAGCTATACATGAATGAATTTTTCTCTTTATCAAATCAGATTTGTGGGATATTTTGCATTCTGTCAGATTATAATATATTTGCATATAATAGTTCTAATTTAGAATGTGTAAGCTATAAATAGATAGGAAATGTGGCATTAATTAACACTGATATGAAAGACTGATATGTTTTCCTTATTAGCTGTAGATTGTTTCCATGTCTAAGAGAAAGCAAGGTACTCCACAGTTGAGGTTCTCTGAGGTAAGGATGCATTTGTTTTTTAAGGCAGTCACAGTGATCTTGAATTGTGAGATGTGCTATCCAAATTCCTCTCCATGTTAACTGTTACTGACCTTCAGATGCAGAAAGCAACAAGTAGGGTGACTTAATTTGGCACCTGTTCTGGGGATTTCTAGATAGCTGAAGCCAAAAGCAATCCATATTTAGGTGGCCTGGCCTGTTCTCAGCACATACTGTATTTTATGTTGGATTTCCTTAGGAGATTGTAAGGGCAATGCTCTACTGGAATTCCGAAGTGTTACCTTTCACTTCACTTTTTCAAATGCCAAATGTGAGGTTGTTTTTACCTACATCTTTTCTGTGGTAAGAGTGGCATCCATAGGAGAGATTCCTCTAGGGCAGTAATTACCCAAAAAAAAAAAAAAAAAAAAAATCCTCATAGGAATACACATTACTTGGGAACTGGAAAGGAAGGAAAACTATTAATCAAGTGAAACCAGTCTTGAAGTGCAGATCTGACACTATCGGGTATATATGTTCTATGGAATTTTCTTCCCATTTATTGAGGATAATCACAGGAAAAGAGCGTGGGTGGGTTGGCTCACATATAAAAAGGCATCTCTCAGCTAAAGGAAAAACAACAACATTTTTAAGCATAGGGTTTTGAAACAATCCATAAAACACAGGACAAAACCAGAGTCTGTTTTCACACTAGTTTGTGTTGAAATTATTCCTCCAGTCTCAGTGACCAAGATAAATACTTTTTCAATTTCGGATTCTAGAGTTCTGGTACCCTATATATTTAATTTTATTTATTTATTTTTTTCCTAATCATTTAGAAATAATGATTATACATACATGTAATTGTTTTTAGTTGTCCAGAATTTAAAAATAGCCATGAAGAGCTAAACAAAATTTACTTTACTCATTATAAAACAAAATAAACAAGTGACATCCCAAAGCTTCAGATACATTTCTTACATCAGTAGTCTTTTACCAAGGTGCATCAAATTGTTTCATGAAGATACAGTCTACTAGCTTTAATGACTATAATATGTAACAGTAGAGGTGATGAAAACATCTTTATTTCTTTTCAGTTTCGCAGCTGTATGAAGGCTATAACAATCTGCATAAAAGGAAAGGTAAGCGTGATCTTCAGATAAATGAAAGGACATAGTTTTGAAGCTTATTCCCATACCCTACCCCCATAGCATTTTTACGTCAGCGTGAAATATTCTTGAGCCAGCTGGTTGTTTTGTTCACATTGGCTTTCATTGCCTAATCTAATGAATTCATTATAGCTCCCTGCCTGAGGGCTCAATTTTCAGCTGTGCTGAGCATGACCTATATCAGCTGTGGGAAAAACGAGGCAAAGGTTCTGCACTGGCTTCACACCTCCCTGCATCTGCAGGAAGCTGTGGGGACCAAGTCTCAGTGCAAGCTGAGGCAGACAAGGCTGTATTACATTGCCTTGCATAGGTTTCAGGGTTTACACTGCTAGCGGGAAGTTTGCATGCCCTAACACAAATCTTGTGACGGAGTGTTTGTTGTGAAGTAGAAGTTTCCTGAAAGCGACATTGGCTTTACATCTGGGCAGGATTCTTCCAGACCAGGGAATCCTTAATGTCTTCTTGCTAGGAAATGCTGCAGGTCTGCTCTTGCAGCCTAGAGACTTTTCTAGAACCAGAATTTGGAGTTGGATACATTGTTTCTGAGGTAACCGTCTCTAATGTCACTGCAACAAGTATTATAATTTTGTTCCTTGGTTACATGCTAGAGATATGCTATTACAGAGAAGCTCTGTGGCAAATGGATTTTATTTGCTCATGTGCTACAAAAGGACAAACAGTTCTGTGTTTTTAAAGCTTTTTGGATGAGATTAAGTGGTTGTGGAGACTGAGCTGTGTCCATTTTGTCCTCGCTAGCAAGTGGGTGGTTGCCTCCCACACTCACGTCACTGCCACATTTGGCAGCAATAACACTTTGGCAGCAATAATTTATCTAAGAGGTCCTAACACTGCAGTCTCACTTCTCCATTAAAAAAGAAAAAAAAAAAAAAAGAAGAAAAAAAAAAAAGTCTGCTGGTATCTTTGCTTTCAGTTCACTGAGCAATGGTCTATGGTCAGTACTCACACACTTGCACAAACGCACATATGTGCCCACCTCTTATGCACTGCAAGAAAACTAACTAAAACTTACAAATCAGCCAGATAGAATGGTCCCAGACAAGTAAGAACAAGCAAGATGAAAATATCATAAAGACCCCATGCTGGCACAGCACACTCTGACTCATACTTTCCAGTTATAAATGTCATCCATTAGGTTAAAATATAATAATAATAATAATAATCAGTCTCCATTCTGGGTTGAGATTTTTTTATTGCTTGCTTGCTTTAATAGCTCTGCTCTTCATCAGCTCCAGTGTTCGGCAGCTGATCCCTCTTGCCTTGGCTAAGGACATGTGATAGTTTTGCTGAATAGCTGCAAACATGCACTCTGCTGGGTACTAATAGCTGGCACATTAGGCTGCTTGGCGAACTGTGGCAGCCAAACAGAAATGCTTTCAACAGACTGATTTCAGTAAAGAAGTGGTGTGGGTTTTTTTTGTTTGTTTGTTTGTTTTTTATTTTGGTGGTAGTGGTTTTTTGTTGTTGTTGTTTTGTTTTTTTCTCCCCACACTGCTTAGTGCCAGAGTTCTTAAAATAGTTCCCTCAGAGTTTTCTTGTTACCCATTTTGGAGCCCAGATGTAGGAAGCAAGCCAGCACAGCTGGTAGAGTCTGAGTGTCTCACAGATAGGGAAGGTTTACATGGCTTTCACTTTATCCCTATTATAATTGTTAATGATGTTGTTATTATTGGATGTCAAGAAATAAAGTCCAGGCTTGCAAATATGAAAGGTCTACCAGATGAAGACCTTTCTTTCCCTCCTGTCTCCATCAACAGACCACTGTACTTTGTTATCTTCAGCACTTTCCTTATTCTTTCCCCTCATCAGGAATGTGGATTTAATCAGTTGTTCCATTTAGAGCTCACACTGATACCTGTGCAGACTTACTGCAAGTGATGCACAGTGATGCTGTGATGTGAGCTCATTCCCACAACAGGCTGGGCATAAATCCAGCAGACTCCTTATACTTAGGAGTATATGTTAGATTTCTAATATATTTCTGCAAATAAAAGAATATATGGAGTGGTATCATACTTCCTCTCAGCAAGCTCGGTTGTACACAACAAACTGAAAAGACATGATATGTCACCCAGTAGAGTTTCCTTATTGTTATCTAGTAAATGTTGATCTGACCAGCCTTGGATACACAATATCTTTCTTCCCCTAAGGAAGCAAAGCTGACCTCTGGAAGCCTATTCATTTCTGATTTATTTTTTTCCCTGTTAGAGACTCACTGTCTCCTCAGTACCCTAGCATGAGGATGTTTCCTCATGCAACATGTGATAACTCCTAGCAGCTTTGAGATACTTATAATTGCACAGTTCCTACAGGGTGGTTTTTGAAAACAGCCCAGCCTGGGGTATTACTGTTATAGACTGCAGAACTCCATGTTCCTAGTACATCTGTGAAAGCATTTGGGGGAACAGTGATATGGGTGGAAGTAACTCTGATTCATTCTGTCTTCATATGAAAACAGAGGGAACAGTTGGCCTCTCCAAACTGGAATGATACAGATACAGAGATCTGAATATGCAAAAATAGCATAGCAATTTCTAGGAGAAAACTAAACATGTCTCAGAAATGTATTGGAAAACTGTGTATTAAGATCCACAGGGAAGCTTCTGAAAGGTGCAAAGGGCAACCAGGCAGTCAAATTACAGTAAAAGCCAGTAAGAGTCAGGTATTTAATCCGTTTATGTCTCTGGACAGCTGTTGTCTTCAACAACTTGCTCCCACAGGAAGTGTCCCCCCTACCATAAGCAACCTCTGACTACAGCATTTGTGAAGGAATGTCAGAGACTTTTGAAGGAGATGAACAATCAAATTCTGCACTGATTTAGGGCTTTGACATAGTATCTCTGGCAGATGTTTCCTCATGGGAACATCAGCATTCAGCATCTTAGCTGATAGCAGTAAAAGTAGTCTTGCATGAAGATGCAGGTCTGTGAGTGGGAGCTGCTGACACGTACATTTTTTTATTTTTTTATTTTTTTTACCAGCACAGTTACAGGAACAGTAGCCTCCAGTAAGCAAACAGCTGAGAAAGTATTTCCTTAAACAGTTTCTGCTGTTTGCACAGAGAATATGAATACAAGTCCTTATACTATATACTAATTCTTGCCTGTTACCATGTTCAAGCTTATGCCTATCCCTCTTCTCTCTCATTGTGTCAGCAGCTAACTGCTGATGATGGTTCTGAAGTTCACAGTAATTATATATAAGCAACACATGACTAGAGAGCTTTAGATTAGCTCAGGCTTTTTTACATGCAGACTTTGTTACTTCATATCTCCTTTTCTAGGGAAGGATTAGCACCTGAGACTGGAGTTTTGCAGGTGCCTGCTGAGTCCTGGTGTTAGCTTCACCAGTTGCTTGCAGGAGGTATATGTTTCTGTCTCCTCAAAGGGCTCCTTGGAGGCTTTAACCTATTCAGGGTTGAAGATTTTTTTGTATTCCTAAAGTGATATTTATGGTATCCAGCATCAGTCATTTAGAATTGCCTCACCTAAGCTTCTATTTAGGCTCTCTATAATAAATGGAGAGGGAAAAACACCTTCACATGCCAGTTCTTCACATCATAAGGCTGAAGTATTAGATAGCAGATGATATTCCATGCAACATTAATAGAGAGGGCTCTGGTGGCTGTCTAAAATCAAACATTAAAGCTCACGTGACTAAATCTAGATGAGGTAAACCTTGTTTCTTCTGTAATTCTTCTGTCATGAGTGAGCCCACCAGAGTGAGCTACCACTCTGAAACCTCTATATACCTTCTTCCCTAAAGATTTTCTACAAAGATCCTCATTAGCTCAATTATCCATAAAGCTACCCATTAGAAAAAAGATCTCGTAATAGATAACAGATGCACTTAAGAGTTGCATCTTGTGATGAATGAACACAAAATCCCAGCTTCATTAGAGCCAACCCACACAGTCACATTTTCTATTGCTCATATGTAATGATCAACAATTATATGGAAAAAAAAAAAAAAAGTAAATTATTGCCACAATTTTAACATAATCTTATAAAACAAAACAAAATAAATAAGATAAAATTAAACATAAAAATAAAGTAAAATAAAGTAAAATAAAGTAAAATAATAAAATAAAATAAAATATCAACATAATGTACAAATGTCTGAAATATCTGGCAGAAGTGGCCTGGATTATCCCTATCTACTTGCAAATTTCTATACTTTTGATGTTCTTAATCAGACCTCTTGTGTTTTCATCTTCTACTTTATTGCCTCTGCTATACCTGCTCCAAATGCCACACATCATCCTTACTAGTCTAGTGTAAGTTTTACTTTCACAATATCTTTAAATAGAATGGGCCTGTTTTTCACTCATGAAATTTAGTTTCCAGTTTACTCCTAAGTTTATGTAAAAGCTCTGTGATAGCCCTTGGGCTCATGTGATATTATTTCTGTTCTGTCTGTTTAGATGTGCACAAGTTTCTCTTCCTGTTGGCAAGTTACCTTTAAATGTTTGTAATTGTTCTACAAATCCTTATGTGCCATTTGTATAATGATCCTTTCTTGTCCCCAAATGGCATTTCCTGTACAATCGCATTTACTTAAATAGTGAAACTCCTCCACTACTAGCATTTCACTTGCCCCACTGTTTGCAAGTGAAAAAAATTAGGACACATCTACACAGATAGGTACAGACAATTATGTATCCATTTCACCCAAACACCAAACTGAATACCGTGTAGTTCAAACTATTTTGTCCTGTTAAGATTAAAATGTTTACTGCCCTGGGAGTGGACTGAGGGTGCAACTGTCTGGATCCATTCAACTGATCACAGTATTTACATGGCCAAAATCAGAAGTGAACTGTGGTTTATACAGAAGTATTCACAAATGTTTTGTATACAATATTCATCATAATGAATAAACAGAATAATTCTGAAGACCTGTAGGATTTTTCTTTTCTGGTCCTCTGACTCATTTTGCAAGTGCTGAAGTTATCTAAAGTGAATTCTTCCTCTGTGAGGAAGCCCAAAGCTTGTGAGACTTGAACAAAGCACTCTATCAGTCCAATTGTAATATTTGGGTACAAAACACCACTTTGTTTACTTGCAGAGGTAACTTACAATCACTACAAATGATTCTCAGCTAGGTGATGGGAAAGAAAAATATATGTAGTTTTACTCAGTCTGACAAACAATAATAAAAGACAATAATAAGTACTTCACAGTACTCATTTGATCAGATAAATTGGCAAAACATTTTCATGGTACAATCTGTTAACTCCTCATAATGTTAAAAGTTATCTAAGTGTAAAGACATTGCATTATAATATTGCATCATATATAATATAATAAGTCTCTCTCTCTCTCTCTCTTTTTTTTTTTTTTTTTCTTTTTTCCTTCTTCTATTCTTCCATTTCGGCTATATTTCTTGCAGCTTTTATATCTTGGTATCAAAAGCATTTACTGAGACTGGTCAAGTCTAACTTACAAGATGTCAAATTTTGATGCTAATTATAAGAGACTTTTAGCTTTCACCCTTCCTAGAGATAGCATTGCACAGCAGAAACAGGTGCTTGAGTTAACCATGTGACTGACAAAGGTCTATTTCATTTCCACTGGCTAAGAGCAGCAATTTAAAAGCCGCATGAAAATTAAGCAGCAGTAGTGGTGATTGTGGAGTATAAGGCAATGCTCTTTGCAGTTCAATGAGAAGGGCCAGCTCTATGTTGCACAAGCACATTTCCCAGAATATCTTGGCAGACTGTTCTCATGCAGCACGGTATGTTAGATTAATTTAAAGATAGAAAAAACATGGCTAACTTTAACAAGATCTGCATCCAACAATGTAACAAGAAATATGATTCCAGAGAATGGTAAAGAGAAAAATGTCCAGAAGATGAGGCACTTGGATGCATTGGCTACTTACTTAATTAGCAATATCCCTGATCTAATAAAATTACCATACTATGAATCATCTTGCCACAGTTCATTCAACAGAGGTGTCAATTATTCTATCAGTTGACATTTGCACTTTTTTAATTTTTTTTTTCTCTACTCATGTGGTTTCTTTGTTGTTGTTTTTCTGTTGTTGTTATAGTTTGTTTTGTTCGGGGTATTTGGTGTTTTTGTTGTTGTTTTTGTTGTTGCTGGTTTTTGGCCTGGGCAACCATGGCTCTCAGTCAAATCTTTGTCTCACATGAATTAGAATATGGGATCTTCTTGGCTCCCAGTCAGCTGCATTGTTTTCATCTAATAAAAAACATCAGTGGAAAAATTCACCACTACACAAAAGCAAATAACTTGAAGCACTTTAACGATTGTGTATTAGTGCTGGCATGCTTCAAAAATAACTGCTGAACATTGCTGAGAGGACTGCAGGACTATATAATTATTTATGACAAGCTTTCAGCTTTTTTTTCTTCTCCTAAGTGGTCAGTGTTAGTTGAAGGCCAAACTAACACTGTGAAAATAAAGGAAGAAAAACAGTGGGGTGCTTTTTATAAGACAACTGTCCTCCATCTTCATTGACCCATGGGTGACAATGCTAAGCATACTGTGGAAGACCCAATGTTCAAAGGTGCTTGGACTTCAGATTTCATAATGTGAAATCCATGGCTGTAAATAGAAAGAATGAAGAACCATGAATAGAAATGAGCAGGAAACAGTTTATTCCCATTCCAGGAATATGTTCAAGTTGAGAAACAGTTTTCCATTCCATATTGGGATGAAACTGAGACCTTTCAACTTTTTCAAGAAAAAATAGAGCAAGTGAAGCTGTAGCTTCCTCCCTCTTCCTGTTGCTCCCCTTCTGATCCTCCAAAAGAGCCAAGAAATATGGTTGCCAGTCTCCAAGGGAAAGAAAGCAGTTCTGAAGCCTGATTGCATGAGTCTGATCCATTCACATGACTGTTCTCAGTACTTGACAATCCTGTCATGCATTGCAGAAAAGTGTCCCAACCTGCAGGCTAACTCTGAGGTCAGATAAAATTTATGTTTTGTACTTAAAATGGCCCACCCTGTAGCACAGATGCATTTCCAACAATATTTTTTCTGATGTTGACGTATTCCCACTAAATATCTCAGATCACATTGACTCAGTTTCAGTACTCACCCCCAGACTCTCTCTGCTGCAGGGTTGAGCAGAACTCACTGATTGTTTGAGCACCCACTGCCACTAACAGGACCCTGATACACTCCCACATCTCACATAAATGTGCATTGTACCTTTACTGTAGGAATTCTTTCACTAAACTGAATGAAAAATGTGCAGATAACTGGGAGTAATACTCATACAAAGACAGCTTTCTGGAGTACACCTAGGAAACTTGTTCTTACTTTAAGAACGTCCTCATTAACAGTAGTAGTGATTGAGTAGTAATTCAAAGAGTGGTGTTCTGCTTGTTCCTCTATCTAAATATTGGCATTATATTTTGCTTGTATATTGCTATCTTTGCTCAATTTCACTGGACTATATGCATGTCTAAAATTCAGCTTCTCCATAACTATTTGCAACACTGTAGCCATGGTTTGTCATGTCTTATTCAAGCTGGAAAATCAGGAAACATGTAGAAATTTTAATAATGTGCTAGCCCTTGTATTTTGTGACCAATAATAATAAAAAGATACTTTGGAAGCGTTTGAAAGATAATCGCCCTATATAATCATTGCCATTCTGTCACTTTCTGGGTCTTTTGGGACACAAAAATTAGTGCCAACATTATCAGATACTGTCACCCTGAATGCCAAGGAAAGTGAAGGTTGGAATAAAATTCCATCCCACATTTTTAATTTCCCAGACTGAATGAAGGGATCAATACACCTGTGACCTTGGTATACAGGTTTATAAGGATCTTCATTTTACAAGCAGACACCAGTAAGAATTTGAGGAAAATAACAAAAGCTGGTAATGACACACTCTCAGTTGCATTTGTACATGTTTGGGTGTTGCAGGAAGAAGTTAAACTATTGCAATGCTCAGTGAAATATGCTGTGAACACAAGTGGGTGAATCATTACTTTATCCATGTTGTGTTTCTGATGAAGCTTCTGAAACATTTCAGCCCAGGCAGTAAAGACAACAGCATGAATCTGAATTCATAAATTATTTTGTTTTGATGGGAAACCTGTATATGTGACTGAAGTAAACTGGAACATCTGCTATTTCTACAAAGTTGGACAAAAGAAATCTCTTCCACTTCCTCCACACTTTGCAGACAGAGAAGAAATAGGACAAATACAAGATGAAGTTCAGTACTTGAAAAGGTTTCAGGTGCCCATAGATCCTATTCCAACAAGCTTGCTAGACATGCTTTGCTGCTTAAGTCCTATTGACTTTTCATTGATTGTCTTTAAATTCTGCCCCTTTAGCACAGAATTTCATATTTTGCAGAAAGGCAGAACCTTCCCTGAGGAAAGATTTTTATAGCTCATATTGCCTGATGTTAGTTTTGCTATAATGCATGTTTCAGAGGAGGCTGGGAGTGGGAGGAATGCACTGTAAATGTGAGGGTCCTGCATTCAGCTGCAATGAGCCTCTGGGGAAGTAAATTCAGAAATGGTGAGTGAGTAGCAATTCCTATTTAGAGAATGAATCATAGAATGTTTTGGGTTGGAAGGGACCTTAAATATAATCTAACTCCGGCCCCTGCCGTAAGGGGTGAAGTGCAGTTAGTTGTTTATACTTCACTTGATAGTTGCCAGGGAGCTAGGAAAAGAATCCTAACCAAAAACCTGTTAAGTTCTTGGTGTCTGATGGCATGTGGATGATACGAGCCAGGCATCTGTGTGGCTGTAACAATGATATAAGACATGATGACCAAGGATAGGTCTGCCACTAAGAAACATGCTTGAAACCCTTTCTCCCTGTGTATATTAAAATGCAGATACAAGTAGTCGTAATAACAAGCTGGAATGGAGGAGCTGCCAAAAGCCTTAGAAGTCTCTTAAGACTTGCAGCAGATTTCTACAGAGAACAGGAATGGTTCTTATTGAGGTCATCAGTTTTACCAGGCTGTTTCTATATCTGGTCAGACCAGAAGATGAAACATGAATGCACAAAGGAACATTATACTGCTGTGTCTTCCAAGAGATCTGAACTGCAGATGATTGTGCCTAGCAAAGACATTATTGATGACAGTTTCTAGGAAGTGAGAGCTTCCAGCTTTTCTCCTGGGCTTTCTCACACTATGATGACTAGTGGAAGAGCTGTCAGAGGACACACAGACATTTGAGTAGTCTCCTAGGACATGTAATCCCAAGATGCTTCAGGTTCTACATTAAGTGCCAAAACTTTTGGAAATCAAGATTGTTATGCTTATAGTACAATGACACTGTTAAGGCAGTAAATATAGACTGGAACTGAAAACTATCTGTCCACAGTCATATTAAGGACATCTGTGTTGTGAATTCCTCAGCTAGTTTTTGTTCCAGAGAAGGTTTAGGGCAACAGCCACTTCTCTGTGCTGTCGCATACCTTGCCAGACTGTTTCCACATTTTTGCTTACTTTCTAGAGTAGTGACAAACATGATAACTCATCTCAGGTCAATTCAGACTGACCCTGACTCCTGATGTCTCGTTGTGATGACTCTGTGTGCATAAGTATCTGTGCTCTCACCTTTTCTGTCCCTGCACAGTAACAGAGCAATGCAAGGTGGTGGTGTTGTTTCCAGCTATTCTGCACAGTAGAGGGCAGAAAGGGAGCATGGGCTTCACTTGCTTCTCTCTGCACTAGGAAGCCCAGATGTCAGCTGGGTATGTAGATAACACCTTATTTCATAAAGAAGCATCTCAGCTACTGTTGTTTGCATGCTGGAGCACTTAGAGTTGAATCCTTCCCAGATTCTTCCCTGGAAAAATAGGTCTCCACACTGTTTCCCATCTGGGCCTCTGACCGACTTCCACAATAGTCCAGTGTGATTAATCAGCATTGCTCTGCCAGCTCAGGGGAACACGCATTATACTCTTTCCAAACAATATCAAATATTGCATTAAATGTGTAGATGGTAGTTTCCATTCTTGAGCAAGTCTGAAGAGCAACAGCTTTTGTTGTTGTTCTTGTTGTTGCTGCTGCTGTTTTTAAATTCAGATTGATTTAAGTTGAATCTGAATTTTGTTGTTTTGTTTTGTTTTGTTTTTTCTCCAAGGTACAGCAGCTGTGTAAGAGAACATTTCACCATAAAGAACAGGATGATTCACTGCATTTCTCCTGAGTACAGATTGTTGACTTCTCCCACACAGTCTTCATAAATTAGGAAGGAAATTTGAAAAGCTCCACAATATATGTTTCTGATTGTTCTTGGTTTACAGAAGTTAAGTTAGACCTCAAGTCTTTATTTATAATACAACAGTTTAAAATGCATCAGATAAATAAAAGCTACACTCAGGTGTCTCAAAGTAACAGTGGAGCCATGTGGCATGATTTATACAGGAGAGGCAATGAGTTCAGCTTCAGAAACTCACCTTCCCTTTGTAAGGCCTGAGACTACCGAGTACCTTTGGGTCTTGGGACCTGTTCCTCAGCTCTTACATGAGGAACAGGAAAGTGGGATTGTGCTAAATTTCCATTTTCAAGTGAACTAAAAACTAATCTCCTTTAACTCACTACACCAACTATTCTCAAACAGGAGTTTAACTGTCTGTGAAAATGAAAACAGTTGTCTACAAAAACATCCAGCGTCATGTATGTAATTACTATTCTATGAGAACAAGAAAGAGGAGCAGAAGGCTAAGCATCCATACCAGCAGTAGGGATTGTTTTTCTCATCCCAACATTTGTTTTTTCGACACAATGTATATTTAGTACAGGAAACCAGCTAGTAAAACTTGCCTGAAACAAGATTTGGTTCCATGTTTCAGACTACAAGTGAAATGTCAGAAGTAATTCATTCAGGAGGTGGCAGGATCCCTCCAGGGTGGTTCATCCCTCAGTTAGAATAATAAATAAATAATCCCAGAAGCCTTTAAAATAAATAAATAAATAAATAAAATAAAATAAAATAAAATAAATAAAATAAAATAAAATAAAATAAAATAAAATAAAATAAAGGCAACATGAGAAGGTTACCAGAATGTTGTAGACTTAAAGTGCACCCTTCCGTGGTTGCTGTAGTAAATTGCAATATATCACACTGTAATTCTGTCAACAATTATTTTCAATCATTCCTTGAGACTTGTAGGCATTCAAGCCTAATTCTTCCCTATAACAAAATAAAGATAGCTTAAGAAAAACATAAATTCAAAACAAAATCTAACTTAATTAATCATGTATGGTGGGAAAGTGTTCTGCATTTGAGTGATCTACAAGCTCCTAGCATTCAGCTGCAGTGAGTTTTTACTAGGGAACAATTGAAATATCATTATCTTTTCAGCTGGTAATATCACACTTGCTAGAGCAGGGGCTGGAATACCTTGGACCAGAAAATGCTGATGCAACTTCACAGACATAGTCTTTGAAATCAAGGCTTTTGGGATGAAATTCCTGAGCTGTTTAACAAAGAAGAAGGTTCAAGGTCTCATTTCATGAAAATGCAAAGATCCCAATGATCAGGTCTTCAGCAGCAATAGGGTTTCAAAATATTTTGAACAAATGGCAGAATAAGCTGACAGGAACTTGTAGCAAGGAAAAAATATGTCTTGTTCATCTCTGGTTCTGCCATGAACTGGGGACACGTGGACTGTACATTTTCTGTTTAGATAATAATAGAAACTGAGATTTGGAATTGCAGGGTTCAGTCCCAATGGACAGAGAGGCATGTGGATTAATATTTACAAGCTTCTTTTCCTTTCCTTTCCTTTCCTTTCCTTTCCTTTCCTTTCCTTTCCTTTCCTTTCCTTTCCTTTCCTTTCCTTTCCTTTCCTTTCCTTTCCTTTCCTTTCCTTCCCTTCCCTTCCCTTCCCTTCCCTTCCCTTCCCTTCCCTTCCCTTCCCTTCCCTTCCCTTGCCTTCCCTTGCCTTCCCTTGCCTTGCCTTGCCTTGCCTTGCCTTGCCTTGCCTTGCCTTGCCTCGCCCTGCCTTGCCTTGCCTTGCTTTACCCTTCCTTGCCTTGCCTTTCTTCCATATTGCCAGTTCTTCCAGTCCTGTTCCCTGCTCTCTTTTCTTTAATTCTCCTCTTCTTACTTGATCTAGAGAACCTTTCTTTCTTTAATCTGGGTAGGAGAATTGGCAGCAAGAGAAGCATTGGAAACAGTCTGTTGGTTTGCAGTTTCAGTGCCAGGGAAAGAACTTTAAAGAGTTGTTTCAAGGAAGAATACATGCTTATTGCTCTATGAAAGAAGTTCAGTTAGCGTGGGAGCTCATGGAGAGCAGTCATTATAGGCAATATCCAGAGGGCACAAATGTCAAATCCTAGTAATTTTTTGCTGAAATCAGCTATTGACCACACGCTCCTCACACAGTGTATTATAGATGATGTTAAGTTTGATTTTACTCTTTCTCTTTTTTGTACCTCTGCCACAGTAAGCACTCAAAACTTATGGCATCCCAGTAATGATGCAGCTCTTCAACAATTTTCATCTTAATCATCTTTTTTGTTTTGCATGGAAAAAATATTAGCAACTCTAAAGACTGGCACTTCCTCACCTAACTTTAAATTAGAAGTTGAAAATCCAATCTAGATAGGTGTTT
Organism: Stictonetta naevosa; assembly: GCA_011074415.1. Taxonomy (NCBI): domain Eukaryota; kingdom Metazoa; phylum Chordata; class Aves; order Anseriformes; family Anatidae; genus Stictonetta; species Stictonetta naevosa. Next base: position 47,956,437 of record CM021697.1, read on the forward strand.
TTTATATCTAATTAATAATATAATTTTAGTGTTGAGTATAAATGAACAATGAATACTTCAGAAGCATGAAGTGGAAAAATTAACTTTGACCTCAGGAAAAGTATTTTTAAATATATTTTGCACTGTTGATTGGGAAATCTTTTAGAAAAAGGCTGCCTTGTTCAATGGTATCATAACTTAATACATAGTACAGATATTTCTCCTATTCTTTACTCTGGCTTTCACCCTGAAGTTGATGTTTTGCCTTAGTTGTAGAATCTACCCCCAACCTCTCTTATCATACAACAACTGAGGTTGAGAGGGATGTCTGGTAGTCATCTAGTCCAATCTAGCCCATCTAGACCACTTCTTGAAGTGGTCCATTTAAAACAGGTTGGTCAGAGACACTCTGAGTTTTGAGTATCCCCAGGGATGGAGATTCTCTGAGCAACTCCAATATTTGACCATGCTCACAGGGGGAAAGAATGTTCCTTTAATGGAATTTGTGGTCAAATATATATATAGCAGAAAATGAACAGAAAACCCTGATTTTCACTTATAATTTCTTCTTTTGCTACACAACCATCTTGCCTGGCAAAACCAATAAAGGAAAAGATTTTATAGCTCACAAACATCTCCTTTATTGAAGCACTCATTTCAGTACGTGTGCTTTTCCCAATATAATATGAGATTCTGCAATTGCCTTTGGAGGTATTTCTGTACTGTGAAATCAAAGTTACTTCTTGTTATGGTGGAAATAACTTATTATTTTAACATTTAACGTGTGCAAAAAAAATATTAGCATCACAATCTAGTCTACTAGTCCAGGATAACCTGTTCATATGTTCATACCATCAATGAAGTAAGCTGAGTACATACACAGCTTTGCAGAGCAAAAAGAATGTTTTCTTTCACTTCTTCCTTGTCCCTTTCCCTTAAAGTAGTCTATGATCTTTTTTAACCCTTTCTTAAGCCTCCTGTAAACCCTTTGTCAGATTAGATAGCCCTCTCTGGAATGTGAAGTCAAATTTGGTTACGTTTTTTTTCTGTCTTGTTCATACATGTAAAGTACTTTCTACCACACTTAGATTTGATATATACTGCTTTGATAAAAGGAGACATAATTATTACTTTTGAAAAATACCATACCTGGAATAATTTATGTTTTAACAAACTATGAGAGAAAAAGGTGTTGGGCTTTTGGTGTTTTGTTGTTGTTATTGTCATTGCTGTTGTTATTTGTGGGGAATTTTATTTTTTTTTTTTGGTTGGTTGGTTGGTTGTTTTATTAGTGGGTCAATCTGTAAAACTTCTGAGTAAAATACTCCATGTGTTATATTATATTTGTTTGTCAGATAAAAACTTTTCTGAATGAATTTCAGTAGCAAATAAGACAGATATCTAATATAAATTTTAATGCAGTTCTGTACTTTTTTTTTCACATAATTTACTGTTTGCATTTAAGATTGAAAGAGGTTGTAAGAGTTAGCTTGTTACAGATCTAGTTTATTTGTAGCCTCTTCTACAGAATACTTCATTCTGTATCTGATCACCTCTCAGGAATCATTAATATATTTGAGGTGATTAAATGATTAAATGGTTACAGAGTTTATCCCTTAAGATTTTTTTTTTTATATAGCTAAATTCAGACTTAAAGATGTATTTTTTTCACTACTTTCTGTAACATATTTCTGAGAAGAGATGAGAGTGTTTTTCAGAGTCTGACCACAGCAGAATCACTACAAATTATGTCCGAAATGAATTCTGATTTCTGGTAGTGTTGAATGTCTGCAGCTTCCATTAGCTTCAGCTGGTGATGAGGATAATTTGCACCTGAACACTGTGTTTTAAAACTGGAATTCCTCCTTGTATTCCACATGGATATTTGTAAGCTGGATATTTATGACCAGTGAAGGCCCGTCTCATACAAAGCATGTGAGTCTCACACTGTTGTGATTGTGTCTGTGTGACTTCGGGGATAGTCTGGGGTAACCATCTGTTATTGGCATCTCCACTAGAGTGCTTGAAAGTTAGATTAGATTAACTTAATTCTCTGTCCCAATTTAGCATTGAAAAGAGAGAAAGAGAGAAAGAGAGAGACAGAGAGAGAGAGAGAGAGAGAGAAAGAAAGAAAGAAAGAAAGAAAGAAAGAAAGAAAGAGAGAGAGAGAGAAAGAGAGAAAGAGAGAAAGAGAGAAAGAGAGAAGGAAAGAGAGAAAGAGAGAAAGAGAGAAAGAGAGAAAGAGAGAGAGAGAGAGAGAGAGAGAGAGAGAGAAAGAAAGAAAGAAAGAAAGAAAGAAAGAAAGAAAGAAAGAAAGAAAGAAAGAAAGAAAGAAAGAAAGAAAGAAAGAAAGAAAGAAAGAAAGAA
>CM021697.1:47958882-48024471 GCA_011074415.1 Stictonetta naevosa
TAAGAAAGAAAGAAAGAAAGAAAGAAAGAAAGAAAGAAAGAAAGAAAGAAAGAAAGAAAGAAAGAAAGAAAGAAAGAAAGAAAAAACCTACAGATTTGGTGCTCATTTCAACAGCCCACAGGCTGTTGGAAGTGTATGGAAGGTTCTGAATCCATCTCTCCTGATTTTTTTGTCCAGCCACAGGGAGCAAATTGTCCACTCTTCCACTTCATTTATTACATGAAGCCTACAGTTTGAATTCATCCCTCATCCATGATTGCTGACTTCTGTTACCCTTTCATAGATACATCATGTCTACCATTACTGAAGGAACTGATCTGTGTTGTCCTACGTGACAAGAAAAAGGTCTTTTCAAGGTCAAACTGACAAGATTCACAGCCGTTAGTTATCAGAGACCAAAAATAAAGATGAGCTGAATATAGCAAATAGGATTTATTTGGGTATCAGCTATCACCTCAAAATAGCAGAAGACATGGTTGCTGAGAGAAAGAGATACAAATATAGTTTAGAAACCTTATATAGTTTTATAAATAACAAGATAAATTTATATATAGACAGTTATTAAATAGGTTTGCCACTATAAGGATCTCTATCTGGTTCTCTCCATATAGAGAGTCACATTCTTGTGAGGCAGCAAACTAGTATGGAGTAGTCAGAAAATGTGACTGGCCTACATCTGAAACACTTTTATTGCTCATTAGCATCCCAGGCATTAGTGATTTAAGTGGCCCAAATATGACAATTAAGTTCTCCAAGTTTTCTCTATCACAGTGTGGTTAAGGAACACCTCCAATATTTATATTGTAGCCTGCAGCCACAATATAAATTGTCTTTATTTAGTAGGTCTGCAAAGTCTGATAGGTATACCCATTTTGGAAAAATCTGGAGTTTTGTTATTTCTACAAATAAAATTAATTTTCTCTTTCTAGGTCAATGTTTTTTAAACGTAGTATACAACTACAGAAACTACACTAGAGACATCTAGTTGGATATAGTGTTAGACTTGGAAATGTACAGTTGGCATCAAGGATAATTTATATTAGTGAGTAATGCAGACCAAAAGGAACAAATGGAAGGTAAAAAATTAAAAGATTATATAGCAAATTATTTAAACAAAACATCTCAATGGGAATTATATGGTATCTGACTTTTCCAGACTTTTCAAAATGCTTATACTTTGTCCTGATTTTTGTTTCCTCACTGTGTTTGAGTAATGGTCGTTATTTGCATTGAAATAAGTATGCTCCCACACCACACTATTTGAATTCTGAAAACTGTTTAAACTCACTAAAGCCAATTAAAAAGTACACACTTAAAAATTCCTTATTTGGCACACTAGAGAAAGCAACAGAAACAATAGAATATGAGCCTGAAGACCAATTATAAAATGCAAATATAGAGAATGAAAAGTGAAACATTTTATATTGAAGAAGAAGAAGAAGAAGAAAAAGAAGAGGAAGAAGAAGAAAATCACTGGAGAGCAATATACAAATAAATAAAAACAAAAAATTAGCTCAGAAACAAAGACTAAACCATCAAGTTATATAATATGAACACTACCACCTCTTTTACTGGATTTAAAACATGCTTTCTATTAAGAGAAATATCATTTGGGTGGATGCTGAGACCAAGAAGGTATGTGACTACCAAAGAAATTTAGTATCTCAGCAGTGCAGTTACTTATAAGTAAAATTATAAAAGTTATTATTGTCTTGGTGGAAACTGACTCAGTTTTGATAAATTTTAAGGAATAAATCTCTGGCCAGTACTGGTGCTTCTGGTTAAGGATGTCTTCCTTTTTCAGTCTGACTTAGAACAGACCTAAACACATTTTGAACGCACTAGTACAGAAAATGTCTCACACTAATGTTCTCAATGTTGCCAAAACTGGTGAAAATAAATAGTAGAAAATGTCCCAAGTGTAGCTTTAAGAAAAGTGGACTGTTCTGACAGGTGAGTGTTATTTTCCATAGTGTATATTTTTCCCTGTCTGTAGGTGGGAATCTATAAGCAATTAAGCATAAGGAGATTTGGGCTAGGCTTTATATTGTATTACTGTTCATTTGCATGTTACAGAAATACAAAGATCAGAAATAGGAAGTGATAACCTGTGTCCGGACCTCTGTACATATTTCAAAGTAAAAACGAATGGGAGATGAAAGCAATCTTAAACTGTTAATGTCACAGTAGAACCAAACGCTAACAAAATAGGACTTTAATAAAGACCTAACTCCAACACATAAACAGAGTTAAGAAAATACAAGTATTGAAATGATCTTTTTTTTTTTTTTCCTTTTTTTAGTCTAAGTGTAGTGAACTATTTTCAAACACAATTATTGTTTCAGATAATCCAGTTCAAATTATCCCAGAGGAAAAACAGATTCATAGAAAGGAGCAGACATCCTAGAAATTCACCAACCTAGAGATAGCTTTCAGACTGACTCTAAGTACTACCTGTTCTCTTTTCTAGAATATGGTTAAATAATAGCCCTGAAACATTTGCATGGGGTGATATTTCTGAACAATGTAATAAATCTTGAGATGTCTACTTGGAACTCTTATTAATTTGAAAGGCTCCAGTTGTGTTTGTTGCTAGTGGTGGGGATGGGAGGGTGTATGTGTGTGTGTGGGCAAATGTGGTGAAGATGATGTCATTCATGATAGTGCAACTAAAGCTGCCATCCCAGCTGACTGGGTGGGATCTTATAGAAGAGGTGGTTTAACACTGTTTGTTTCACTTTATGAACTGTTACATACAGTTTTTGCAATTCATATCTGTATCTGAATATGTTGTTCGCTCTCTTGCTCCAGGAAACATTTTGAAATTACCATGCAATTTCTTCACCACTGATATAGAAAGAAAATCTGTGTGTGGCCTTCCAGGCAAATGGAAAGAAGGGGACAAGGAAATGTGACTTCAGAATCTTACAGGTTTCTTAGTGTTGCCTGCACTGGTAATATCCCATCTTTCTGAAACAGGGCATAAGACTATACGGGAACACTGAAATTTTCAGACCTGAGTCCCTATAATCACTGGAAACCATAGTGTAGATATCTGATCAAAGGAACTTGTACCCACCATCCTGCCACCATGTGCTATCAATCACTTCCCAATGTCCTATAATAAAGCCATTATCAGAAGAATAAATGCCACAATTTAATGTTTCTCTAGCAGAGTTCAAGGAAGTGAGACCATCACCAGTCACATAAAACCCCCAAAATAACCCAGGTTTTATTAAATACAACTCCAGATGAACCAAGGAAACAGACCTCACATGAGAGCAAAACAAATACGTCTGCCTTACTGGTCTGGACTGTCTGTAAGGACTGGGGAACAGTATTTTGTAAGTTTAAATTATCTGAGGTATCTTTGTGCTTTTGAGCAAGTGTATTGTGTCTGGCTGGGATGTTAACTCTCCCTGCAGCAGCCCATACAGTGCTGCGCTCTGCACTTGTAGCTAGAACAGCACTGGTATCACACTGGTGTTGTGTCTGCTTCTGAGAAGTGCTGGCACAGCATCAGGACTCTCTCTAACCTTCCTAGGGGGTAGGCAAAAAAAAAGTGAGAAAGAAACATCACCAGGGCAGCTGACCTAAACCAACCAAAGGGATATTCCATACCATATGATGTCACACTCAGAAATAAAAGGTGGAAAAAGCAAGAAGAGGGGAGGGGTGGGTTCTCGTTGAGAAAAAGGCCGGCCCCCTCCCAAACACCGGCTACATGCGTTGAGGCCCTGCTTCAAGGATGTGGTCAAGCATTGCTCATTTGTGGGAAGTAGAGACTAATTGCTTTCCTCTGCATTTCCACATAGCCTTTACTTGTTTTGTTTTGTTTTCCCTGTCCCCCTCCCTTTCCCCTTTCCCTTTTTTCCCTTTAGTTAAATTGTTTAATTAATAATAATATTTCCTTATTTTTTTTCCTTTAATTAAATTATCCTTATTTCAACCCGTGAGTTGTTCTTTCCTTTACTTCTTCCCCTCCTCATCTGAGGAGGGGGAGTGAGAGAGCGGTTGTGGTGTTCAGCTGCCTAGCACGGTAAAACCACCACAGCAAGACATGCTAACCTGACATGAGGGAATGTAATACCACTGAGAATGGGTGAATTACATCCTTTCTCCAGATTAAATTTCCCATCCATAAGTAGATGAGGTGGGAGTGGAGTATAAGTGATTTCCTGAACACCACAGACAAGAGCAGAATTCCTAGAGTGGGGAGTAATGCATTCATTGAAAATACAGCCCAGGTAAGCTGTGATTCATGTTGTTTAGTCCCTTCAGAGAGATCAGTTGCTATCTAAAGGTTCATATTACCCATCTGATTTCCTATTCCATGTATTACTTAATTATACAAAACCTTCACTTTTCAGCTGCGAATCTTTTCCTTTGCATTAATTGAGAAAAAATAAATAAATAAGTAAATCAGGATTTCCTGACATTTTCAAATCTTAAAATATACTTTCATTTCACTTCCAAAGAGTTAGGAAGTATTTCCATGTGCAGCATACTCTTTTTAAAAGTGGGGTCACAGTCTAAAAGTCAAAGGAATATTACTATGTGTGAAGCCTTACAGATAATTTGCTTAGCAAATCTCCATACCTAGAACATTACTCACGTCTCATCTTTTACTTCTGGAAAAAGAACAGATTATAAATATAGCAAATTAGAACTTGATCCCATCCACAGTATATGATAAAAGAAAGTTCAAGAGAGAAATAAGTGGATGGATGTTCTCTCCTGGTAATTTATATATTATTTCTACAGTTTACTTATATGGCACAGGATCATGTCAAATATTCCACAAAATTTCTATGACATACATTCTTAGAGAAGAATATAACTCCTTTCATTGAACATCATCAAAAATATTCAGAGTTCTGCTGTGAATAGCCACTAAAAAAGCTTGAGCTCAATGTTGATTTAAGAATGTTTATTATCACTTTTTTTTTTTTTTTGGGGGGGGGTCACCTGTTTTTCAAAATAAAAAATAAAAAAATGCAGAAACATTCTACATCCGATGCTTTGAAAGCTATGTCACTAAGGTAAGTTACCTCAAAATTTTCCAATATCTTTAATACAGTCCTGTGTTTTGTTTTTGTTTGTTTGCTTGTTTGTTTGTATGCAATGATTATTTTTTCTCTCCTTCTACAGAAAGAAATAAATGTTTTATTTAAATCTTTTTATTTCCAGGCTTCTGGAAACTGATGTGATTCTGTTAAGTCACTCTAGGGAGGGTATGATCTCAGTTATGTAATATTTGTTTCTTGTCTCATAGGACATAGATCTCAGATTTGGAAGCATAGATGGTATATATGAGGGAAACCTGCCACTTCTCTCACACAGTGGTGAGACAACTAAAAGGGAATTCCTTTTGTTAAACAGTTGTAGCACTGTCTGATTTGTCAAGATATTTGTTCCCTTTTTAACTTTCTCCAGAAAGATAGGGCACAAACTCTGGGGGATTTCCATCCTATGTTTTACTGATTACAATGTTCTTGCATTACATGTGACAGGAAATACCTTGCATTAGCTTTATACTAGCTAATTCAGGTACAAGTGACAGGGAAAATGTTGGGTTCAATGACAGATTAAAAGCTGAAAAAGCAAAGTATGTAAGTGGTTAGTTTGTGCTGAGCCTCATACTGCTATCATCCTACAGACTGCAGGCTGTATAGCCTACAATTAATTTTTCTATATCTGTAATATATACACATTATAACAGAATATAGATGACTGCTGTTTAGAATTACAATCTGGATCAAGGAAGAGTGAATTCATTATTTTAACAGGGAAAATAATATCACCATATGTTCAGATAAAAGATAATGAAGACCACCACAAAGATTATATTCCTTGTCAAGACAAGAATGGGAAACTGTAATGGATTTTTGTTCAGAACTGATTTTATAACCTATCACATTTAATGGCATCACATTCACATGACCTGACTTTATGTAACAGATTTATCATAGCACAACTGACTGAACACAGAACCTGCATTTTGCAGTAACAGTCAATGTTTAGAGCAACTCAACTACTCTGTGCAGATTTTATTTTTTTCCTTTTTCATTGAAATTAAATGTAGACTTCTTCACATTAAAAGGATCTGATTGCTTAGCATGTATACACCAGTGAGCCTTTAATTAAGGTCATGCTGAAATTGTCACCTGGAAAATTGTTATAATTCCATTTTTAACTGGGATTATTTATTTTATTTTTTTATATTTTTTTTAGTAAATAATGTCTTTGAATTCATCTATCAGTACTAGCTAATAATTGCCTAATTAGTTAGCCAGTTGCAAGATGACAAAAATAAAATATCTGAAAGATATCATGTTCCTGTAAGTTTTCTAAAAACTGATGTCTAGAGAAGAGAGAGGGACTCAGCCTTGTACCAGTGAGGGCGAAGCATGGGCTCAGCCACAGGCAATAAACTTTCCCTGCTGAAGCACCTATCAGCTCTTCTTCACTAGATAGTCATCCAGTTTGTAGGTAGGTCTAAACCCACCACCACAAGCAGTGCTCTTGCCTAATATGACAGATAAACAGTATGTCAAGAATTTTTTATGGCTGTGATTTATTTCTCAGCTAGTTTTAATTCAAGGTTTGCCTAGTCATTTCAGAAAATATCTTGTGCAGGACTGCTAAAGATCATTTTTCATTTATCATCAAGATGAAACTGGGATCAGATCTAAATTTTAATTAACTGCTTCTGTTTTCCCAGTTTTCTATGACTGTTTGCATGTAAGAGTCTTTGGGGATTTTTTTTTTTCTTTATTGACAAACATCTGGATTTCTGTGGATTGCAAGTAGCCCCCAAGGATCAGCAGTTCCAAAACACTCGTTCAGGAACCCTGGGACAGGGAAGGAGGAGAGCTGTCAGAGACTTGCAGATGTGGAGAAATGTAACAGAATCATAGAAGCATAAAATTATCTATGTCAGAAAAAGTTTTCAAGACTATCAAGTCCAGCCATCAACCTGACCTACCAAGTCCCATCCCTAAACCATTGGCATTAGTGCCATTTCCACACATCTAAGTACCCCCAGGGTCAAGGACTCCACCACTTCCCTAAGAAGCCTGTTCTAATGCTTGATCACACGCACACACAAACACACCATGAAGAAACTCTTCCCAATAGCCAATTTAATCCTCACCTGATGCAACTTGGAACTGTATCCTCACATCCTATCTCTTGTCAGCTGAGAAAAGAGACTGACACCCTCCTCACTGCAACCTCCTTTTTGGTAGCTATAGTCAGTGATGGGGTCTCCCCTCAGCCTATTCTCCAGGCTAAGAAGCCCCAGTTGCCTCAGTCACTCCTCATAAGTCTAGGTTTCTAGTCCCTTTACCAGCTTTGTTGCTGTACTCTGCACACACTCAAGCAACTCAATATCCTTCTTGCAGTAAGAAGGCCGAAACCGAACACAATATTCAAGGTGCAGTCTCACCAGTGCCACATACAAGGGGACAACCACTTCCCACATCCTGCTGACCACACTACTTCTGATGCAGGCCAGGATACCATTGGCCTTCTGGGCCAAATGCTGGTGAGTAGGGTATGAAGATCAGACAACACAGATCCATGGGAAACCAGACTTCATCTATCCTGCTGGAGTTACTGAATTTTCTACCATTGCTTTTCAGATTCATTTTCAGTTTAGGGAGAAATATATATGATTCTGTTAAAAATCTCTCTCCTTTTTTTTTTTTTTTTTTTTTTTTTTTTTTTTCCAGAAATTTCTTATGGGAAATTGAAGTGGCTATAGCTCATCAGACTTTGCTGCCACTGATGTGTTGCAGAATGTTGCTTGATGACCACAGAATCTGCACTAGATCAACTTTGCATACATTTCATATGCTCACTGTTCTTTTACAGTTCTGTGGTCAAAAATGCTGCATCACTCTGCTCATCTTTATTCTGATAATATAGTAAGCATATACATGTGACTATTTAAAATTACCATAGGTTTAAGAGGGATGATTTTCCCTACCTCACTTTTTCAAGGCAATGCCAAAGCTAAAATTTCATTCTGAATGTTTAAATAGTTACGTGCATGATCCATATAGTAGGTTGGACAATGCATCACATTAAGTCCCTATCACTAAAGCATGATATTAATATATGCTGAACATGATGTCTGACAGAGAATATTATTTATAGTCAGAAAGTCTGAGAGTCATTTCAGAGAGAAAATATTTTTAAGAATGTTCTTATTGACCATGAAAAAATATTGAAGTGAGAAAATATCTGTGCTGTAAAGTCAGTGAGAAAAGTCCATTTTGGTGCAAAACAAATCTAGATTTATCACTTCCCTCACATTATTCAACAAAGTACATATCAGTTGAAAATTTTGGTTGTTATGAATGTTAACATCAGTTACCAGTAGCCACTTGGATCTAGTAAAACAGTTTTGCTTCTCATGGATGGTCTTGGATTAACATCTACTGCCAACAATAAACACACCTAAAGCCTTGGAAAGAGCTCCAGGCCAGACAAAGGACTGCATTGATGCACATTGGACATAATTCTCCCCCTTGCTTAAAAACCCCTACTACACAACAAAATAAAATAAAATAAAATAAAATAAAATATTTAAATAAAAAGAAGGAGAAGGACATTGTAAGAGCTGGTCAGGCCACTTGATACTGCATATTACATTTTCTTTCTTTTCTGGCCATGCATGAATAATCTCATGAATTTGGAGTTTAGGTATCACAAGTTGTCTAACAAAAGTACAGTTACTCATGAATAATTTGGATTTCAACGTGTACATGAAGAAAATGACTTAACACAATGCTTTTTGTATTAAAGCCATCTGTGACTCACAGCATCATCATGCATGATATGGGGTCATTGTATGAAATCAGTAGAGCATGAAGGACAATGGAAATGGCATATGAAAAGCCACTTCAGGATGCCAAACACAGTTCCTGGAAATGGTAATGATATGGTGTTTGAGGAAAGTAATGTGTTTACAAATCCTGCTGATGTTGGAATCATCTATCTTTTCCATATATCCTATAGTTGTACATGAGGTTTTGGTGCAGTGTAATGGTGTTATTAGCGTGAGTTTTTTACTTGGGTATGAGAAAGATATGAGTCATACAGCTTCTCCAAAGGAGAACAGATGAAATGTTTTTGCTACACTTATGTGTACTCTGTGTATGTGACGTATCCCAGAAAGAAAAGCTGATCTGAGGTATGGTAGACTGCCCTTAAGTATTATGTTGTACAGTTTTTCTCAGTGATGTCTACCCATCAGCTTTTGTAGATTAATTCTGTAGCCCATTAAAATCAAATATAAAACTTAATTATTTCAGCAGCTCTAATTTTTTTCCTGTGAGTTCTCAATCATTGCAAAGAGGAGAGATATAAACACATCTGAAATCTGAAATAGATTTTCTGCACAAAAAGAATAATTTGCATATAAATAAATATTGTCTTCTTCTTCCATAGTCTTTTACACATGAATTTGAAGAATCCTGTGAGTCTGCATAAATATATTCATGAAAGTTTGACTGCAGATTATATAAAGATTCCTCCATTTTGACATAAATCAAATTAATCCTCTTTGAATCTTCACTGAAATGATGATGCTAGGCTAAATAAATCTCTTTGAATTCTCATTAACTGTTAGTACAGCTGATTCTTTGACTGGTTCATTAGCATGCTTGGTGGCATATGCTCAAAAAGAAAAAAAAAAAAAAAAAAAAAAAAAGAACCGTACAATTTAAAGCAAAGTAGAAAAAAGCTGTAGATTCTGCCTTTGTCTTGTACACACTGCAAGGTACATGGAGCAACAATCTAACTTTAGCAGTGCATGAAGTTCTTCTGAATTGCTATTCAAAGTGTTTTCTAACTTTGACAAAGTACAAATTAATTAGTCAGCTGTATGTAGATTTTCAACAGTCAAACACAGTTAAGGCTACAGAGTAAAAAAAGCTTTAAAATATCCACTGTATAACATTAACAAATAGATATCAGCAAATAAATTCACTACTTTGTAATGGTAAAACTTCTAATTCAGCTTTAATGATCTTAGAAAGAAAAAAAGAAAAAAAAAAAAGAAAAAAAAAAATCAGGCTTTTATTCCATGAACTTCTCAGTGAGATAATTTTACATTACATCTTCCAAGAACTGGAGATTCTTATCCAATTCCCTGCCAGTCCTACAGATAGGCTAAAGCTATTATCTACTAAAGAAAATACATAGTCTGGATAAAACACTACTATGTTTAATAACTGAGAAACTATAAAACTTGGATGAAATCTTACTGAGTTTAATAGAACTCAGAAGGAATAAATGCCTAAGATTACAAAGGAAACTGACCAATCATCAGCCATTTTCCTTGCTATGCATCAACATCAGAGCTGCACAAAGCTTTTTTTCATTCAGTTTCCATGATCTAACAGTGCTCCACAGAACAAGTTCAGCTCCTTGTCTTGTAGCAAGTGTGGGTGGGATTTCTGAGTGGTCCTTGTTTACATAAAGGACATGCACAGCCTAGCTTAATACTTGTGGTTGAATGTGACGGGGTGCACCACATTAGGTACAGCCACACTGCCTGACTGGTGTTTCACAACAGGGTAGTATATTATTTAATCCACCATTAATATGTTCCATGCTAAGCATAATGCCTGCTGTCATGTTTCTTGAACTTCACAAGCTAATCAAAGTATCTGCTTCTTCTTACATAACTATTACAATGCGGTCTTAGAGGTTACTTCAGGATGTCTCTTACAACTTCCTATTAGTTACGTAACATTCCAGAAAATCACTCCAAAGACATGTCTAGAATTAAGGGAAGATGTATCAGCTTTATGACTTCCAGTCCAAATGGAGAAAAACTTCTTGTAGTATGTGTATCTTCACTGAAAAGGCGAATCATTAAAATCCACATGGCAGATAAACTTATGTTATTCCTCTTTGCATCTTGGAAAACTGTTGCTGCTTATGTTATTTTCCTTTTGTGATAAGCAGAAGACTCCTTGTAATCCCTGTTCACAGAATGACATTGCAAGTTATCTACCTTGATAGGGATGGTGTCCAGCTCCACTTCCTTCTGGGTATCCATGTTCTTGTCCAGCTCTCTCTGTCCACTCAGAGCAGTGCTCTTACTTCTAACACTTTTCATGTTAGTTACATTGCAAGGTTCAAAGAAAAGCACAGAATAACTGTATAAAAGCTGTATTTCACAAACTGTTCTGATCCCTATAGATTCTGAAAGTTATCTATAGAGGAATTCACTTTCTTCTTCTCTTTTCTTTTTCATCCTTACCTTGGGGAAATGTGAGGAACAGCAGCCACACCTAAAGGAAGCGCGAGCAGTGTATCAAGCTGTATGGAAACAGAAAGTAAGCAGTAGATCATCTCAGTTAGAGCAGTATGTCTTGGCGTCTTTCCTTGACACCACCCCCGCTATCCCAGCCTCCTCTGCCCCTCCCACACTCACACATCTAAAAAGCAGATGGAAAATATTCTGCCAGAAGACATTGAAACACAGTGTTAGAAAGTTACTCTCTTAAGGCTGGAGAAAGTGATAGAGAACTCTGGCAGGCAAATTAAGTTATTCATAGTCAGTGGCATTTTGGAATGAAAAGCAGGAAGGAAATAGAAATCTGAAAGTTACAGGGATTGTACAGGAACCATCTGGGACACTGGAAGCACATGCACTCCAGCTTGCTACACTTCAGAGAAAGACCCATGTGGCTAACACTGGGTTAAGGATGCGTTACAGGTCTTCCCAGTTTCTTGTCAGAACTGAGCATACTCTAATGCTGCTATAACATTATGGATATAACAGAGCCAACACTGCAAAATCTGGTTTCCATAAACAGATTTTAGTTTCCCCAATGGCAATGATGCTCAGAACCTGAAGGTCCTTATTTTGTCCAATTTCATGTTTCCTTGTAAATCTCTGAAAGACTATGAGACACAACCTCACAAGAACTAAGCTACCCCACAGTCAAAATGAAATCTGTCTTTTCTTTATGTGACTCATTAAGAAAACTGCATTGCATATTATGAAATTATAGGACCACATAATATCCTTATTTGGAAGGGACCCACAAAGATCATCAAGTCCAGCTCCTGGCTCCACACAAGATCATTCAAAATCAAGCCATATATCTGAGACTGTTGTTCAAATGCTCCTTGAACTCCGGCAGGCTCGGTATTGTGACCACTTCCATGGGGAGCCTGTTCCAGTGCCCAACACACTCTTGGTGAAGAATCTTTTCCTAACACCCAACCTGACCCTCCCCCGTCACAGCTCCATGCTGTTCCCTCGGGTCCTGTTGCCTGGATCCAGAGCAAAGAGATCAGTGATGGCCCCTCTGCTCCCTCTCATGAGGAGGATGTAAATCATTATGAGGTTGCCACTCAGTCTCCTCTTCAAGTTGAACAAACCAAATATCACCAGCCACTCTATAATAATATTTAGAAAGTAATCCAGTTCCATCTCCTAAATCTTGCACAGGAAAAGAAGGGAGAGTTAAAAAGAACCGTATGTGAGAAAGAACAGGCACAGCAATTAATGTTCTTGTGAACATATTGAGATACCATGGTGATGGGTACAGGAGGTCAGCCTGGAAATTATATTTTCCTTTCTGTTATATCTATCTTCTAAGTTTCAGACATATGATGTGGGCAAATATCTATTGTCTTTTCCATTAATAGATCTATTCCACCATGTATTCTACGTGAGTATATAGATGTGTGGAGTACATAGATCTCTATGCACAGACAGATATTAGGAAACAGAAATCTGGTGAAAGTATTTCTTCTTTTCCTTCTATCACCAATATTTTGAGTTTGACTCCATTAACAATGATATTATTAACTTCCAGAATTATATTAGGCTAACACTGTATTTAGAATATACATAACATCAACTCTATATCAAGTTCTTCCAAAGCATTTTTTTGTCTTTTCTCAAAATCAGTACATTCTTCTATGGGTTCTTCACTTTCTTCTCCAATCCATGGAAATAAAGTAGCTGACATATGTTGCAGAAATATTCCAAGCATTATAATTTTCCCATCATCACAATCTCATATTGCAGGAAACTATTTTTTGTTGGAATTTGCAGATAAAACAGCACCTGCCACAGTAATCTAATGACCTGAAGGAATTGTTACACAATGAATCATTTTGGGTTTTATTGTAGAAATCACTGAAGTACATCAGTATCCTGTGGCACATTAGTCTAATCAACATGCAAATTGTTTAGGCCAGGGATCATGATTTTGGTTATAAATCACTTAGTAAATGTAGGATAAAAATAGAAAAAATATAATGAAAACAACAATAACCAACATGAAGAACCAGAAAGGAAAGGAGTCAGTAGGGAAAAGATAAATGTATGTCAGTAGGAATGTGAAGCATGTGTGCCTGTGTGTAGATAAATGTGACCAGATTGCTTGTTTCAAATTTTTTAACATTTTAAAAAAGTTTTTGCTTGAGGCACACCAAATTTTTCTCAAGACTGATTGCAATGAAGGTATTTGACATGCATGTATGTGCTACATGGGGTAGCATAGGAAAATCATCCAAATAATCGTTCAAATATAGTGTTACATTAAAATAAATTATTAAATATCTTTTTTGTTTTCTGCAGCTAGTTTGTACAAATATTTACCAAAAGTTATAAGCAGACTCTTTAAAAGCAAAACTGCATAAAATACCTCATTTATATATAAATTTCCTGTTCTTAATTCTATTTATTTTTTTTTTGAGGGAAAAAAAATACATTTAACACACAAAAACTACTAAGTACTATAAGGATTTCAAGTAAGAAAAATTTTGTGATGTGAATGCAATTGGAAAGTAATATGGACTAAGCACCCTAATAATCTTTTTGGATGATTATTTAAGAAATAAAAAAAAAATAGATTTTTCTTAATTTATTACCAAGATTTGAAATGCTTGCTTGTCCATTCTATTAAAACAGTTTTAGCACTTATAAACAGACGTGAACATGAGCCAACAGTGTTCCTGGCAGCCAAAAGGTCCAACCATACCCTGGGTGCATCAAGCACAATATTGCTAGCTGGTCATGGGAAGGGATTTTCCTGCTCTGCTCTGTACTGTGTGTAGTTTGGGGCACTTCAGTATAAGGACATAACTATTAGAGAGTGTCCAAAGGAAGGCTATGAAGAAGTGAAGGGTCTAGAGGTCAAGACATATGAGAAGCAGCTGAGATCACTTGGTTTGTTCAGCTTAGAAAAGGGGAGACTGAGGGGAGACCTCACTTCAGCTTTCAGCTTGGTTTGATTTTTGTGTGGCCCTGTGTGAAGCCAGGAGTTAGACTCAATGATCCTTGTAGGTCCCTTTCAACTCGGTATATTCTATGATTCTATGACTATATCCACAAGGCGTGGGAGCAACCTCACTGGGCAGAGAAGCCTCATGTCCTGCATATAGTGTAGCTCCATCAGTGTAGCATTATGGGCAAGCCTCTGCTGGCTTTTTCTTCCAAAACAAGAATTCTGGAGCAGCCCTGGAAATCCTCACTTTATTGTGAACACATATGCTAGAGTGGATCTCTAGCATACAAGAGTGTCCATGTCAGGCCAGTCTGAAGGCCAGACTGTGCCTCAAGGGAAACATTTTACCAAGCTTAAATCAGAGGGATTGATTCCTCTTCAGTCAAAATGTGCCCTTTGAGGAAAGAGATGGCAGATGAAACAGAACTGAGACCACAGCAGGGCCTGATACTAGATGCAGAATTATGTTGTTACTGCTTCTTTTGTTAAAGTTATGGGTATCCTGCACAATATTCTCTTTTGATATTTGGATGATATTGCTGTTGTTATTGTGGCTTAGTGCCAGCAGCAGGGTTTGGGCTTCCCCTATCTGGGCACACAGGGTGAAATCACGGCCTTGGTGAAGTTGGTAGGGACTTCTGTCATCAAAATGTGTTGGACTCAGCATGTACCTGTCAAGAGAGTATAAATCATCTGTAGCTAAGGCTAACACTGGCAAGCAGAAAGTAATCATATGGAGACAATTCTGAAGGCAAGGATCTTGAATCCCAGAACACCGTTGCAAAAATGGATCTATAAACACCTCTGTCATGTGTAGTGCCAAGATTCATAGGGGCACAACATTCAAATACCATCTCTTTACTTCTCCAGGTTATTGCATATAAATTTATAATTTGATGTAGTTATGTAGTTGATTTTCTTAGATAGGTAGGTAGATAGATAGATAGATAGATAGATAGATAGATAGATAGATTGATAGATCTTTAAATATTTCCTCTTGCATATCATGAAAAAAATGAGTTCTCATCTTGGATTTGATTAGGCACTAATGCCTACACTTAGCAGTGCTTAACGCCCTCTATGGATAAAATTCAGAATCACAAAATAATCCATGCTGGAAGGGACCTCAGGAGGTCTCTAGTGTAACCCCTTGCTTAGAGCAGCGTCACCTCAGGATCACACCAAGCTGTTTAGGGCTTCATTCAGGTTGTTGTTGAAACCTCCCACGAATGCAGAGCTGCTCTGGGCCCTTGTTCCGCTACTTGACCGTCCTCCTCGGGAAACAACTCCTCCTTAATATCACACCTGAAGCTCTCCTATTCAGGTTACTCCCCTTGTCCTTCTGCTATGCATATCTGTAAAGAGTCAGGCTCTTTGATGGCCTCCTTGTAGGCACAAGAAGGATGGTGTCTTGTCACTCTTGGTGCACTCTTCTCCAGGCTAACTGAACCCCATTCCCTCAGCTTTTCCTCTTCTGTTTGTTGTTGTTGTTGTTTGTTGTTAGTGTTGTAATTTGGCTATTTTGTTTTGTTTTTGAGTAAACTAACATTTTTGAGACTTCTACTCTCTTGCAAATGGGGCTGAAAATGACCAATGTGCTCAGAAGTCATTAAAGGGAACTGATGAACAAACAAATGATGAACACAGACAGTCCTTTTTATCTAATTTGGAGGTGAAAAGAGGGAATAAAATGGATCTTCTCTGGCTAACACTGAAAAGCTTTTCAAAATGGATGAATCACATCAGATCTGAAGCTTCTAAAAATTCTGGGCAGTGCTTAAGCAGCACTGTGCAGAGAGAAATAAAGCAAAACAGCATGTCAAAATGCAGCTATAGGAATTTAATCTGCTCGACCCTGAAGCAGTCATTTTGATAAAAGTCCAACTAAAAGAGTTTTCATGGAAGCTAACTTTAGCCCATTGAAGCTAATCACCTCTGCAGCCAGTGGAAAGAAACAGAATCCTGTGATGCTCCTGCATGCTCTATTGCCTCTGCCCTGGCTATAGAGACAGTCTAGAGACATGAGCCTGAGTGGGTTCAGTCAGCCTTTATGAATGCCCTACAAAAACCTGACTACACAGTCGTGATATTAGGTAAGCAGCATCCACTAACGGCAGTTCTTCCTGGCAGCCCAGTCGTCTGAAAATCATCCAAAGCAGAAGTTTAGCTTCAGCACAGCTAATTCCTTTCACAAGTTGAAGATGAGTTAGGATGCCTGTAACTGCCCCACTTTTTTCCATCTCAAACATATGTGAGGTGGATTGCGGGTAGAAGAAGCTGTATTGCAGGTATCTCCTCCCACATGCAGCTATTTGGAGGAGACTGTGGAGAGAGAACAGGCACCATTTTGAGATGGTTAAGGGAGCCAAGGGAGCTAAAAGCAGATTGCCCAAACCTGCTGTACTGAAAGCCAGACAACAGCATAGGAAATGAGGTAGTGTCCATGTAGCACCTGAGAAATCCCTGATTCCTTTTCAGATGTACTCTTTTTTCATGGCATTCTACTTCACATACAGGATTTGACAGCACAGGCAAAGTAACATGATGTCAAATAAACACTAAATGGACTTGCAGCAGCACCAGCAGCAGGTCTTTCATCATTGTCAATGTATAAAACCTACTTTAATGAGTTCAGACATGTCTTGGCTTTGCTACAGCAATATTGACTGAGCCTCTCTTTTAATTAAATAAATACAACACACAGAGAGAATTAGCTTCATGTAAACCCTTGAACAAACATGAAAAAATCCTCCTACCTTAACCCCGTAATCACACTGATAAACTCGCATTTCCTTTCTTATAAAACAAACAGTGCATATTCATTCTTTATTTAATGGCAAAAAAATCACATGCCACCTTTACCTTAATGCTAATAATATAGTTGGCATACTTTACTCACAGGCTTTGACATTTAGTACCCTTTTCCTAGCTGTATTTGGAAGACCTGTGCCTATTCATAACTAGGTAGACAGGTGCATAAGTAAAGAGATATTAACAGAAGAAGAGGCAGAGGATTTCCATTATTTACAGTAGAAAGGAACGTTAACCATCAAAACTGTAGATACACCATTCACACATGTACATCTGAGAATGAATGGAGCACAGTAGATTTGATTCAGACACCTTTCTGTTCTTTATTTCCTTTCAAATGGGTCACTTACTACTGGCTATATACCTAAAACACTAATTTGCTATTTACCTATTTTCTTATCTTGAAGCTTGAAGCACATTTGGATTTTTGCATGACAGCATTAGTGCAGTGTCCATCAGTTGAATCAGTCCATAGCCGTGTAGGTCTTTGCTGGTACATTTATGTACTCTGCTCTTCCTGAGTTGCTTAGTTGTGTGACGTCAACTCCCTGGAGGCTAGCAATGTCATTATCATTACCAGACAAAGACAGTTAGGTAATTTTGTCTGATGGGAGTGCAGATATTGACCTGAACTAATGTATTCTTATTTCCCAGAGAGATGCTGATTGTAGAAATATGACATAGTAGGGTTTGCTAATATTCATCTAAAGGCTGTGTTCTTTTTTAGCAGAGAAAAGCTTTTACATTCACATTTGATTTCATCACTTGACATGTCTCTACTCTACTTGCTAGACTTGAGTCTCTTTGACTTTTTAAAAACAAGTACAAGGTCTTAGTCTGTGTGCGCCTGTGAAATATTTTTGGCAACCTCTAATTTGCACATTTTCTGACCCAGCAGAGAAAATTACCAAGACTATTCAATAGGCTTTCTTTCTTGAGGACATTCAATGAAGAAATTCCTTCAGGGAAAGGAGACTTGTAACAGTCATCACATCTGATGTACCTTGTGACCACAAGCTATATGTATCTTGCTGTGTTTTTTCATTGCTGAATGCTAGCAATGCTTTTGGAGTAAAAAATCGTTGCCTTAAAGAGATTACAATTTGCACATTTTATTGCAATATCCTTGAAAAGTAGATATATGCTGTACATATAATAAGTGTTACATAAACAGATTGTGGAAACATAGAAGTTTAATAGCCCTTCTGGAACATTCTGTAATTATTATAACAAATATATATAAATATATGCCAGAAGTACACCTCCAACTTATGAATATATGACAAACTTGTTTTCAGTAGAAAACTGGTTAATAAATACTGTAGTGTAACTGCTTAATGATACAGTCTGGGATTTTGTGTAATATCCTCAAATGTAAACTTTGGTACATAAATACAAATCACTACATGCAAACTGCAATAAATCTGATTTATGCTGAAGTCAGAATCATATAACACTCTCTCCAGATGTTAAGAAAGCAAAGCTAGCCAGCCCCAAAAAGGCAATCAGACTTCACTGAGATGTGTAGTTTAAACAGTGCTATCATACTCTACTAGCTGTGGTGGAAAAATAACTATGGAGACTGCTCAGCTGAGAAATCCAGACAAGCAGCCATTGCCATCAGTGGAAAACACAAGTTTCCAAACACCGATAAACTTGTTATGACTCCATGACAGCCTTCCATAGTAAAACCTTTTAGTTGTAATATCATGTAACTCTATTTGCAGTGGGAAACCCTAAAAAAAAGAGGAGTTTCTTTTAAGAAAGCTCAAACCATTTTATTCCTATTTCAGCCAATACCAAGCTGTATAAGCATATAGAGGATGTAGTCTGAAAGTAAGCAATACAGACAGAAGACAATTAAAAATAAAGTATCTGTAAGAAACAGTCACTTACACTTGCCTCAAGTCACTAACTTGCCTCAAGTCACCAAGCTATATTTCTTTTGTAGAAATATTGTTTCATGAAAAGTACATGTAAAGTACATTTTCAAAAGAAAGGATACTGGTTTTGTTTTTCTTTGTCTAGAAAATTGCAGAAGTAAAGCTATAAATCAGTGGATGACCTAATACTTACAGGATACTCAACCTCAAATGTCTTTTCACCCTAGGCAATAAAAATCATGAAACCATGTCCACTTGTGGCTTCATCTGAATGTTTTTTCTGCCCAAAAGAAACAAGAAAAAACATTTGCAAACACTGTCTTAAAGAAAAACCAGATGGACAACCACTACCTTATTAAGTAAAGCTAATTTGCCACTGCTGTTGTACTTGTATTTCAGAGACCCAATCTCATTTTTTCACACAAGGTTTCTTAATGAAAAGGTATAATTTATTCATTGTTTTTCTCAAGGGATTTGAAGATTTATTATTATTATTATTATTATTTTTTACCAAGCTGCTTTCTTAAACTTAACCAAAACATTCTTTTATGTAGCAAAGGAGATTTTTTTTTTTTAACTATTAAAGTAATGCTGATGCAATAGGCATATACAAGTTATAATAGGTTCACATCTCCAAATTAATGTATTCAAACCAAGTGGACTGGTATGTTCAATAATCAAACCTATGATCAGAGCATTACTCCATTTTTGGATGACTTTTTTTTTTTTTTTTTTCAGGATTTACAGTCAAGATATTTAATGTAATCTGCATACTGTACAAATCCAGCTTCTTGAACAGTTGTCTTAGAATACTGCTGTGAAGTTTAGTAGAGCATTTCATGCTACTGTATTTCACAACCTTTCCCCTTACATTTTCCCAGCTATAACAACTGTACTTATTGTAACCACCAATGATGACTATGTAGCCATCATGACAACAGCACTGAATCTTCAGTCTATTTATCAGCCTCATGAAGGTTTAACTTGACATTTGGAACTAAGAAAGGTTTTACCAAGTGCCTTTTTTTTCCCCTTTGTAGTTAATACAGAAACCCTAATTAATGATTATGTAGCTGAGCCTCTGTAGCATCTTACAATTGATCCTCTATTACACTGGCAAAAAAGAGGATAATGTCGCCAGCATTTACAAGCTTGGCAGTAAAATACTTGGCACTTCATCCCACTTGGGCTTCATTTGACAGAATTTGCTAAAATGGCCTTGTTTAGGGCATAAGCTGGTAGAGTGATTTAGTTCAATTAAAATAAATTCACACTCTTTTCCTTGTTTTTTAATATCGTTAAATATAATTATATTGCTCCTTTTCTGTTGATCCCATAAGTTAGGAAATTCTGCAGGCTAATATGTTTATATACCTAAAGAAAAATTCAGCAATGTAATATATGATGTAACTAGGATCCCCATCCTAGTAACTAGTAGGAGTAAAAATTGTAAACTGTTGAGGGAAAAAAAAAAAAAAAAAAAAAACACTCTTTTCTTGCTATGAAACTGGTACACAGGTCAGATTTTTCTTGAAGTAGAATAATAAAAGATGTCAGTATTTCACTGTTTCTCTAGGGTTTTCAATAATTTTCAATCTAAGATTAACAAATATATGTATGTGTATACTGACACAATAAACCCTGCAGAATTGCAGTTTCCCTAAATATACTGTGACTCAAGTTAAAACCATAAACCATGCAATAAAAAGTGAAGTTACTATTAACTTGCACTTTTGAAATCTATGAATGCTAGTGCAGATGTCACTGTGCATCCTTGAAGATGGAAATCATCACCAAAATCTGTAGTTTGGGAGTTGCAAAATTTGTAAGAGTGTTATATTGGAGTGGCAGAGCCTTTCTTGAAGAGTTGGTTCATCTTACCTATATCCATTATGTCTGAGCACCCTTCAGATCTGTGGACCCCAGCTGAAAACAACAGCCTGAGGTGCACAAACTTAGCTGAATGTAGCTGTATGACACAAGGAATCACAGAAACATTTTTGCATGTCTGGTTCTATGATATGAGGAAACAGGGATATAGCTACAGGAACTTTTTACAGCCTGTAGGTTACTGTCCAGGTGCTGGCTGGATGTAAACCAGCTGTTTTCCAAAAGCAACGTCTGTGCTTGCTGCTGGAATCAAGGAGACCAACACCTTTGTGGGAAGTTTTGGTGCAGGCACAGGACTCTGTGGACACTGCTACCTGCTGGCTGTAATTTTTATCCATGGGGATGACCAGGACTCTTGTGGCATGTGCTGTGCTCTGTATGCCATGTTAAAAGGAGAGAGCAAGGCTGTTGTGCTGAAGAAGACAGTCGGTAGGAAGGCAGAGAGTGTGCAGCTGATGGCAAGTTTACTGGGGACATTGGATGTAACCTGTGAACTGGCTGGGAAAAATGGTCCTTGGTTTGCAGTTCTTGGAGAAACTGAGTCGTCCACGTGTAGGGAAAGCAGAGGCTTTGCTGTTCAGGACAACTCACATTGTGCCTCAGCAAGGGAAATTTTGTGACCCTATTTAGATGTGGACATGCGCTTTTCTTCCTACCAGAGCAAGTACTAATAAGTATTTTATGGGCTGTGTGTCCCTCACAGTGTGAGGAGCAAAGCTGTGGCTGTGTTAGCATGCAGACTGCAGCACTCCTATGTGCCACAAGACTTTTATGTGCACTTGCTGGAAGGGTATGAGCAATCTCTCTGCAAAGGTAAGTAAGTGTCAATGAAGCCACTTAATTTCCTCTAATTTATAAACAAAACATTTTTGACACGTACCATTTATCCATCTCTGCTACTTCTGGTTCCCTACTCATGTTTTCAACATGAGATCTGAGCTAATACTTTCTGTATTAGCTCAGATCTGCTCACTGACCACCTCTGCACAGCTTCCAGCTGCTTCTGCTGCATTCTTTTCCCCATATGTGCCCTTTACAGATGAACAAACATCAACATGGCAGCTACAAATGAAAAAGCAGGAGCAGAGGAAGCAACACCAGAAGAATGACAATGGAAATCTTTTATAAGGGTGGAAGGAATACAGTGAGCAAGTCTGGGGAATCATGAAAGAAAGTGGTGGCCTCTGATACAGAATTAGGAAAACCCTGACCAAATGAAGGTAGATTTATATTAGTTATTAGGAAGAAAATCTTTACTGTAGGAGTAGTGAGGCACTGGGACAGGTTGCCCAGAGAAGCCGTGGATGCCCCCTTCCTGGATGTGTTCAAGGCCAGGTTGGATGGGGCTTTGAGCAGCCTGACTTAGTGGAATGTGTCCTTGTCCATGGCAGTGGGGCAGTGGATCTAAGTGATCTTTAAGGTTGCTTTCAACCATTCTATATGATTTTAATTATATAATAATTATATGATTCTTATGATATAATATGATTATTATATCATTATATGATTATAATTTTCTAACTTATACTATCAACTATGTGGGGAAAAGGGACTTGGAATGACTTGTTTAATTTCATTATATATGTTTAAGGACAGCTGTCAATTCTTAGTTCATTTTTAATTATTGGTTTGTTGCAAAAAGCTGATATAGAAGATTGGTGGATTTTGCCAAGGCTGTGAGAACCAGCTGAACA
The DNA here is from genome assembly GCA_011074415.1 of Stictonetta naevosa. NCBI lineage: Eukaryota > Metazoa > Chordata > Aves > Anseriformes > Anatidae > Stictonetta > Stictonetta naevosa. Next base: position 47,981,431 of record CM021697.1, read on the forward strand.
GGAGTTTAGCAAATTTTGAACGTGAACCACTGAAGGGCCAGAGGGTAGACCCAGGGAACTATAGGCCTTTTAGTTTGACCTCAGTGCCAGGGAAGCTCATGGAGCAGATTATCTTGAGCGTCATCATGCGGCACTTGCAGGGCAAGCAGGCAATCAGGCCCAGTCAGCATGGGTTTATGAAAGGCAGGTGCTGCTTGACGAACCTCATCTCCTTCTATGACTAGGTGACACGCTTAGTGGATGAGGTAAAGGCTGTGGATGTGGTCTACCTTGACTGCAGTAAGGCTTTTGACACTATTCCCCACAGCATTCTCCTCGGGAAACTGGCTGCTCATGGCATGGACTGGCATACGCTTCGTTGGGTTAAGAGCTGGCTGGATAGCCGGGCCCAAAGAGTCGTGGTGAATGGAGTCAAATCCAGTTGGAGGCCGGTCACTAGTGGAGTCCCTCAGGGCTCGGTACTGGGGCCAGTCCTCTTTAATATCTTCATCGATGATCTGGATGAGGGGATCGAGTGCACCCTCAGTAAGTTTGCAGACCAAGTTAGGTTCATGTGTCAATCTGCTCGAGGGTAGGAAGGCTCTGCAGGAGGATCTGGATAGGCTGCACCAATGGGCTGAGGTCAACTGCATGAAGTTCAACAAGGCCAAGCGCCGGGTCCTGCACCTGGGGCACAACAACCCCAAACATAACTACAGGCTGGGAAATGTGTGGTTAGAAAGCTGCCTGGCAGAGAAGGACCTGGGAGTATTGGTTCATAGTCGGCTGAATATGAGCCAGCAGTGTGCTCAGGCGGCCAAGAAAGCCAACAGCATCCTGGCTTGTATAAGAAACAGCATGGCCAGCAGGTCCAGGGAAGTGATTGTTCCCCTGTACTCGGCTCTGGTGAGGCCGTACCTCGAGTACTGTGTTCAGTTTTGGGTCCCTCGCTACAAGAAGGACATGGAGGTGCTTGAGCGAGTCTGGAGAAGGGCTATGAAGCTGGTGAGGGGTCTGGAGAACAAGTCTTACGAGGAGTGGCTGAGGGAGCTGGGACTATTTAGCCTGGAGAAGAGGAGGCTCAGGGGCGAACTTATCACACTATAGGTACCATAAAGGAGGCTGTAGCGAGGTGGGGGTTGGTCTATTCTCGCACGTGCCTGGTGACAGGACAAGGGTGAATGGGCTAAAATTGCACCAGGGGAGGTTTAGGTTGGATATTAGGAAAAACTTCTTTACTGAAAGGGTTGTTAGTCACTGGAATAGGCTGCCCAGGGAAGTGGTTGAGTCACCATCCCTGGAGGTCTTTAAAAGACGTTTAGATGTAGAGCTTAGGGATATGGTTTAGTGGAGGACTTGTTAGCATTAGGTCAGAGGTTGGACTCGGTGATCTTGGAGTTCTCTTCCAACCTAGACTATTCTGTGATTCTGTGATTCTGTGAATCTGGAATTTCAGCTCTATCTTAAAATATTACTGAAGAATCACAGAGGAATCCAAAGGCAAGAGGTCAGGTAACCTCACTCTTTGGAATAAGCATTTCTATTTGATGTTGAAATGGCAACTATTTCTGCTAAACTTTAGCATGCAGGCTGGATTGTTTTTCCTTTAGGGTATAAAATTATGTATTGGGAAAGTCAATATCCACTCTGAGTAAATCAACCACAATATTTAGAACTGTGTAACACTTTGACCAACTCTAATTTAGACACTTGAAATTTTCAGATAGTGAATCTGATTTCTGTATTATTGTGTTGGCTTTGGCACATTATGATATTGTCAACTGAAGTTATAAATGAGTTATAAAAAATTTCTGCTTCCTAGGAAACTCACATTTTCAATATTGGATCATAACCTACAAGAAAGACTGCCAAAAAAAAAAAAAAAATTCAAATTGTCTTCAAAGAATCATTTATTCTTTTTCCTTGGTTTATGATAAATCATAATATTTTGTCTCACAATAGATTTTTTTCTGCAATTTTTACAGCATAATCTGGTCCGAGAATAATGTAGACATTATTTTGAGGAGGAAAATGGGTTAAATTCCCTCCAACTTCATTTTTTGTATGATTCTATACTTTTTTTTTTTTAGATTCAATAGCTATTTTGTACTAAAAAAAAAATAAAAATAAAAAAAAAAATATCACAGATCAGGAAAGAGAATATTTTGAAGGTATAAAATGTTTTTCCTACATTTTTTTTCTCCCTTCCCCCCAGGTTTTAGTGAAATCAGCAATTTCATCCAACCATTTTTGCTTTCATTAAGATTATATTTACCAATAGGAAGATAACTCCATGAAAAAATACATATACTTTTAACCACAGCATTTCTAATTTATCCCAGCATAAGTAATCTGAGAAGCTAGGACCATTGCCTCTCATGGCTCAGGATTTGCAATTCTTCATAAAATTTATGCTGTCTTTTCATATTCGTACCTCTTAACAATTTTTCCTGCCCTTAGCACATCTGGCAGGTAAGGCAGCTGCATGTGCGTGCAGCAACTAACACTCATGAATAAATCCTCATTTCAGGACTTCTGCATCTACTGACTTCACTAGAAGAAAAATCAGATGCTTCTGTTAGCATTTCATAAAAAAATGTCAGCTTCATATTATGTATGCATAGTTGGATCTAAATGCAACTCCCATGGGATTTACCTCACTAGAATAGGGGTTAACTAAGAGCTAGCAATACAATAAATCACAGTGTGAAAAATAGTATCAAAAACTATGAACCAGATTTATAAATACATGTATATATATTGCTAAGCACCTTGTTAAAAAACAGGAACCAACACAAACAGGGATGGAGAAACTCCAAATATTAGAAGCTTATGCTAATCTAAAAATCAGTTGAGTGTGTCATATAAATGATTTTGTAAATATCTCATTCTGGTTTTCTTGCTACATTTGTGCAAAATAGAGATTTAGTATTTATAAAGACTATTTTCTTAACACTAGATTAATTTGGTTCCTGTTTGGGTGAAAGTTCAGCTCAGTATTTATCTTACTCAAAATGCCTTACTCATATCTTGATAAACAAATTTAAATGATTGTCCATGATACAAATCTCTGCTGCAAGGAAAAAATAATAAAAAAGAAATATTGCCCAGCATTTACAGAATCTCTAAGTTTATAATTTATCTGAATGACACAGAAAGTGAGCTGAAGATTAGCAAATTTGTGACAGATTCAAAAGAAATCTGAATGTGTTTCAGAGTATGGTTGATGTGTACATTGCTGATGAGGAGACCTCAGGTCAAATTGATCTACAACACATACTTGTTCCCTGACAAATCTTAAATGGAAGACTGGGAAAGAAATTATCTCTCTGAAGAGGTTCAACTAAAGTGTCCAATGAATTAAAAAAAAAAAAAAAAAAAAAAAAAAAAAGGAAAGGAAAGGAAAGGAAAGGAAAAACTAATATTGAAGATTAAGTGATAAACCCACATTGCCTTTCAATTTCTAGTGCATATAAGCTTGCAATCGGTTTAATGGAAGGATATTCTGGCAGGCATGGAATTATGCCAGAATGGGGTCTGTGACATTATGTGAAATATCTGTGCTGAAATATTCCTTTGTCTTATTTTATCAGAACTAAACCAAACTAAAATTACCCTACATCTGAATCACCAGCACTCTTTTTCAGTGTCATGTTGATGTACATATTTACAAACATGTCAGACTGGACTGCCACAACAGTAAATGAAGCCTTGGGACTCCACAAATGTAATATCCAAATCACTGCTAATCAAGGTACAAGTAAAGGGAAAGCTTCTTCTTACTCATTTATGGTTCAGAGAGCAGAAGCACTCCAGAGTTAATTTTTTCAAGGTATTTCATTAAAACTTTAGTAGCCAGAAGAATTGAAACCTCCAATCCCAAATTAGATGGCAGCATTCCTTGTTCCCCTCCTTCTATCACCTAAACTTTAAAGTATGCAAACTTCATTGGATACATCCTTACTAAGATTTAATTTAGTTACCTATGTCTTCTGCATAAGCCCCTTGTGTGTATGCCAATGACTAGCATGCAACCTACAACTGCTGAAGATCCCACTCCAGCAGAGGTTCTCAAAACAGTCCCAAAGCAATGAGAGCATACTTTTCTTTGCAGCTGCAAGTAAGAAAAGTGTTTTTCAGTGCCATAACAGTTGAGAAACTCAGCCCTAAATTCTTCTGGCTCTGCAACTTGAGTCCAATCAATATCCAAGAAACTAGCATAGCCATGACAGGATGAGCAGACTAGGGACATGCTCCCCTTCCTGTACCTCATGGCAAAAATCTTGGAAAACGTTGCTTACAGAAGAGAATATCCAGAACTAGATTTCAGTGATCAGTGTTTTTTGGGATTCCTGGTTGGTGATTCTCAATACTCACACTCTTATTAATCAGTGGTCTAAAAACTTGTTTTCACAGCATGAGCTGGTACTATAAATGTGCTTTTCAAGTTGAATACCTTATCCTCAGCACCCAAAACTGTTTTCTCACATACACCTTCTCTCTTGGTTGCAATATCTTGTATTTATTTGTACAGAACTGCTTAGCTTCACTGCAGCTTAAGGTCCAGCCTTGCCCAAGCTTCTTGTAGGATGATGCTTACAGCATTGTCTAGGGAAAAGAAAGCTGAAGCTGAAAAAATATGAGTGACTGGGCACCTTAACCAAGCCAGTACAAGGAGACTGCTACCAGGTACAACTTTGACAGTGAGCTTTGCTTAGGTCTTTAAAGGTAAAGCTGGATAAATCTATTCTCATGGGAAAAATAAAAATAAAAATATACTTGGATGTGGATTCAGAGTTCAATATTTCAGATATTTCCCTTAAACTTTGATAAGTTAATTCTAGACACCGATAGATTATTTGCTGCAAAGCAAATAGAAGTGCCTAAGTCTCCCATGAAGTCTGCAGAGACTCCATCAAGGTCAGGTATCCTTTTATGGCAATGCTAGGGCCAACACTTGAAATATAGGCAATATCCTAACTCACTGTTAGGCATCTGTGTCATCTAGTGAATCTCTTTCAGGATTTCTGTCAAAAGATTTGAAATACAGTGCTTAGATTCCTCAGGTGTTTTGCAGTCCCCACTAGACACATCTTTCAGCACTGAAGACATCTTTTTAACTCTGATCACTGCTGTATCAGAGGACGAAAACTTTGTTCATGTCCAGACCCAGTGAAATAGCTTGAAGATTGAAATAGCTCTTATTAAGTCCCAGTTAGATTCACTAAGCAAGATTCACCTGTGTATGCTATTTTTATCATGCTGAAAACACAAAGTATCTCATCAGCCAGAAAAAAAAAAAAGAAAAAGAAAAAAAAAAAGTAAGAATCACCATAGAAATAAGCATAGCATCTGGTAATGCTGACTTTCTGCTGTGCTTTTATACCACCCTGCAGCTAGCATTAGCTTGGAAAGGATGGATGACTGGGACTCTCTTTCCAGAAATCTCTGCTCAGCTGTTGCATCTGCCCACTAACAGTTACCTTAATTTAAAGAAGCCTTCAAGGTTTTGAGATTGTTCTATTTTTCCCTTCAAACATAACAGCTTCCTGAGAGAAGACCAAAGGCACTATAAGAGGAAAAAATGACATAAATTCAATGCAGCAGCTTGCATTATGTGGGCAATGCAGTATTCTCTCAGGGTACCTATGGTTTAAGTTGATGGCTACTTCATGCCATAAGGTAGCATAAAGAGGAAGAGATGGATCCCCTAGGAGCTGTAAACACTTATGCCTGTGAGTTTGAAGAGTCTGAACTGTCTGTCAATGTTTGTGTCAATAAAGCAGGTCTCTGAAAAATCTACACAAAGTGAACTTCAAGGAGATGGGAACAGGACCACATAAACATTTAAATGAAGGTAACCAGAAATATCTTATGCTTCTTTTCTCACCTCTTTACATCAAAACTCTCTTTAACTGAAAAGGGAAATTTATCCCAAGTCAGTGAAAATACAGAGGTACATGACTCTGACCTTATTTTACCTATGCTAGCTCTAGAATCTTGTGTTTTACCCAGCTGGTCTCTAGCAGAGCTTTGAGTTTGGTTGGTTATGGGTTTTTATTTGCTTGTTTTTCTTTAATGACAAGTTTTACCTCTTAGCCTTCTTTTCTATCACCTGTGGGTTTGTTGTTTCAATAATTTATGTCCTTTTGCAGGTTGCAGTTTCATCAGTGCAGGAATGATATCATAAAATTTAAGGATGCTAGTTCACCTGCTTAACTGGAACATGAATTTAGAGAAAGAACAAAGTTAGCACAAATATTTAAGAGCTGAATAATAAAAAGTGTCCTTACATCTGTGTACTTAATTAGCTGCTTCCCTCAGGATTACAAAGATCAGTACCCAGGAAGAGAGGATCGTTTAAGTCTCAGAAGGTTAACTCCACACTGGAGGATTAGACAGGACCCAAACTGTGATGCTTAGTGTTCTCATTTCCAGAAGAGTGATGACATCCAGGACTCACCTTTTATGCTTAGCAGCGAGGTGAAACATTCATGGTGCTGAAAGCTGTGAGTTAATGCCCTCCCACCCCCGACCAAAAAAAAAAAAAAAAAAGTCATTCTGGATAGATTTTGGCAGGTTGCTGACTAAAAAAAAAAAAAAAAAAAGAATAAATATGTAATAAATGATAAATTCTTTCTTTCTTTCTTCCTCCTGTGTTATCAGTGGTGAGTATATTGCTTTGTCATACAACTGCCACAAAGACTAATCCTCCACACTTGCAAAATCTTCTTATTCTAACTGCCACGGCCCTGCTGAAGCCAGGGCTTATGTCCCTAAAAATAGGAGCAGGATTACTTAGGTTGCAGTCCACTGAAGTAGTTTAAAAGGTTTTCAGATGTGGAGTGATGAGAGAAAAAAAATGTTATTCTAAACTCTCAGAGCCCCAAATTACCATTTTAATCAACTTTAATTAAAGGCTTCATACATTGCCAGTACAAACACTTCCAGCATGAATGAATGCCTACCCCCTTATGAAAATGAAATAGCCAATAAGGCACTTATTAAATTCCTTACCTCACACATTTCATATCTGTCTCACAACTTCCTAGCTTTAGTCTATTGAATTGACTTCAACCTTACAGCAGCTCAATAGGGACTTTAAGGAGGATTTCAGCCATAATTGCAATCCTGACAATCCCTACTCAACTATGGCCTAACCCATGGCCTTCTGGGAAAAATCAGGCCATGATGAACTCAAGTGCAGCCAAAGCTAAAGGTTCACCTTCCTTCTGGTCAGGTAGTCAGGAATTTGGATCTCTGATGAATTTAGAGGGAAAATAATAAATAACAAACAGGCAGAAGTGAGACCAAAGTTTCGATAGAAGGTATCTATACATGAAAACAGAGCAATAAAGCCCAGACAGTGTTTTCCAGCACTTGGAAATATTTCAGAAGTTAAGACGTTGCTGAGCATAACTCAACCTTCCCAAGAAATAAGAGAGGAAGAGAACAAAATTTGTGCAAGTCTAGGACATCTTCAGTCTTGCTACATCTCTGAAACTCATGTCTAAGCTGTGTAGGTTCAGAAACTGGTCCTTCTTTGACTTAAGGTCCATCCTCTATTTAATATTCCTCTACATAATACAAAATCTATACTGGGAGGCTTGGTTGGAGCATTTCTAGAAAATTTAATGGGAACCACCTCCTTCCAAAACAATGTGGGATGTGTTCTTTCCTACACAAAATGCATGACAGCAAATATCTCTTTGTCTAAAACCATCATATTTGGAGATTTTCACTTAGGAAGTAGGACCTCTGAGTCAAAGTAATTCTTTTTTGTTATTGTTGTTTTGTTTTGTTTTTATTGCATCACATTCTTACCCCTTAATGAGTCACATTATTTGAAAAATATCCCAGTGTGAAATAATGTGACCCCTTATGTTTGGCAGTTGATTCAGGCTTCTCGAAGGCCTCAGATAAGAGACAAAATGAGTAGTATTTCTCAGTCCTCTTTTCTGTTTGCCTTGGTCAAACACCAGTGTAGACTGTCCAAGAGAAGACTTCGGTGGCAGACTGTATTGGATGGGGATACCTGTACTGAGTGAAGAGTTGAAAGTAGGTTTGTTCAGGGAAATTTTTCCCACTGGCTGAGAAGTGTGAAGGCACTGTGCTCTAACCATAACCTGGAGTTTTATTGTTCTTTGCAAACGTGTTCTGTCAACTGAAGTAGTTGCTAAACTTGATCTCCCTTTGATGATTCCCTACAGTGCAATGAACCCCAGCTCTTCCACAGCCAATGTGCCCACATTCATCTTCACTGTGCTGTTTTTCAACCATGTTCACACAGTCTGACTCCCACCGTAACTGACAGAGCAATTGGGGAAGTCTCAGTCACAGTGGACTGGAAATTATAACCCATGGATTGGCAACCAGGCAGGAATTCTCAAGTGAGAGCCCAGTAGGCATTGAGATATAAATAGTGCCATGCTTCTGTCCAGATCAGGTCCACTTTGGGAACCCTATACTTGAACAGTTGAACAAACACATAGATTTGGTTTCTACTGCTTTCTGTGCCTGGTTACTGCCAGGAGTGCTGCCTATATACTGAACTCATATGTAGTGTACCAGAGATGAAAATAACGTTTACAGAAGTGATATAAGACAATGCTGCAAATAGCAAATGTTAATTATAATAAAAAAATAAATAAATAAATGTGCATAATTTATCTAATTCCAGCAACTTTCTTCGTACAAGTAGATATTTATAATCATTATAATCATTATTAATTTCCTTATCAGATAACAGTAAAGAACCAATGCCAAATTCTAATAAATTGATATCATATGATCAACAATATTTGCCTTCATAAGCCTTCATAAGCCTTCATATTTGGTTAAATATACACATTTACATATACACATTTAATGACAAAAACATTTTAAGCAAGTTGCAATTAAAAAGAAATACATACTCTTATTACATTTTTATTGAGGAAACATTTTCAGCACAACTAAAAACTCTGTAAGATGTAGAAAATAGATTTTTTCTTTTTATTTCTTTTTCATTTTTTCCATAAATTTAGTGTATATTTTAGATTGTATATTTTAGATTTTACTGTTTAGTTGTCTTATTGTTTTGTTTGTTTGTTTGTTTGTTTTTCTATTGCTGAGTAGAAGAGACATACTTCATCTATTTCCTATTCCAGATATCTCACATGGATTTCTTCCTGTCTTCACCAAGAATATTCTGTTGATTTGACTACATACAAAAATCCTTGACTAATAATATCTATGACACTTTTTGTTACTACAGGAAGCACTTTAGGTCTTGTCACTTTCTCCATGTGGTCTTTTATTTTTATCATTTAATATTGTTCCCAATTGTGTCATCCAAGATAAATCTTTTGGGATCTGTTGATATCATGGTAATTTATGACATTGCAGAATGGCAAATCATGATTTCAAATGCAATGGCTGGGTGCCCACAATTTAAGCTTAGTTTTTCACTTCAAAAATTACTTTCAAGGATGTGATAGCAGATTGGTGTTTTCTTCTGGACAAACCTTCCAAGATGGAGATGCAGTTCTTCCAATATTCTGCATGGACTATCTAGAGACCATACTTAAGGCATTTGGTACAGAAATCTCCTTTTTATCTACTAAGCCATCACCAGATTTTTCTTCTGTCTACTAGTCTTCTACTTTAATTACTCACTTTTTTTCTCATCAGCAAACTACAATGTTTCTATAATTCTGACAAAGGTAATAAATAACCTTTCATTGCATAAACAGTAACACAGTTCCAGATACATACAAAAGGGTACATACACAAACATACAAATGTACATTCACTTTCAGAGACTCTTAAGTGCTTTATAAATAGAGGTCATGGACCTGCCATTGGATTCCTTCAGGTGATCCCTGACAGCTTTAAGATCAGATTGTAAAATTACTTATACTTTTCTTAAAGTTATACTTTAATTTACTTCCTAAGTGCTTATAATTAATATAATCATAAATCCCAATGAATGGAGATTATAATTCTATTTAAGTGTCTTTAGCAGAGATGGACTCTTATCTGACGCACACTATAAATTTCCTGTGTAATTTTGTACTGATCCATCTCTGCATCTGTTTGTAAAAATTTCAAAAAATAAAAAATAAAAATCAGAAAGAATATAATTCCTTTTTTTTTCTGATTAGATTTCCCACTCTGTGAGAAATGTATTGCTTCTGAGTGTTGCAGTTATGCACTTCTAAAGGCCCAAACTCCTTTAGAGTCTCCCAGTGCTGCTGCAGTACAGACAGTAATTTCTAATGGATACACAAGATGTTGAACTTGTAAAACCATATAGAATTCTCAGTGTTAACAGGCTGCCAGAAAAACGAGTGGAAAACAAGGGCTCTAACAAATTCTCCAGCTGTTTCTGGTTATTATTATTCTTTCTCTTCTAAAAGCTTAGCACTGTGGTAAATATTACGTGGCTTTTTGCCTCCTCAAACTACTGGCAAGAATGGCAATATATATATATATACATATATATATATGTTTCTGAATGTTTAAAATGTCTTTCATTCCACCCCAAACAAGTGGTTAAAATGTGTTCTTTCACTGGTTTTTAATCTCTGTGAGATATCTCAAGCTACATGCTGGGATAAAGAGTTCTTTCTTAAACTCTCAGATGATAGAATGTCTTATGTTCTCCATCGATTCATCATATTCCCCATAAGGGTTTATTCAACATCCACCTATAAATATCTTGACTTTATCTTTTTTTAACACCCCCTGCCATTCTGCTGAGTAGTCACCATCTGGTCAATTAGGTCAATCTACAGACTGATTCAGAATCTCCATGTGCCAAAAATCAAGTTATATGCTCTTTTTCAGGAAACATGATCTAATCACGGAATTGGAAGGGATGCTAGGGGCTATCTAATTCAACACAATGTCCAAAAGCAGCATTAATGGTGATCTGAACAGATGTTTGTCTAGCAAGTTCTAAGAGATCTCCAGTGATGGAGGTGCTACAATATTGCTAAGAAATGTCTCCTGCTGTTTTATTGGATACTTACTGAAAAAAAAAAAAAAAAAAAAAAAAAAAAAAAAAAAAAAAAAAGACTTTGAGACTTTGGAGACTTTGGAGAGCTATGCAATTTGGCATTTAAAGTTTTATGGTCTGCAAACTGTTCTCAAGCCTAACGAGCTTATGTCAGTAAGGCTGCAAAAGTATATGAGTGACTTATGAATACAAACAATTCAAGAATAAATACTTAAATATAAAAGTTTTTTCCTAGTCATATAATAATTTAACTTGTCCAGTCAGGCTCTTTTTATCTTATTACTCTAATGTGTTCAGAAATTTTTAATTTTTTCCTCTCTAATTATTTGCACTTTATTTGAAATATAATATCTTCAGATCTAAAGTCATAAAATTGAAGATAGTACTTGCAAAGCTAAGCACTTTTTTATAGTAAGATCAATCTGTCTTCTCTCATCTTTAAGGGAGCTTGACTTTACACAGTCCTCTGGAAAGCATGCATGTGTTCTGAAATAACAATTCTGTCTAAAACTCATCTACTGGACTGTTTTTGAATTTGAAAAACAGTTTTAGGATACTTGTATGGGCAGAAGTTCAGTAGAAAGCAATAAAAATACCAAACTGATTTAAGAAATATGCTTAGAAAGCTGAAGAGTAAGACAGATAAAGAAAGAGTAGATCCAATTTTAGAAAGAAAAGTAGAGTGTACTTTTATGATAAAAATGTAAATTGCTTAAGACTTTTGAGAGCAGTAAGTGCTAATAATAGGACAGTTAGAGATAACAGCTGCTCATAATAACCACTATTTTGTATGTGTAACCCAAATACAAGGAACAATATACTCAATGAAGAGCAAACGGGATATTTCTGGTGCATTTAATAGTTTAGTGTATTTCTTCTTATTTTTAAGTTATGGTTTGGTGGCAGTAATTTAGTTTTCATCAGCTCTTTAAACTTTCCTTGAATAAAAATCTTGTTGCTATTGCAAATTGTAAACCACGTTTATAAATCCTGAACACTATCAAATTATTCTAGTGGTCTGTTAAGAGTTTAAATGTTTTGGATATTACAGAAAGAAAAAGAATTTAAAATTGGAAAACTTGGCAAATTTTTGGCCAAAAAATGAACTCACTTCTTTTCTCTCTATAGATAGCTAGAAGTCTCTGGTTACTGTTCCTAATCCACACTCTTCCTTCTCTTGTGCTTATACAGTGGTAGAGTTTGATCCATATACATTTTTAGAAATCATTGCCCAGACCGAAACTATATTCTTGCCATTTCTCCTGATTATGTTTTTTTTAGAATTACTTTTTCTTATAATTGACTACAGACAAGAACCTCAACAGATCAAGGGTAAAATCAGAATGTTTTTAAGTAACTTATAGAAGATGTTGTCTATGCCTTCCCTCTTACTGCAAGAGCATCTCCAGATCACATTTAACTCTCTGTAATCTTATCTAATGCTTGACAATGTCTTATGAGGTGACTAAAATATTGTAGATATCCTTATCTTTTTGAACTCTTCCCTCCTCATCCCCACCCTCTAGCCTTGAGCCAGGAATAGACTCCAGGGCTCATCAAGGCTTGAATGCTTGATGAATATGCAGTTGTGTAAGACATTGCAGCTGTGTGAGTCAAATCCTTCTCCAGGGGCTGAACTGTGCAGGGATGTGCTGCAGTCAATTTGGCAGGGCTCAGTAGGCCTTGTTTAAAACACCTCCAGTGTGTAACCACACTATTTATGTTCTGTTTGGAGTGTGGGTGTTTCTTCCTCCTACTATTTCTCTAATCCTTTGCTTTTAAGTTCACATCAAGAGATCTTGCTCTGTCCCCATGTTTCAAACCTCAAACCTAATCTGAACATTCAAGGGCAACACACAGTTAGAGTTGTGGATGGGCTGAAGACAACTCCTGTATTCCTGTATTCAAAGCCTTCTGTCACTGTGTTTAAGGGTCTAAGCCTCCAGGGTTCAAGAATCAATAAATTAAAAACTAGTTGGAAAAAAAAAAAAAAAAAAAAAGCATATTCTGTTTTATGCAATTCTGTCAATTCTGTCAAAACTTTTGAATAAAATGAGGCAGCCTAAGAGGTACCTAAATTCAATTTTTAGATACTTAGTTTCCTTGAAATGGTAAATTTAAACAGAGTATTTTCCCCAGAATTCAAGATATATTATTTTTTCTGACCGTTGTAGTTTAGTCTCTATTTCTAATCTAGAGGGAGGACTGGTATGGTGATTCATACCAAGAGAATAACTCTTTAAAGTACATTTTGTCCTCAAAAGAATTAAGATAACCTTTAATTTATAGTATGAATCACCAAAGACATATTTCACAGTTAATGCATCATACTTCCACTGTGTGATCCACTGGACTGGAGGTGTGTCCTGTGCCTGCCCCTGTCAGTAGCTCTGCATCTACAGCAACATGCTGTGATTGCAACACTCATGCAGAGCACACCAATATGTGTCTGAACTCCTCCTCTCACCTGAGTACTGAGAAAGCTTCTGCCACCACCGCCACCATGGTGGAGGAAGCTGGAGACCTTGCTCCAGGACACCCAAAGGGGAAAAAAGCTGCATGGGTGCCTTCTGTCTTGAGGTTGTTCCAGTTTGTACAGCACAATGAAATTTCTGCTTGGGCAAAGACCAAAAGAGGAGCCTTCCACTGGTTCACCATGGAGAAGAAAATTGTGGTCCAGTTCTTGTGATGATGGGACACTCAGCTTTCTCTTCCTCCCCATGTCTGAGGCTTGTAGGGTCTTTAAACACCTCCAGAGATAGGTGACAACTGAAACTAAAAGGGTATGAGGATCACAGATTCACAAGCTGGCCCCTAAAAGCTGGAGTTAGTGGAGGTTTCACTCTCTTGTGGATCTAACCCTGAGGGATCGCTGAACAACACACCTGTTACAACAGCTGCTCTTGCCTATATCCAGTTTCCAGAAGTCCTTGAAAGCCTCTGGAGTGTTTTGAGAAGTGAGCAATGACATGGGCTCCTTCGGGGAAGTCCCCTCCAGCTGGCAGGTTATGTCATCACCAGGCCTGACTTTGCACAGTGACTTGTCACACCAGCCCTGTACTTAAAGGACCCCTTAAGGGGCATCTCATTTTACCAGACAGTCTGGGAATGGAGGATCCTTATTCCTATATTAGGTTAGCACACATTTCAATCTCCAAATGTGTATGAATGTATGAATGATTTTTTTTTTCTACTATACCTTTCCTTGGGTTACTTCTCCAACATGCAGAAGATATCCCTTCTGCACCTTGCTCTTCTTTCAATGTATGGTTACAGCACTCCTGGGTACCAGCACCAGTCCTTATTCTTATCTAGCATTTTCTGTGGTAAGTGCTGGATTTTTATACACATGACATCACCAAACAGATTATTTGCACTTGTAAATTGAAATAAAATATATTAGATACTGAAAGAACTTAAAAAAATATTTTGGTTTCCTTACATAATCTGCTAATTGCTATGCATCTTATCCTTCCCTTCAGCAGCAGACAAAAGCTGAACAGACATTCTGATTTATAAGGACATGAAATACTTCAGCTCTCTCAGCTAGCTTTAATGCACTCACACTTGTACTTGCTAGTCCTGTAGCTTTAGCCTACTTGCCTAGCAGCTGCACCATGTTCATCAAAGTCTTGGATGACAGTGGTGGAAAAAATAAGCTTGAATCGTGAGTTTTCCAATTTTTTAATCTGTAAGAACTTCATTTACTGAAGTATGAAGGGAGAAGACAGGAGAATTTTGCAGCGTCGCTGATATCTTTATTCACTTACTTAAGTGTGGCGACACTGTTTTAAGGCAATTGTAAATATATATCCATTTCATTTACTTTTTTTGCTCTCAAAACCACTAAGCAACCAACCTTCAACATTTCCAAAATTCTGCCTTTCCCACACAGCACAGAGATAGCATGGCCACAGCATCTCCTGCCATACAGTTCAAAGTAAGACAAACTCTGCAGTTATCAAAGCCACAGCAAAGGGGTTCCTTTCCCTCTTCACAGTAGCCAGAATAATACACTGCAGAGATAATTGCTCTCTACAAGTCTTTGGGAAGTCATTATTCAGGTACAGTAAGTTAGAAATACACAAAAATGTAAATGAAATTGTTTTTTTATTGCCAGTACTCTAACATAAAGGAAGTTTAACAGCACCAATGATTGGTGTTAACAGCACTACCTGTTGTTATCTGAAATTTCAGCCCAAAGATTAACATTACCAGAACAGAGAAATTATTGACCTAAATCTTCCATGAGTCCCACTAAAATCCTTCTATCTGGCCATTTAGGTTTCCAGAGAAAGTTTTGTGGTTTTTGTTCTGGATGATATTGTGTAACACTTCTAACTGAACAGCTGCATACTTGGTTCAAAATTGTTTCAGTGATGTTTGTTTGCAATAATACAGCTGCAGGAGGAGCGAATGTATTCAAGGTGATGCACAAATCTGAAAGAATTGGAAAGGAAAGAAAACACACTATGAATCAACAGCTAGAGTATGGTCAACATCTACGTTTGATACAACTCTAGGACTGGTAAATTCAGCTGATATTTCTAAGGGGTATACATGCAGGAATCTACATAGAAGAATTGTTGTCATAAATTCTGCCCTTCGTACAAGTTTATAAATTATCTTAAACTATTGCACCATCTTGGTCTGTTCCATTTTTTGGTAAGATATCCAATGGTTATTTCTGAAAAAGTCTAGGAAAGGGAATTAAACTGCCTGGGACCAAAATGATATTCCTACTATAAACCCAAATACAATTCTGATGTCATGTGGAATGATAGAATGGCTTGGGTTAGAAAGGACCTTCAATATCATCTCATTCCAAGCCCCCTGCCATGGCCAGGGATGACACCCACTAGATCAGGTTACCCAGGGCCTCATCCAGCCTAGCCTTGAACACATCCAGGGATGGGGCATCCACAGCTCCTCTGGGCAATTTGTTCCAGTGCCTCACCACCCTCAGAGTGAAGAATTTCCTCCTAACGTCTAATATAAATCTCTTCTCTTTTAGTTTAAAACCATTTCCCCTTGTCCTGTCATTATCTGACTTAGCAAAAAGTTGCACTTCATCTTCTTTATAAGCCCTCTTTAAGTACTGAAAAGTTGAAATACGGTCACCCTGGAGCCTCCTCTTCTTTAGGCTGAACATCCCCAACTCTCTCAGCCTCTCTTCATAGGAGAGGTGCTTCAGCCCTCTGATCATCTTCATGGCACTCCCCTGGACCCATTCTAATAGATCAACATCCTCCTTCCGCTGGGGTCCCCAGACCTGGACACAGTACTCCAAGTGGGGCCTCACAAGGGCAGAGCAGAGGGGGACAATCACCTCCCTTGACATGCTGTCCATTCCTCTATTGATGAAACCCAGGATGCAGCTGGCCTCCTGGGCTTCAAGTGCACAGTGCTGGATCACATCTAGTTTTTCATGCACCAGAACCCCAAAGTCTTTCTCTGCAGGGCTGCTCTCAATGAGTTTTTCTCCCAGTCTGTACTCCTCTCTGGGATTGCCCCCACCCAGGTGCAGCACCTTGCACTTAGGCTTGTTGAACCTCATTAGCTTCACTTGGGCCCAATTCTCAAGTTTATCCAGGTCCCTTTGGATGGCATCCCCTCCTTCTGTTGTATCAATTCAGCTTGGTGTCATCTGAAAACTTGCTGAGGGTGCACTTGATCCCACTGTCTATGTCATTAAGATATTAAACCTTACCAGTCCCAATACAGACCCCTGAGGGTCGCCACTTTTCATTGGGCTCCACCTGGACATATAGCCATTGACCATCACTCTCTGGGTGTGACCTTCAAACCAATGAAAGTAGCATTCAGTTGTGTCAAGATGGCAACATTTCCCTTGAATCCATTACAGAAACAAGAATTAATGATAGCTGAGATTTCCAGTTCTCTGTCAGCCGTGCCAGGATGACTTAGACTGGCCAGCTGAAGCATCACTGCCAAATGGGGAGCTCATAGCAAGAAGGAACCTTACCTGTAGATTTGAGTTATACAAAGATAACATTTAGCACCCTAAGAACCTGTATTATGTCACCAGGAAACCTAAGGATTCATGTGCCCTTAGGAAGATGTTTAATACCAAATGAAACACTCAAGGGTACCCTGCCTGTCTCCAGCCATGCAGAGATCTCCTGCAGGTCCTGTTATAACGGTCAGGTCCCAACAAATAATCCAGGGAAATACAAATAGTAATAAGTGTGAAAGCGTGGGCAGCAAAACTGAGCCTAAAAGACAATCACAGTTGTATAGAAAGGGACACCAGAATTAAGAAATTACAGTATTAATTAAAGGTTGTCTCATCAACTTTAATTCAGTTCTTCATGTATATATTTCAAGATGTAGTCTTAAATTATATCCCCTGTTTCTGCTCCATTTCCTCTTTCTCCGTGCTCCATATTCCTTCCTATGTGTCAAGTCTTGCAGTTTCCTCTACTTCCCTCTCTTTCTTCTTCCTTATGGCCAGCATCCCACTGAGCTGTGGTAGGCAGATGCAATACCTGCATTTACACAGGGAACATAATTTTCTGGCAGTTCAGTGAATTTCTAGCTTGTTGCTGCAGATGGCATGGGGGAGGAATGGGGCTTGTTCATTAAAGTCTCTGTAGTCTCTACTGAACAAACAGAAATTTTTCTGAAGCCTTCCAGCTTGGCAAAGATCACAGACAGCTGAAAGTATATTCTTCTTACAAAGGTTTCCTGCTGCAACATAGCTTGTCCTTGCCTCAAAGATAAGAAGCTTAATGCTACTGAGGAAAAACCTTTCTGAGACAGTCAAAACAATGTGATTTCCTACTGATGAATCCCTTTTTCAAACATCTGAATAGAAAGACAAACAAACAAACAAAAACCAAGAGGCAGAAAAAACAGCGTATGGCAGTTTTGAACATGAAAAAAATGACATCCCTAGTGATTATCCTGAGATTAGTATCAAAAACTGGACCTTTCTGGAAGCATCACATAAGCTTTAACTGTAGTTGTCCTTCTAGAGAAGTCTTTAAGTATGCAAGTGAATATTATACAGTAAAACCACATGACTAACCTAATATATTCATATGCCTCATTTGAATAAATTCTACATTGAGCAACATGAATATTAAAATTCCTTTCCTTTCCTTTCGTGTCTGACACAAGTGGACAGTATTTTATGGGGAATTGACCACATTATCCATAATATCTGTGTTATAACAATGAAGATGTATAGCTTAGAGGGCTTCAAGGAAGTGATAATGTAGCTAATGGACATCTTGCAGCTGATTCTCTGAGAGCAGGGGAAAAACTGAAGCAAGGTAAAGACCAATAGAAGATAAATAGGAAGGTCCCTGATCTGGCTATAGCAAGGCTATATTTTGTTATTAATAAAAATGACAGCACACCAAAAGTTACTCAAAAGTAAGATATGGCTCTTCATATCTAGGACGTAATGATATATTTTTCTTGCCAGATTGTGAAATATTTTAAATAATGAAGCGGTATGTATTCATATGCTGACAAAAGACAGTCAGTATTTCTGTTCTCTCCCCACATCCCAAAGCCTCTCTCCAATGTCCCTCTTCCGACAGCAAAAGCTTGTCTCTCAGATCGATAATCCAGGCATATTTTTCAGCTCAGACTTATCTTCATCTGAACAAAAAGGTCATATCTTTGCTACTGGATCATCTGTCAGCTATGATGTTTTGGTCCAATTGCGCACCTACAGCTCTCATCCATATCTTCATCCTCTCAGGTCTTAATTACTACCACCATCTTTTTTCTTGCTAGTCTTTTTCCACAGGGATATTTTCCTGAATCCCTTTTGATCAGCCGTAGCTAATACCACTTGTCGGTATTCACTGCTACAGTCCCAGGCAGCTCATGCTACCTTACCTATCATTGTTCACTCATTAGAAGGACAACATCTTTTGCCTTCAGCCAGCCCAGCTTCCAGCTTCTTAGGTGGTAACGGTGAGAACACTGACATGCAGTATAACAGCAGAGTGTGCCAAGCAACAAGACAAAGGAAAAATAAAGAACATAAGTCTAAAAAAAAAAAAAAATGGAGAAAAAAAAATCACTTGCCATTCCTTTTGCTTTCAAAATAGAATCCTTATGCTACTCTCTACTATAGATTTTTAATGAATATAGTTGTTTTTTTAACAACTTGTTTTCCAGCAGTGAAAATAAGGAAGCTATCAGTCAGAGCTTTGATCTCTCCAAGATCCTCCTGATGACTTTTCAGAATTTATCCTACAGACTGGAGCAGTCTGAACAAAAGGTATATCTTAAAAATAACATTTGCTGTCTTGCAGTAATTAGTACATTTATCCAACAAGTCTAAAAGATAATTCTAAAGCAGTTGGTGCTTTCAAAATGTATAAAATTATATTTATTTAAAGACTTTTGTCAGTTTTTAAAAGATAAGGTAGCGCTTAACATTGCTCTGACACTTGATTTTAAGGAGCCACTCCAAGCTCCTTATGAACTTGGCTAATCTTTGTCTTTGGAGAGCTGTATGAATAAATAATCATGTTCCTCACTTTAATTTGTGTAGTCTTCCTTCTCTGGGACATGCTTACTGAAATGCTGAGCTAGGTTCTCAGCAGATGTAAATGAACATTGCTTTACCAGCTTCCATGGCACAAGACTAATTTTGACAAGATGAGGATATGGGGCTTGGTTTTTAATTTTATCCTATTATGGGAAAAATATATATCAACTTTTCATTGCTTAATACTTCATAGGCCACAATAATGAGAATTTCTACATTTCAGCTTCGTCAGATTACCACAAGATACTATTAGCATATAAATGTTAATTATCTGTGCAAACAGGAAGATACCTGTTTACAGAGTACACCCAACTATCACTGAAATACTTCCTAGGCCTGGATTTTTCCCTCTGAACCAGATGCAATTCCTTTTCAGTGATTTAATTGCTTCCTTTCCATTTAATTACTTTGAGGATTAACTGCAGGCAAGTGTATTCCAATAATAGGCTCATCTACAAAGAACAGGAAGCATTCCCTGTGGTCCAGGGAATTCACCACTTCCGACTGCCACTCAGCTATATAGCTATCAGGTTTCCCTTTGCCCCTGGGCCTTATGTGTCACCTTGTCTGTTTGAGTGTAAGGAAATGTCATGAGATGAACTGCTTGTGCCTGGATTCCCATACAGAGCAGGAAATAACAAAATCCTTCCTCTAACCAGAGAAAAAGATAGAAATAATCCAGGCCTAAATATTAGATTATTAATTATATATAACTAATATTCATTATATTTAGGATAGTTTCCATCAGTACATTTCTGGAAGAAAGTAAAAATAAATAAATAAAACTGGGTAGTCTTTTATTTGCTTATGACATTTTGGGGGCAAAGATCCGTTTTTAGTCATAATATGCATACTGAAAAGCAGTTGATCCAATCTGTATTTCACTGGAATTACTTTGCTTGGAAGCTGGAGCTGAGATTATTGTTTTGTGTATGTAAAAAATGACACATCATGGGAATTTGCTTTCACTTTCTTAGCTGAAGGCCAAGAAATATTTTGCTTGGTCCTTCAGGGATTAAGGGATTAATGAGAAATTTCTTTTGACTTCAGATCGCACCAAACTTCATCACAAAATTTTTTGTTGGGAAGCCTGTCAGCTCACTTCACTTACCTCCCCCCTCATCCCCACCTCAGCAAATAGAGACATATTTTATGCCGGACCAACGTACCACGGCTGTAATCTTCATGTATCTGACTGACCCCACAGGCCTATTCACTTGCAAGAATCAAATATTATGCACATGTATAGTGTGTCACCATGGCCTCTCGCATACCCATTGTCTAATGGAAGCTTGTGGGATCCAAGTGGGGAAAAATACCAGGAAACACACACAAATAACAATAACAGAAATATGTAGATAGAAGAGGCACTCTAGCCCCTTCCCTATTATATAACACAATGAACCTTGGTTTATGGGCCAAGACAGGTACAGTGACAGAGTTCTAAAGCTAGCTAATGCTAAACCAAATTATAATAGCTTGGGTTATTTTATTTTTTAGCTAATGCTTTAGATATATTTTTAGTCAGGAGTGCTTTTATTGCCGAAGTAGTAATGCACAGAATATTTTTCTGTCCCTCAAATTCTAAGAACATTTCTGTTTATAAATGAAAGGCTTATGACTCATTAAACAATAGACATCAGGTGAACAATATATAAAACGTTTTGTTTTGGTTTTCTTTCTTTTTTTTTTTTTTTTTTTTCTTCTTCTTATAATTGAAGCTTCACCAAAGAACTTTATTCTTCAGTTTTTTCTCATTGGTAGAAAAATACACATCCTAAATTTGGTAAGACTGGTACTAAGTCTTTGGATGTTTCCAAGTAATCAAAACTAAATATTTTAAAGGTGATTTTTGACACCTCCTTGAAACTCAGATTGTGAGTTTGCATTTGCATTTCCACAGTTTATGTTACGTGGAAGGAGATTTCTCCTTGTCCTACTAAGTCTATTTTATTAGGATGTGCAGCTGCAGAGACACGGCAAATACAGTTATGTGTGGGGAATAAGAAGGATTGTTACTAGGTTCTTTGTTCAGTCTGATGGAGGAGGATGTCTTTCTTCCAGCTCCACCCAAATCTTCTCAGCCCCTGACCAGCTTTTAAAGTTATATCCACAGATGTGGCTATGATCACAGTTGGTGCTCACAGCAGGTGGGCCAGCTCTGTGTCACAGATCCTTATCAAAGAGGTAGTGGGCATTTACCTAGGCATGAGAAGCACTAGGCTGACCATTTCACAAGCACATGAGACTGGACTACGTAAGCAACTATCATCTCTTGGCCATCCTCCAGGCTAAACAAAAATAGGTAGAGAATACAGGAAGGAACGACGACTATTATGATGGAAAATAGAGGAAAAGAGAAAGAAGTGAGGTTATTCGGTACAGGAACAGAAGATGCACAGTGCCATTTGTGAGGATGCTATAAACTTTTTGGGGGAAACTAAGGATGTTGTAATGCTGGGAAGTTTGCAATCTGATAATAGTATAAAGAAGTCCATAATGCATCCTGATACAGAATTACAGAATGTCTTGGACTGGAAGGGACCTTAAGGATCATCTAGTTCCAACAGCCAAATATATATCTGACTTGCATGCCCTGTCCTGTAAGTTTCAAGACAGAAATAAACAAAAGAACTGATTGAATGGAGTTTTGGTAACACAACACTGAGGGAAAAGTTGCAACATTTGCCCTGTGTTAGACATGGGAGGACTCAAATGAGGGAAAACTTTCTGCACACCCCAGCTTCAGGAAAGCCTCAGCTGGAAAATGTGCCCTATGGGGATCTTGAGAAACTGCTTTTTTTGTCAGGGTCATCTTCCAGGCTAAACAGCCTGAAATTCCACTGCAGTTTTAGTCCTAATTTGGTTAAAAAGGCAACCAACCACAAGACACAAGTCCCTGGTTTCATTAGTTCTGGACCCTATGGATCAAGACTGTTACAGGAAGAGGTATTCCGCAGCTACAGAATAAAGTGGGATTATAATGCTGGTTATGCAGACTTATCTATAACTCAGAAACATACCTCTAAAGTCTTCGAAGTCACAAATGCTCATTCCAGTATAATGGAGACAAAATTCTTACCAATTCTATCAATTCTTAAAAATGTTTAGCTTATATCTTTGCAGTTACATGTAGTAATAAACACTGGCGTTCATCAGATTACATTTCTTTTTTAATTATGCCTGTTCTTTGGACATATCTGGATGCTGCATAATTAGACTAAAATTAAAATACAATAGACTATACACAGCACTACACACCACTGCTAACAGCTATACTTATGCAAAATTAAGTAAGGAGTCAAGAACTAGGAGTGATGGACAGCTGCTGCTGCTGAGCTAAAATATAATGTACAACTTCACTTTTGACACAATAGGCAAGCAAAGGCAGAATTGCTGAAGACAAATAAATTAAAACATAAAAATAACTGTCCAGCCTTGCCAAAATGGTGTACTAATGTCCAATACTGACTTGCTGGATAAGTAACATTCAGATTTACAGTAATGCACCTAAGGAAAAAAAAAAAAAAAAAAATCACCCTAATTTTACCTACTGTGTTGTGGACCCCCAGCAGACTCAGGAACGCAAACCAGTTTGATCCATCCCATTGCTCTAAAGAGTTTTAGCAATACCAAAGTCATTTCTGAAAGATGTATGACTGACTTTCATTTAAGACTGACAGTGTCCAGTCTTCCTAATCTATGTGTTCCCATGCTCAATTAGCTTTAGGAAAATAAAATATTTTTAATAACTTTAATCCTTCTAGTGTCAATTGAAACATCTTGTCCTCATTCATGGTGGATACAGATAACAGTACTTTTCCCTTTCAAAACAACAGGAAAGTTTATCAACCTTTCTTGCCACTAGCATCCTTCCCTGTCTCTCTGATTTTAGTCCTGATAACATCAATTCTTTATATCTTACATCCTAGCTCAAATTTTCTACAATCTCTGATCATAGTGTGCATCTTTTGGGTCATATTTCTGTTTGTGTACCATGAGCAGGTGACTGTCTTTTCAAAGAATATAACATCGTTAATTCAGAAACAATTTGTGATCCACTAAAATCTTAAAATCTTTTTGGAGAACTTCTTCCTAATGTTTCCTATCCAAGATTTGTATCATTATTCTTTCCTTTAATATCCTGCCCTCATCTTCTAACCTTGCCCTAGTCCTTTGTCTAGGATGAGTTACACCCCATATTTTCAGTCCATTTCTCCATATTTTTATTTTGACTGTTATCCTCCAACAGGTCCTTCCTTGCACTGTGTCATATGCAAAACTAATGATCATTCTGATTATTCCACCATCTGTTTTGCTAATGAAAACCTTGAACAGAAACAGATCTAAAGCAGACCCCCCACAGAACTCTGAGTGTAATTAGACTTTATTAACTACTGTATGGTGTGGTTATCTAATCAGTTTTGTGCCCACAGAATAATGGCCATATTTTTCCTTGCTTTGGTATTAGAATATCAACTGAGTCTGTCAAAAGATTTATTTGAATAAAGCTATACAAATTCTGCTTCCCATCTATCCACAAGACCTGTTATCTGGTCATTGGAGGAATCATCTTCATTTGCTCAGATTTGTTCTTGACAAATATGCATGTTGGATGCTTCTCATCTCCATTTTTTTTCCAGGTGCTGCAGGTTATTCTAGATTTATTATGAGAACTGAAGTTAAACTGATAGACCTATAATTCCCTATCTTTACTTTTTTGACTCTTGTTATGAATACATACTAACTTTCCCCTTCTCAGTAGAAGCAGCAATAGATGTACTTTAAGGTCTTGAAAATTAAAAACAAATAAATAAACAAACAAACAAATAAATAAATAAATAAAAGT
This sequence comes from Stictonetta naevosa, assembly GCA_011074415.1. Classification (NCBI taxonomy): domain Eukaryota; kingdom Metazoa; phylum Chordata; class Aves; order Anseriformes; family Anatidae; genus Stictonetta; species Stictonetta naevosa. Next base: position 48,005,797 of record CM021697.1, read on the forward strand.
TGTGCGACTTCCTTTCAGGTAGTTTTAGAAAGTGTCTTGCCTGAGCCTTCGCTTCTCCAGACTAAACAACTCCAGTTCTCTCAGCCACTCCTCATAAGACCTGTGTTCTAGGCCCTTCATGAACTTTGTAGCCCTTCTCTGGACCCACTCGATGTCTTCCTTGTACTGAGGAAGCCAAACCTGAACACAGTTCACAAGGTGCAGCCTCACCGGAGCAGAGAACAGGGGCACGATCACCTCCCTGCTCCTGCTGGCTACATTTTTCCTGACACAAGCCAGGATGCCGTTGGCCTTCTTGGCCACCTGGGCACACTGCTGGCTCATGTTCAGGCAAGTGTCTACCAACACTTGATCCTTTTCCTCTGCACAGCTTTCCAGCTACTCTGCCCCAAGCCTGTAGCACTGCATGGGGTTGTGACCAAACTGCAGGACCCAGCTCTTAGCCATGTTGAACCTCATTCCACTGGCCTCTGCCCATCAATCTAACTTGTCCAGGTCCCTCTGAAGGGCTTTCCTACCCTTTGGCAGATCAACACTTCCTTCCAGTTTGGTGTCTGCAAACTTACTGAGGGTGCACTCAATTGCCTCATCCAAATCATCAACAAAGTTATTAAAGAGGATGGGCCCCAACATCGACCCATGGGAACAGGTGTGACCGGTCCCCAGCTGGATTTCACTCCATTCACTACCACTCTTCAGGCCCAGCCATCCAGCCTGTTTTTAACCCAGCAAAGAGTTTACCTGTCTAAGCCATGGGCTGCCAGCTTCTCCAGGAGAATACTATGGGAAATAACGTTAGAGGCCTTTCTGAAGTCTAGGTAGACTACATCAACAGCCTTTCTCTCATCCACCAGATGGGTTTCCCGGTCATAGAAGGAGATAAGGTTGGTCAGGCAGGACTTGTCTTTCATGAACCCATGCTGACTGGGCCTGATCCCCTGGTTGTCCCTCATATGCTGCATGATTGCATTCAAGATGACCTATTCCATCACCTTACCTGGCACCGAGGTCAGGCTGACAGGCCTGTAGTTCCCCGGGTCCTTCTTATAACCCTTCTTATAAATGGGTGTCACACTAGCAAGTCTCCAGTCATCTGGGATCTCTCTGGATGACCATGACTGCTGATAGAAGATGGAAAGCAGCTCAGCAATCACATCCACCAACTCCCTCAGCACCCTTGGGTGGATCCCATCTGGCCCCATGGACTTGTGACAGTCCGGGTGGAGCAGCAGGTCTCTGTTTCCACCTGAACTGTGGGGGGTTTTTTCTGCTCCTCACTCCAGACTTCCAGGACGGGAGGCTGAGTACCCCAAGGATAAGTGACTAGTCTGACTAGTAAAGATAGATGTAAATAAGGCATTAAGAACCTCAGCCTTTTCCTTATCCTCAGTAGTCATATTCCCCACTGCATCCAGTAAAAGATGGAGATGCTCCTCTTACCGTGAATATATTTGTAAAAACATTTTTAATATTCTTAACTATAGTGGCCAAATTGAGCTCGTGCTGCACTTTAACCTCCCTGATGTTTTCTCTGCATATGCTGGCAAATTTCTTGTACTCTCCCCAAGCTGCCTGTCCCTTCTTCCACAGGACATAGATTCTCTTTTTTCTCCCAGACATTCAGCAAAATATTTTCAAATGTTCAGTTGTATTGTGTTTACATAGCAAGTGTTTGGCAGCCAGGGGACAGCAGGGGTGGCCTCTGTGAGCAGAGCCAAGCAGTTACCCCATGTCAGATCAGAGCCATTTCCAAATGGCCCCAAAAAGGACCTGCTGCTGGCCAGAGCTGAACAAGTGAGCAACATTAGTTGGGTCTCTGTGAGAAAAGATTTAAGAAAGAGGAGAAAAAAATGTTGTGCAATAGCAGCTGGGAGAGTGAGGAGTGAGAGAACCAGCCCTGCAGACCCCACAGTCAATGCAGAAGAGGGGAAGGAGGTGCTGCAGAGGCTGGAGCAGAAGTTCCCCTATGGCCTGTGGAGAGGCCCCTGGTGGAGCAGGCTGTCCCCCTGCATCCCATGGGTCCCACGTGGAGCAGATCTCCATGCTGCAGCCCATGGAGGAGCCCTTGGTGGAGCAGGTGGATGTGACCTGGAGGAGGCTGCGGCCCATGGAGAGCCCCCGCAAGAGCAGGCCCCGGGCCAGACCTGCAGCCCGTGGAGAGGAGCCCACGCAGGAGCAGGGGGTCTGGGGGAAGCTGCTGCCAGTGGGGGACCCGTGCTGGAGCAGTTTGCTCCTGATGGATGGAGCCCGTGGCATGGACCCATGTGGGAGCAGTTCTTAAAGAGCTGCTGCCTGTGGGAAGCCCACTCAGGGTCAGATCAGGAAGGACAGCAGGGACCCCACGTGAAGCAGGCACAGAGAGTGACCATGAAGGAGAGGTGGAGATGAAGTATTAGGGACTGACTGTAGCCTCAGTTCCCCACTCCCCTGCACCGCTAGTGGGAAGGAGGTAGAAGAGTGTGGGTGAAGGGGAAGGTGTTTTTAGTTTTCATTTATTTTCTCACTGTTCTAGTAGGCAATAAATTATATTAATCTCCCTATGCTGAGTCTGTTTTGCCTGTTATGATAATTATTGAGTGATCTCCCTGTCCTTATCTCAACCCTTAATCCACTGCATCGTACTTTCTCTCCCTTTTTCTTTGAGGACAGGGAGTGAGGTAGTAGCTGTGGTGGAGGTTAGCTACCCAGCAAGGTAAAACGACCAAAGCTTTAAACTCCAAATTTCTAATTTTTTGTTCACAATAGTAACTGAAGATGAGACCCACACAGCCTAACTTTGGCAATGTAAGATTTAGTTGCCCAGGCTACAGTAACTATGCAGGCTCTCTTTCTGGGCAATGGAGGCAAATTGACACCTCCTTCCTAACAGTGGTACAAAACAGATGACATGTTCTTTTCACTCTCTCTCAGCTGTACTTAGATGAATAGTGCAGATGGGTTGCACTAACTACTTTAAAGGGATGTTGCAGAAAACAGCTGATGGCTCCCACCACAAAAGCCGGTGTTTCTTCACTGGAGCTGCCATTTTTATCTCAAGAGTGAATATTCAAACCACATTGAAATCTCTACTGGATAACTCAGAAGTTGAGTGAACATGTCAGTAAAATGGACAGGCTCATGGTAGTTTCACCTATCAGAATTCAAGCACAGTAAATGCATTTCTGTTGCTGTATGATATGTCAGTTCTGTATCTAGGTAAAAGATTTGAGTTGTCCCCATGATTTGCACACAAAACTATTTTTGAATGATTTGCAGCTTTGGTATACAAAAGGATGCATGTTTATTGAAGAGAACATTGTTTAATTGGTCTGAATTTTTAATTTTTAATTGTCTCAGAAATTCTTTTAGTTTAGGGAGTTGTCAAAGATAACTTCAAGCATTTTTTTTTTTTTAAAAAAAAAAAGGTTAGTTATTTTTCATACAAAAAGGTTAAAAATCTGAAAACTAAACATGGCATTTGATTTTGCATAGTCTGAAATATTTCAAGAAAAGTAAAATTTAATTATACTTGTTTGTTCTTCTTCATTGCTTCTTTGTTCTACTTCAAATTTAGATGGCCTGAATTTTTAACCCTTTATCTTTTTTGTGACTCAAGCATGAATCATAACTTCATCGATTAGTCAGATCTAATTAGTGGTACCAGCTACTGTTGGACAACAATGAGATTAGTGCATAAATCAGGGTTCCAGTCTAAGTGGTGTCAGCTTGTCATCAAATTTTACACTTTACACTTGTTGACTGTTGGCATTACTTTACTGGCTCCATGATTTTTAGGAGAATTCACTTAAGCAAAATCAATGATAAAGTAGCATTTTCCAGCAGAACTTCCTTTTTCTTGAAAGAAGGAATTTCCTGCTCATAACGAGTAGTTATATTAAGTCGAATGAGAATCAATGTTTGTTGGTGTTTTTGCTTTTGTTTTTGTTTTGGTTGGTTGGTTGGTGTTTTTTGTTTGTTTATTTTTGTTGTTGTTTTTTTGTTTGCCAGGAATCAGCTGGATACATCCAAATCTTTACAATCATATTCCAACACCTAGAATTGCCCATACATTTAACAAGTTCATTAAAACAAGTACTGCTATGTTTGCATCATCAGCTCAGTTTTCAGCTCTTTATTGCACAAGGTTATAGTAAACTGTTTCTATATAATTCTACTTCTAAATTGTGTATATATATACATATATATGTATGTATAAAAATATACATACGTATTTTACATTTAAGATGTTTTGCTTTGAACTGAAGCAGCTGACAGGCCTTTATGCTAACAGCATTAGCATGGTACTTACCTGACTCATGCCCAGAAAAACTGGCACCTGTTAGTGGCACAATGCAACTTCTACCTTATAAGGTCAAGTAGCTACTAGGAAGAAAAAATCTCCTATTACATGGGAAGCATGTTGAACAAGTTCTTTTTTCACTGATGTGAAAGTAAATTTAACATCTTTGAATAAAAATTACTCTCATTTTATATTGCTTTGAATAAGAATTGAATTTTCTTTGTTACTATTAATGCTACAGCACATCTTGTCATGATAGCATTGTGTATATTCTTTCAGAAAAACAAAACTACTAATGCAGTAGTCATCACAAGTAAAAGAAAACAGCAAAATCTTTCTGTTTTTCATCCTGCCTACCAAAAATGAAGTGGGAGAAAGTCATAACTACATTTACTTACAGAAAATAAGAATGTAAGTCATGATTATTCTGAGTAAACAGAAGTCATATACTAGATTAAGTTTCTGAGGATATTTTTTCCTTGATTTGTATAACTTGGATGATATGCTAGATGGCTTTTGTACTACAAAAGAGAAAACATGATTCCTTTCTTTTTAATCCTTTAGACCCGCAAAATGTTGATATTAATTTTCCAAGTTTCTAATTGCAATTTTGTTATTTTCAGTAACTGGAAGGAGTCTAGAGAGATAAAATTTTGCTAGGGAAATATATATATATATTTCATTTTTAAATTGCTTTTATTATTTTTTGTTTTGTTTTTGTAACAGGTTCAAAATGAACAGAAAGGGACTTCCCATCTTTATATTAAGAGATGTGCAACTTGCAGACTTGAAAGTGAAACACTAAGTCCTGTACATAGGACTGTTCCAACATTGTTTCATTCGATGGACTTCATCCATGATGATGTTGCAGGTGACTAATTTTATAAATAGCAACAAAATGACAGACTCCATGATTTACATCAATAGGACCTCCTTGTCTTGAAGTGAAACAGATTGTACTGTGCTCCATAGAGATTAATGGGGGCCTATTATGTTATCCAAGTAATTGATTTCAAGAGCAGAAGAAAAAATATCCGATAGAAATCAAATCAGCAGAAAAATGTCTCAGCTGAATTGTATTCTATCTGCAATTAGGAAAAAAAAAAGAAAAAAAAAAAAAGTAGAAATATTCTAAGGTAAATGTGATTAATTTAAAAAACTACAAGGTCTACAGCATTTTCTCATTAGTTATTCCATCATTAATAAAACTCATAAGTATCTGCCAGCACCCAATTTGAGACAATAGCTATAATGAGCAGTCCAAAGCTTGATAATGAAGCAGTTCTATCAAAGGCTAGAAAAAAAAAAAAAAAAAAAAAAAAAAAGAGTCCATTTTAAGGTATCAGGGAAATCCATTAATTTCAAAATCTAATTACTTCCCATTGTTGTGAATGGTGTGTTGTTGACTCAGCAGAGAATATTACTTGTAAGTGAACATTTTCTACAGCTCCAAGGATGACCCAACATCACTTCAGAATTTCCCTTACAAAAAGAGAAGGGGTTGGTCACACTAGGTAGATGCTCCAAGTACATCAAGGTCCCACCACAGGAGGGGAAGGCTGTGCCTCTGGTACACTATCTCTTCCTGTTCTGCAGGCTCCATGAGAACATGAGGCCTCAGAAATTTTTAACAAGTCCTTTAAAAGAAGGATTTTTGATCAGTTACAGATTTGGGTGAGTTAAACTTCAGAGAGACAAAAAATAAAATAGGAAAATCTTTATGCTTTATGGGAAAGTAATAAAAACTAATAACAACCAAAAGCAAAAATAGATACAAAGCTGAAAATATCAATTATTTTTTCTTTCTGTTATCTGTCAGCTCTTATTCCTCATCTTGTTATCAAGAATCAGAATAGAGATTAGATTTATTATGATAGCACAAACAGGCAGAAAAGTACCAATACAGTGCCTGAAATAATGTAAAAGTATGTAAGATTTTTTGAAGCTGTCTGCCACACTTCAGCTAAATCTCTTACAGGTTTCAGTCTTCTACCTGCTCGATCTGATTACAATACTTTAACTTTGTTATGTATATAGAAAAATTGATTTATCCCTAGAAACCTATCTAAAAATATCTTTTTTTAATGGACTTTGTTGTTAAACATTAAGTCTTCCATGGGGATCTTTTGTGGGGTCTGGAATGTTAATGCTTTAATCATATCAAATTCAGCTGAACCCTAGAAGAGAATGAGAAACAAGTAGTAGACAAATCTGGGATAACGTGTCTTGCTCTTTCTGTGACATCTGAGTTCATCTGCAGGCTATGGAGAAAAGAAGACCACAGTTCATGCTTTTAGACCTTCACTGAAGAAATATTCTAGTGTTTCACATTGAGTGTATGGGGAAGTGAATACATAAAGTTTTTAAATTTGCCATCATGATAATAAAGTGGGTTATAATATTTTTTCGAGCTTCTTCTTTATTAGAATTTACTGGAATTTCCAACACCAGAGAAAACAAAAGTTTTCAGACTACAAAGCCAAACACCATTCTAATATTCAGGTAATAGAAATATGTTCACAATGTTACAGAATGCTTATTCTGCTTAATCTTCCAAAGATATTAACCACTCTATGCTACAGTTTTCATGTTACAAGTATAGATTTAAAACTATATGCTGCCACAATTTAATGTTTTTGAGTATTCTTAAGATATTTTCTTACATTAAAATTTGTTGCTTTTCTGTTTGTTTGTTTGTTTTATTTTAAATGGACACTAGAAAACCTATTGTATAAAATGACATGACTATGCTGCGAGGCACTGTTAGTCAAAGTATTTATCAGATCTAAATACATCTAAAATATTTTATTTTGTTTCACCTAAAAGTTTTAGATTATCATGTCAATACTGCAGTCATGCTAGAGTATGAGACTAGCTGACACAAAATTCTGAAATATTGCTAAATACAAATGAAGCAAAGAAGGATTAAAGCCAAATACAAGCAGATGTGTCAGGAATGTGTATTCATTGCTGAGGAACGTCATGCTACTTGGCGTTTTATTGAGCCTGAAAAGAAAGGCTGATGCATGTGATAGATATACAGCAGGAGAATCAGACACAGAACTACATGGTCTTTTCATTTGTTGTTTAGTCTCTGAAAATGTGTCAGTGGGCAAACAAACGGAAACTGCATCACACTGTCTTCCTCTCTTGAAGACATGTTAAAGCTCCCTAACACATATCTAAGCATTGAGGGCCAAAAAGGAATTTAACTTATGCAACAGCTTGCAGGTCTGACACAACAGTAAATGATATGTCATTCTAGTGATGCCTCTAGATGATGATTTCCAAAAATGTCAGAAAGGCATTGTTTTACTGAAACATCTGAACATGATAAAAGAGAACAATATTTAACTTTTGAGTGGTATTTGATTTGCTGCGTTGCTATCATTCTGATCATTATGTTATGTTTAGCAAAAGCAAAAATAAATAAATAAATAATAATAATAATAATAATAAAAGCACTGCATTGCAGAGCTGGTGGATACATGAGTCTGAAAAAAAGCTGGGGATATAACAGTATATCATGTGTATAAGTATACATGCAAACAGGTGGAGAGAATGACATGGGTCTCCGGTTATGTTTTACTTGTTACTGTCTCCAGGCATGTTGCTCCAACATGAACTTGGCTATCAACCACCCAGTGTGGCAAGGTTATCACAGGATTGTACAGCTGTCAGGGTGGTAAATAATTGGAGGGAAAAAAAAATAAATAAATAAAAAGACAATCTTCACAATCACTTCAATGACCAATAACTAATGTATTAGTCCCCTCAATGAATAAAATGCCTACAACACCTTGCATGCCACAGCCAGGTTGTCTTGCCCTGGTACATGCAGTGCTCCAGGTCAGGTCCTGCAGCACTCTGCATAGTCAGGACAAGAATTTGGCACCTCCATGCTCCTGAGGATCCAACATGTTTAAGAAATTTGCTCCAATCAGCAAGAAAAAACGTGGTTACCTGTAGATGATGGTCAGAATGAGATTTCAGACGTTGAAAAATGACAAGTCCAGATACATTGGAAAGAAAATCCTACTCTTTTGCAGTTCCAGCCCACAGTGGTATAAATATATACTGGTATATGTACATTATATATAATGCATATAAATGCAATTCATATGCATGCAAAAAATCTCACGCTATCTAGGTAAGATGTTCCTTTTCAAAGGTAACCTGAAGACTAGATTGTGTCTTGTAGGCATGGACCTTCAATGGGGCAGCAGGCACCTTGCCAGACAAGGAAGAACTTCCAATTTCTATTACTACAGGGGGAGCACAAGCCCTGGGTTGAAATGGTGCAGTACATTTCCCTTTCTACAGGCTGCCAATAAAATCTGGGGCTGAGGCCTCATCCTGCTGCTCTGCATTCTCCTCTGCCCCTTTTGAGGTAATAGATGGAGAACAATTCCTTTTCCACTTTTAGCTCAGAGCCTGCAATTCTGCCTGTCCTTCATGCAAACCTGGCAAAATGATAAAAGCATATAGGACCCCATGTTCCTGTCTCGTTGCTAGAAAGATTCAGTCCACAAAGTAATTTCCTTTTACCTGTCTACAGAGCTTACATTAAAAAGCTTCTATAACACATCAGAAACAGCTCTACTGTGTATTTACATTAGAATAGATGAGATCTAGAAAAGACAGATGCATTTGCAAAAGCAAATGGTGTGGATGCTCTTTAATTCTCAGAAAAAAAAAAAAAAATCATTCTAGGATCACTTGAGGTTTTGGGGTCATGGCAGAGCATGAAACTGAATCCAGATTTTCTGCAATAGATGAGGAATATAATCAATGGCGCTTTTCCCTCCTTTGCCTGATTTTAGAAGAATGAAACAAGTTTTCCATGCCTTCCCTGAAAATCAGCACGTAATTTGCACAGAGGGCAAATTAAGCCTCTGTCTAGCATTTCCTGTTTCTGCTAATGATTTTTTTTTTCATTGTATAAATGGACAGAACATGAATATAAGTTAGTTCTCTAAGCTTTCAAATATAAAGCAAGTCACTTTGGTTACCCAGAGGGTGTCGGCACAGATATAGAACAAAGTCCTTCAGTAGCCCCTCAGTTAGTTGTGGAAACTGATTCTTTTTCTTTTGTTAATGTGACATTGTGGCAGCAAAATACCAACGGTGTCATCTCCCAGAGTAATATTAGCAAAAAAAAAAAAAAAAAAAAGGGGGGGAAGACTTGCTGCAGTTTTCTCAGGGTGTCTCTAATTCTGAAAGTTAATACCCCATGTATGCAGAACTTCCAGCAAAGGAACAAGGGAAAAATTGCCTTCAACACAATGGTATCACAGTGTTTGTTTGTGATGTAATGCTGGTACATTTGAACTTCTGATTGTTATTTAATATAATAAAATGAGGCTCTGGAAAGTAGAAGGTTGAATTACAATTGTTTTAATTAATTACCAGAAAAAGAAATTGAAGAGTGTTAAAGGTATTTTGCCATAAATGAGGGTGTGCGCAGTTACGCTAGCTGAGGATCTCACTTGCTTGAAACTTGGAATCACAATGGATTTTGTCAGGTTTTTATATATTTTATTGTTTGTTTGCTTTTTTTATACAGCCTTTATATGGACATCCATACAGACAAATCATAGTGCTGTAAGAAGGTTTCATTTGCAAAAAACCTCCTGCCTAAAAGCAAACTTAGGCCACAAATATAACTGCTGAAATTCTCCCTTTGTTTTCTACCATGTGTGTATCCATTTCACAAATTTATGTCAGTCTGCTACAAAAGCAGGAGCCTTCCTTAGGAGGGAAAAATACCAAAAGTCCCACAGAGAGCAGAGAACAAGAAAATTAAGTGATCAGATTTATATTTTGTGCAGCAAAAATATGTCTAAAAGTTTACAGATATAACCTAAGAGAGCCACATTTCACATTTACTGAATTTCAAATCCATATCTAAAGTACAAAAAAAAAATAGAATGCTTCAATGGCCTAATTAAGTGTAATACAGTTAATTTTATATGCTTAAGGCAAATCTCTCATTAAAAGTGTTAAAATGCTTCAGCTGTCCAGAATTTGCTATAAAAGTCTTTCTAAACTACACACATTTTTTCTTCTAATAAAATAAATAGAAACACAGTAATAAATGACCAGACTCTTACATTGGAGAAAGTGATAAGTCTGGAGGTCTTTTAAGTCAGATTACTTATATTCACTCCTGTTTATCTTCCAAACAGAATCAAGAGAAGTTATCAAGGCCCTGCAAGCTATGATCTGATGTGGGGAAAGGTCCACACAAACAAGAGTTGTGACAATATTTAGCCTGTGTTTGCAAACAAGATCTTTGCACATAAGAATTTCTTAGATGGAAAATAAATAAATAAATAAATAAATAAATAAATAAATAAATAAATAAATAAATGAAAAAGTGTGGGGATGAAACCTTAGTCACAAAGATGGGTGCTGTGATGACATTTCATTCTTTGTTGGTCTGAACTTACAGTGGTGGTGAATGAGATACAGTGAATGAGAAAAACATCATTCCTCTGGAATCCATTTTCCAAAACACAATACCCCATATCTTGGAACCACTGATGTTCACTGTCTGCATTAACTCAAAATTCTGAACAGGAAACAACTCTTAAAAACAAATTCTACATCATCCTTAAGGAAAAAAAAAAAAAAAAAAAAAAAGTGCTTTCTTGCTCATCAGTCATATTGCCATAACTCAACTCTTACTTTTAGCCTGCAATTAGAAATTTGCAGGATTCAGGCCACAGAAATGAACGTTAAGAAAGTGCAGAAAAGAAAGTGAATGAACTGACAGAGGAAAGAAGATGATGTTTCTGGAGAAAAGAAGCTTTTGCAGTTAGCAGAGGTAATGTTCCTTTCTCTTTTGGGAAGATTATTACTTTTCTCTGTTAGGTGACTTAAAATCTGGAAAATGTCTTCATTTTAATTTTTTTTTTTTTTCCTGTTAACAGCTTCTGAAGTACAGGAATGTTTTTTTTCATTCATGTGAAATGCACTAGGAAAACGTGCAAATTTTCTGCCCCAGTAAGGATTTCACAATAATTTTCTGTGGTTAAACAATTGTTTTTCAGGGGGAGGAGGAGAGGAGTTGTTTCCTTTCAGCTTGAAATGTAGTATTGTACTTTACAAGGAGGAGGTCTGGAAAGGTTGTTCAGGAAGTGCAAATATAATACCTTTTTCCTCAAGAAGAGGTGGACCTCTAACAGCTGCAGTCCCTACATTGTGCTTATCACATAAAGAGCTCATTGTCTGATGCCAATGAGGGCAACCACATTTTGGGATCTGCCTCCCCTGAAATCAGTCTCTCCCAATAAATCAGACTGGCAACTGAGTCAAGCTAGAGCAGATATAAGAAGCCAGCCACAGTGTTCCTTTCTGAAATCTGCTTTCTGCGGTTATCAGACAGAATCACGGTGTCTTAAATGCCAGGATCAAGGCACATATTTCATCCATTTCTTCTGACTGGGGAAAAGGACACGCATGGTGATTGTGCTTTTCTCCTGGGGGATGGGTTAAGAGTTATTTTCATATCCAGCTTTTCTCAAGCTGTCCTTTTATAACTTGAAACCACCCATGTCCAAAAATGATAAGTGAATGATAAAGAGAAAAGACAAGACAAGACAAGACAAGACAAGGAAAGGAAAGGAAAGGAAAGGAAAGGAAAGGAAAGGAAAGGAAAGGAAAGGAAAGGAAAGGAAAGGAAAGGAAATGGAGGGGAAGGAAAGGAAAGGAAATGGAGGGGAAGTGTGGGGAAGTGTGGGGAAGTGTGGGGAAGTGTGGGGAAGTGTGGGGAAGGGAAGGGAAGGGAAGGCAAGGCAAGGCAAGGCAAGGCAAGGCAAGGCAAGGCAAGGCAAGGCAAGGCAAGGCAAGGGAAAAGGAGTAGAGAGTAAATTTTGAACATTTGTTATTGGTCCAGTGAACTGAAGAATGAAATGTTAAATAGAAAGACTTCTGGGCTATTTCTATGTTCTGTATTTCTATGGGCTGTTTTCAATGGTTATATCTGCCTTGGTAATGCACTGAAAGTATTCCAACTCTGTTTTTTTAAGGGACACTGTGTAGTATGTAGGTCAGCCTCTCCAGTGACTTTTTTCTGTGACTTTCTCAGGAGATGATGGATGAAATGTAGTTTTGTGTTTTGTTTTGTTTTGTTTTTCTTCCTTTCACTTTACACCTAAGAGCATGACGTTCTACAGATTCATATTCTGAAAGATGTAGTGATTCACAAATAAACCAACAAAAATGAGAGTTAAAAAAAAATGCTCTCTGAGTTTCAGATATAAAAGCAAGAGAAAAAGCTGGCTTGTCTTTGTTTTAGCAGCACACTGACTACTGTAATAAAAAGAAAAGAAATAATAGTGTCAGGAGGATAAAGAGGCTTTTATGGGACTTCAGGAAAATTAATTGTATCAATTTAGCAATGCTGAATACCTAATAATGGTGAGCAGCTGAGAGTGACTCAGCATTGCATCAAGTATGCCCATTCTCTCAGGAAGTGTTTCAATTCAACATGAGAACCAGACTGTAACTTTTTTTGTGATTGACAATGACTAAGACACATGTAAGATGCTAGGGGATTGAGTCATTCTTGTTTTTTTTTTGTTTTTTTTTTTTGTTTTTCTCAAAGTGATAGAAGAAGAAATAATTCAAGAAAATAACCTAGCCAGATTCTCAAACTGAACCCAATCATGCTTAAGACTTCAGGTAGTTTTCTAAGATACTACGCCCCTTTTGATGCCCTTACAATCCAGAGCTCATTCCACAGACCTTCAAGCTGTTGTTGGCTCCATTGTCTTCAGGAGAGTTTGGCCTGGCACACTGTTTCTGTGCACAAGGTGGCCACGATTCCTTGAACTCCGCTGATTCCCAAGGGTTTCTGTTTGTTCTGACAGCTAATATAACCTCTATAAAAAAGAAGGATCATTTTTTGACCATTTTGAAGCCTCTGCTGTAGCCAGGTGCTGAACTCTTCCATTTACCAGGAATGGCTCTTGTCTATCAGTGAAACATTCAATGAAAGGAATGAAAAAGAAACAACATCCTGACTAGAAAATCATCATCATCATCATAAACCATGTCACAAGAAGAGAACAGCTTCTGCTTCTCTACAAGCCTGCTCTACCCGCTGAGTGAGAATCCTCCTGGGATGGTTGGTGGGACATTTCCACTCGAGGAAACTCAGTAATTTATTTATTTTTTAATCACAATTATCTGAAGAAATATTTATATGTACATGGCTCACAAAGAGAACTGGGGAGGGACACACCATTCCCTGCAATTTAATCTATTGCAATGCAGCTCTTGTCTGAAAAGATTATCTTAATATCAAGCATGTTGATAGGAGTTCTGAGAGCTGTATCCTCATGCAAAAATTAAGAGTGAACAACTGAATGCAACACACCATATATTCTGCTTTCCCAAAAGAGCATCAATTAGTTATTGAAGTAAATTTAAGGGAAGAAATACATACCCACATACACAATTACTGGATCCTATACAGTCTTGTAGCCATTTGAAGGATGGCACTGTATCATGGAGGAAAATTCATAAATGGGAATCATTTGATTTAAAGTGATAACACAAGTACTGCTGCCAACACATTCAGGCAGATTATAACCTAGAAGATACGTCGACACAAAACCACATAGAACTTAAAACTATTACTACTTAGTTGTGTTATCTGTATTGAGCCTTGCAACTACTTTCTTCAAGCCAGATTTAGTAAGCATTTATCACTCTTTTAACCCCCTAGGAATACACATGCTCATCCATTTATATAGCATTCCTAAACAGTGTACAAGCTCAAGCCTTAAATTCAGCCTCAAAGTCACCATTCAGATTTGCATCTGTATTATTAGAGTCACAGGTCTCTGCTTCGCAGAGTCCAGCCTATCCTCTGGGTACACAGAGAATGCAGTGAGTTGAGGTTCAGGTGGCAACTCCTACTATGCAGTAAATTGCTCTGTTACAACCAGTGCAACAAAACATTAGGATATGTAGAACTTACCAAAATATTTCTAGATTTTATTCCATGTCCCTCCAACCACTGAGATTTCTTTTTATTGGCCCTTCTACTTCTAGGGAGTTTTCATATTAGGTTTTGATACACTGCAAGAGAGCAGTCTGTGTTTTTCTGTACCAATAAAATTTTAGATCCATAACAACCATGTTAGATATGTAAAAGAACATTAAAATTAGTATTTTATGATGTTTTTTCCTCTGCTTTTCTCTGTCTGTTCAGCCACATCTATTCTATATCTTGAATGTTCACATCATTATTATCTTTTCAGTATCGATACATTCTTTTTGTCAGTGATGTCCTGACTGTACTTTATCTGCTCTCCCACCTTCTGAAATACTAACACTGCCACAGCACTAAGCTACAGAGATCTGGTTAGAAGGAAACGTAGGTTCCTGGAGTCCTAAAATAATCCAGTGAAGAAAAACAAAAAGGATGGCGGAAGGCCAACATGGACTATGTAATGTAACTCTAAGTGTCAGGGTTTTTTTAAGTATGTGTGGCTGCTGTATCTCATACTTGGAGAAGTTGTCACATGCTGTCAGCACCGGCTGATCTCCCGTTGGTGTTTCCAAGAGCAGCCCTTTCAAGTCAGTCCCAATGAACTCAGAGACAGAGACATTTTCTGTAGTGGAGCTGCACACTCCTTTGTCATATGTTCCTTTCTGGAGAGGTAAACAGGGTAATAACTGGTAACCTATACTTAACACCTTCAGACACACTGAATCCAAAAAGTCTCTTGAAGTCACTGCCTAACAATGAAGGTGCTCTGCTACTGCAGCCTGTAAGCTCATTGACAAACAATTCTGATCCTCTTCTATGACGAACTGTTAGTCAGATGGCTGATAATCTTTCCTGAGCTGCACTGAACCACATGAGTCATACCTCTGTCAGCAGGGCTACCCTCTAGCAGAGATTCACGGCCATTCCTGATGCTGTGACAATCCACATTACAGTTGTTTTTCACAACTTTCTCCTGCACGCCTTAGATTTCATAAACCAAATGTCCAGTTTGGTGTTCCACTGGTGCAGTTCCAAGCTGTGACTCATAACGACTGTAG
Source organism: Stictonetta naevosa (assembly GCA_011074415.1). Taxonomy (NCBI): domain Eukaryota; kingdom Metazoa; phylum Chordata; class Aves; order Anseriformes; family Anatidae; genus Stictonetta; species Stictonetta naevosa. The sequence goes on from CM021697.1 coordinate 48,021,140, forward strand.
AAGGGCACTGTTCTATATGTACTGTTTGTGCCTGTTTGTACTCAGCAAACACAGGCAACAATCTCTGTAGCCAGATATCCATCTTTTATCAAATAATTGGTTTAATCTAAATTTGTCATCTTCAAAAACCTTAATCTTTGTTAACCTATTTCTTCAGTTTTTCAAACTCCTGAGAGCATACAGTACAGATTCATCCAATCTCAATTTCCCTGTCATTTATGGTGATAAGTAAATATTGGGCAGCAATTATTTTATTGCACTGTTTACCTCTCAGCACTAGTCTTCACAGTAATAAAATAAAATAAAATAAAATAAAATAAAATAAAATAAAATAAAATATATTTTGTATCTTGAAGTTTATTATGTTGTGATTTTCTAGCCCTCGGTGTCTGCGGATGTGGAGGACATCTCTCTGAAGTACTTCAGAGGAATCCAAGATATATTGAGAGTGTCTCATTGCATCAAAAACTTCCTATTTCCCTGCCACTGGGTCTGCAACTGATCTGATATTTGTAATAACCATTTCCTCACTTTTTTCTCATGAAGTGTGTAACATTAGAATAAAACTGGACTTCTGCCACTCTGTTAGACACTTCATTAATAACTCTTCTGTGAAATGGAGCATCTCACATAAAGGAGTCACTCTCAGACTGGACAAAAATAGTATATATCTTTGAAGGAACACCACATTTCTACTTCCCTTTTTAACCCCACATAAAAACTGATCCAATTTAGTCTGACCTTTTCCTGCATCTGTAGGTTTTGAACCTTCTCCATTCAACTACTTGCCAGTTCACTTCTGGTTTCCTAGAGCAGTCACCTGTTTCTAGATTCAGCATGGCAGTCTGGCATATTTTGGGCCAACCAATAAACATTTGTATCAAAAGTTCTCTTAGTGCATACAGAGGGCTGTACACCAATTCTTCTTTGTACTAATGTTTTGCACTAAGAGGTGCCAGTCTGTTACAATCCTAGTAAGAAAGGCACTCACACTCTCTAGGGTGTCATGCAAGATGCTTATTATAGCTAACACTATAAAGAAAGAATAGTATAGACAATCTTATAACCCTTTAGATAGCGGGAGCCCCAGATAATGCAGCATGAAACAGACTCTAGTCCATCCATAGTGACACAGGACAGAATCTATCCATAGGACAGATTCCACCCTTTAGTCATTCCAGCTTTTCTTGCAAGAAAACATCCCTATTCATAATTTTTACTGTCAAAAACAATGTTCTCATGAGAACTTCTTGCAGCACTGTCAGATAAAGGCAAGGCCATGCAAGAGGCATAATCACCGGCACTGAGTGGGAGCTGCCTGCAGCTTCTCCATGACAAGGAGCCACCTCAGCTTGCCCTGCAGCCACCAGATTTGTGTAGCACAACACTGGCCTGAAGGCCATGCTGTGTGTGCAGCACAGGACAGGTCTGTGCCTACTCAGGAAGACTATGTTGTGGATCAATCATGCCTTGATGTACAACGGCTTCCCTGTTGGGATCACTGCAGCTACCTCTTGCCTTATCTTTCATTTAGGATTTCAGAAGGGCAAGTTCCTTCTCACAGTAAGCCATATATATGGTTGTATGACTGTGCACAAGAGACAAAAGGTACTCTTAAGATACACAGATAAAAACTATCTAAAAAGACTGTTAGGTGATGTTGGTTCTTTTTTCCCATGTACTAAATTGGAAATATTTGAATTATCCATATGTCTCAGTTTCTGCTGCTTGATCACTAAATTTCATTCAGAAGAAAAATAAATTACTTTCTTTAAAAAGTGATTTAATACCTTAACTTGTGCAATAATGGCTTAAAAAAAAAAAAAAAAAAAAAAATCAACTATTTTATTAAATCTTTGGAAATAACTACTTCCAAAGACAGAAAGAACTTAATTTTCTTCTCCCTGCATCAAAGACATTAATGTAATGCAGGATTTAACAATTAGATAAGTTTACAATCTGTAATATCACATTTCACAAAGGTGTCACTCTTCATAGTCTCCAAATTAATTACAATGCATAGGCAATTTGCTAGGAAACTAGAGAAGATATCTGCTGGTGGTGGTTGCAAGCACAAGCAAAGCCATTCACATGGTCCTCATCCCAAATATGATGTTCTAAAGGCCAGCTGAAGGATTTGTACAACATATGGGCTAGAGTGAATCGGTAGAGGTTGAGATTAGTCAGATAAGTAAGCACAGAAAGCACATAGCTGAGTCTGGTCTTACGGATTTGAAAGAGAAAAGAGAAACACATTTTAGAAACAAATTATGTCATTTGAGCAATGACACAACACTCATACACAGTGGGAAACACATGCATACAAGTGAGAAAATGTTCAGAAAGAGTTTAACCCAAGTCATTAAAGCCATAAGTAAACTTGAGTCAGCAGCAGCAGGAAGGCGCTGTGTAGTGCAGAGGTGAAATCAGTCACATTGCTGAGCAGCATCTGTAACATCATGTAAGACCAGGCAGACCAGCAGAAAATGGCACCCACAGACTACTTGCAGAAAAATGATGAAACGTCCCACACAGTTTTTTCCATACTTACTAAAGATTGGGCAGTATCATGGATTGTTATCTGCCCCCTTTTCTGTAAAAAATAAAATAAAAATTTAAAATAAAATAATAAATAAAATAAAATAAAATAAATAATAAATGAAATAATGCATTCCCATTCCAAGTAGCATTTAAAAAAAAAAAAAAAAATGTCAATTTCTGTTCACTGATGGATTTGTCAGTGCAAGTGATGTTGGAAACCTGAAAAAAAAAAAAAAAAAAAAAAATTACTACATGATACCCCTGTGGCCCCTAGAGGAGCTCTGCAAAGAACTCAGTAAAGACATACAAGAAGCACTCACCACAAGCTGACAGAAAGTCATTTGAAGGAACAAAATAAGCAGTTATGCCAAAGGCCTTCCCAGAGGCAATGAAACTGCCATAATTGGTGAGGAGAATGAGAAACAACTAAAATACAATAATGTATTTTTGACCGGAAATATTAGTAATTCACGCTTCTGTCCTGCCTCCCGATCTTTTCCAGAGAATGTCCCAATCCACAGCACATCACACTTTTCTTCTTCACCGGTATCTCCCATGTTTTCTCATACTGACCTCACATCCTTCTTTCTGACAGAGATACTTTCTGTCCTGCACTCAGTTAATGTACACAAATGAAGCTCAGAGGTCGGAGACTGTTCTAATGGAAGATTTGCTGGTGCCTCTCCCTAGGCATACCCCCACAGAAAGCAGGTGGATTATTTAGTCTGACTTAGATCCTTTAGTTCATCAGCCAATGACCAAAGCATAGAACTGATTTTTTTTTTTTTTTT